>OZ023177.1:1005000-1107500 GCA_963678695.2 Diplodus puntazzo | reverse complement strand
AAATATTCCAAGGTCTGAAAATATTCCGTGATTTCACACACATCCCCAATGCAGACTTGAACTTGAACTTTGATGTGAAATGTCAATATAGTACATAGCCTGGTTTGCAGACATGTTAACTGCTAACATTTTATCCTGGTGACCGGGCTGGTGCACAAGCTCTCTCATCTTTTTAAAATCAATGTAGGATTTCTGTGTTTCCAAAGACTTGGTTGACACTGAACTGTATGTAGCCTTTCTGTGTTTAAAAAAAAAAAAAAAAAAAAATTAAATTATTTACTTGTCATTTCATGTTTGTTTGCTGTGATTTGTTTACAGTCAGAAGGTGCTAATGCAATAGGGAAACGTCTTTTGGAGAATCCTGGGAAATGGATGTATTCTATAAATTTCATGTTAATATGTCCATTACATTTTTAGATACAGATAAAAATTCAGAAAGAAAGAAAAGTTATGATGGAAAGGTCAGAATGTCACAGCAGTGGGGAGTGATCACAATCTGCTGACTACAGATATCTTAAACAATTGTTGTGAAATCCAGCAGTTAGTTCAATATATCGTTTACAAAGTTGATAATATATGTCATGAAATGAGAGCAGGTGGAATATAAAATGAAAAGTTCTCTCTCTGGAGCATGGGTGTGCTTGGTAAATTCCGGGTGTTGACTAATAGATAGTAGTTCATTCCACAGCCTCATGTTTCTACTCAGTGTCTTTCTGAAAATGTCTCCCTGTCTGTCCTCTAAGATTATCTTCCACCCTGAGTTCCTGTCCTCTACCAGTCCTCTGCTGCCAATGGACTATGAGGACTTTGTCCGTGGCTGTAACCTTGGAGTGTTCCCCTCCTACTATGAACCCTGGGGATACACACCTGGTAACCTTTAACCATCACATTGTTACTTATAATATGTAAGGGTGCATACATGCACACACACAAATGCTTCATGTTCCTGAAATACAGATGTACTGCAGTTGTAACACAAATCCACAGTGGCCAGGAGGCAATGATGGATTTGTTCTTAAACATTCTGTTACTCCAGTGCACCCTTTGCAAAAACACATTATATGGAAGCTGACATGGGCTTGCACTGTACCTTCTGTATACCTCTTACAGCCTTAGCAAACTAGCAACCAACTAGACTTCAACACTACTCATTGCAAACTTTGCAGCCTGGGTAAGCCAATGAAGTCGGCCAGTTCAGGCATATGGTGCAAGTTGGTGCAAGTTGTACTGCATTACTAACAGTGTTGTGCCTGAACGCGTTCAATGAACGATCGTTCATGAACTCGTTCATATTTTGGGCGAACGTGAACTGAACCTAGGCTATTCTGCCTGATGAACGTTATTGTGAACGCGTTCATTCTGGCGTTTGTGAACGGCGCGTTCTCTCAGTTTAACTTCGTTCAACACAGAGCCAGATTCCCATCGAGCCTTCCAGGCAAAAACCGGCTATAACACACCGTGAACAGGCCTTAATATGTAGCAGAAAAACACACAATCTAGCTGTTGTGTATAAAAAGGACGCTGGACGAGAGGTTTGTGCATCTCGCTTCACTTTCGGTCAAAACGAAACTTAACTATTTCAGACAGAAACAGCTGCATACCAAACATGCACTGGGGCATTACCAAACGAACACAGATTAATTCGTCCTGAACAGACATAACAGTTTTAAAACCAAGAAACAGCTGATCACAATAGTCAGTCCATCACTTCATCCGCGGACATTAAGATGAACAACTGAACAGCCGCTGAGATCCAGGAGATGCAGCGTCTCCTTGGTCTCTGTAGCTGTTTGGTTGTGTTAGCTTGATGTTGTGTCGGCAGGCTAAGGACGGTCGCTACTTTCGAATTAAAAGCCCCCCGCTAAGAACCCAGTTCTAAACTCCAATGGGGTGCAATGTAAAGCTCTTATTTTGAAGTCAAATTCGCTGTCAACTGCATTCACAGCCCAACTTCGAGCTTCACGTCACGTCACATGTTTACGCCTACCTCAGAGGCGGCTTTTGGAAAAGGAGGAATATTACACCTCGGTTTTAGAAAGACAGGCCGGCACATTGCCTTCCTTACCTTGGAGCAAATGTGCCGCCTTTTCTATCTAAAAAGGGCTACTGGCAACACCAGCCAGCAGCCACCACAGAGTCGCACCGCCGCTTGCGTCATCAATGTAAAAAGTAATACCTTACTGAGTCATTATGAAATGTTTTCCCTGAAGCCACTGTATGAACTATCTATTCATTTATTATTTTATTTTTCCCTTTCTTCTTCTTCTTTTTTAAAATTACTTATTATTTATTTACTTATTTATGTATTTTTTTTTATTTTTTTATTTGTACTCTATCCTGTACCACAAACCTGAAACATTGAACTAAAGCACCCGGCGAGCCTTTCAAGGTCTGTGCAAGTGAATAAAAAATCAAAAGACATGGCAACAGAGAGCATACATATTGAAAAAAAAAAGAACTATGAACTAGTTCATTTTTGGAACTGTGAACTTAGTTCAAATTTTTGAATTATGAACTATGAACTGAACTAGTTCATTTTAAAATTTGTGAACTGAACTTTGAACTAGTTCATGTAGAAAGTGAACTTTCCCAACACTGATTACTAATGTATGACCAGGACCCTTTTTTAATAAAGCAATTTACCAGAGATCACATTAACTTCAACAGGGCATACTAAGATAAACATTGACGGTAAAAAACAGTGGACAGAGTCATAGACAGAGTGGTACTGGCACAGGGACCTGAACCCTAATGTGAGGCTCTCGATAAATCATCAGAGATGGACAGGACCCCAGTACTTGAGGAGTACAAATACTACTGGTCAAAATTTACTCCGTTACAAGTTAAAGTAGCTCAGTCGAAATGTTACTCGAGTAAGAATAAAAAAGTACTTGCTTTTAAATTTACTTTAAGTAAAAGTAAGAGTAAGAGTAAATTTCTTTTTTTTTCACATCAATGAATTACAATAATTTTTTCTAAATGAATTTAAGGACCTTTTAACTCTTGTTTCTGAGAATTAACTCTTTGAAACCACCTGCACTGATGTGCTTGCTTTTAGAACCACAATGTTATACAGTCCTTCCAGAAAAACGCGGAGTTTTTTTGTGATTGTTGCGGGCAAAAAACCTTGATTATGCGGCACGTTTTCTAAAAAAAAATGTAATGGAATATGCGGGATATTTGTGCAATTTTATGAGATGAAATTGCGGGAATTTGCAGAATTGCGGGAATTTGCAAAAACTGCGGTTTTGATGAATAAGAAAAAAAAAAGATTCCCCCACTCTTACCACTACTACCTTAATGTAAATAGTCATGTCTAATCACTTCCTATGATATGCAAGCATACTACATCACAGAAAGTGCTGGGAATAATTAAGTTCTCATCTCATCATTTTATTTCAGACCTTCAAAAACACAAGGCTAAAACTTACAAAACGTTGCTGAGACAAACAAGTTCCTACCCTACCATCCGCGAGTGTTTGGCGGTGGAGAAGTGGTTGTCCAGCGTGGACTTCCGCCTGCGGTCCAACACGCAGTTGCACGGAGTGCAAAATAATTTGCCTCCACTGTCATGTAACACACCGGGATAATCCTTTGCTCTTTCTTTTGCGCTTATTTTTGTTGGCAAGTGAGACTTGCGGTCTTCATGATGTCTTCTTCGCGGGGTATGGCGCTTTCCGATGATGTCACTTCATAACGTTCCCAAGGCAACAGGAGGAAAATGGCTGCTCTTGTCTGAAGTAAACGCAACATTTTTCAACTTTCAGCAAAAATATATGTGACTTTTTTGCAACGAAAATGCGGGGATTATGAAATCATGCAAGCCCCGCATATTTCGCGCATTTTGCGCGGAAATCTGCGATTTATGGGGCGAAAGTGCAGCGTCTTTGAAAAAATGCGGCCCCCGCATCAATGTGCGGATTATGCGTTGAATTATGCGATCGCATAATCGCTTTTACGAAGATCCCAGTGGAGAGCGTGCACTGTGATAGGGTTCCTTCTTTGACAAACACGGGTTGTGTCCAATAGTGTTTTAGAGAGAAAAAAAAAAGAGCAGCTCTGAAAGTAACGAGTACTTTTCAGCCTTCCTAGAAATTAACTCGAGTAAAAGTAAAAATATTTGTCTTGGAAATGTATTCAAGTAAGAGTAATAAGTACCAAAGAAATCTAATGCTCAAGTAAAGTACAAATCCTCTGGATATGTGCTTAAGTACAGTACTCAAGTAAATTTACTCCGTTAGTGTCCACCACTGTTTATCAGTCCATCTACAGTCCCACCCTCACCTATGGACACGAGCTGTGGGAAGTGACTAAAAGCAAGTGATCGGTGATACAAGTTTTCCTGGGCACGACCAACTGGAAGATATGGGAGACCAAGGTCTTGCTGGAGGAATTCTATATCTCCTCTGGTCTGGCAATGCCTTGGGATCCCCCAGGAGGAGCTGGAAAGCAGGGTGACATGGTTAAATTGCCCGAAGATTGTTAGGAAGACATTTGGGTGCAGGGTCTGAAGCCTCACAAGAAAATAACTTTTCTTGTGTGAGTGGCCATTTGAGGAACTGCGGTTGTTGGTTCGTCCATACTGCCTCTTTGCTTTAGCCCTGGAGGTTGCCACTTGAAAACAACATATTATTTAAACTGACCGTGAATTCATTATTCTTTAGAAGCAGATCATTTGTTGTTGTAACACAGCTTATGTCACCTTCTGCCAGCACTACCAACACTGATGCTGCTGTCTCCACAGATCTGCACACTAAACCTGTCTAAATGCAAACAGATCTTATCAGCCTTAGTGGACCAAAGAGCTGAGGACTTTCAGAATGGCTGCTAGATGGTGTATTTTGTCACCCAATAATAATAATGATAATAATAATAATAATAATAATAATAATAATAATAATAATAACTTTATTTATATAGCACTTTTCAAAAACGAGTTACAAAGTGCTTTACAATAAAAAAGATAACATAATGAGTTAAAAATCCAAACAAAGATAAAACATAAAAAATAATTTAAATAGTTACAACAATACCAACAATTAAGAAAAAGCCATAAGATAAAAGTGAGTTTTAAGAAGGGATTTAAAAGAGGGTACTGAGTTAGCCTGCCTGAGATCTCTAGGCAGGGAATTCCATAGCCGAGGGGCACGAACAGCAAAGGCCCTGTAACCTTTAGTGACAAGTCGAGATTTTGGAACCATTAGGTGGGCCTTGCTCGAGGATCTCAGGTGGCGATCAAGCTCATAAGGAATCAGCAGATCACAAATATAGGCAGGAGCCTGACCATTCAGGGCTTTAAAAACAAGCAGTAAAATCTTAAAATCAATTCTAAAACTCACAGGTAGCCAGTGAAGGGCAGCAAGGATTGGTGTAATGTGGTCACATCTCTTAGTACGTGTTAAAAACCTAGCAGCAGCATTTTGTATCAGCTGCAGTCTTTGGATGTTTCGCCTGCTGATACCAGAATAAAGTGCGTTACAGTAGTCCAATCTGGAGGAGTTAAAAGCATGGATGACCTTTTCTTAGTCTGCAGTGGACAAGAATGACCTGATCTTTGTTAACATAATAATAATGATAATAATAATACATTTTATTTAAAAGTGTTTTTTCTAAATACTCAAAGACACTGTACAGAAAATGAACATCAAATTAGCAAAACAATAGAAAAGAGTACACTAAAAACACATTAGACTAAGCTAAACTTTAAAAGCCATTTTAAAAAGGTGTGTTTTTGTCCGTGCTTTGAATAAAGTTAGCTGTGTCAGTTGGGCAAAGCAGGACTGCACCACTTTAGTCACCTGAGTATCAAAAGATAATTCTGAGTCAAAGATGACACCGAGATTGCGGGCCTCTTTTTGAACATTGCTAGATAAGGCGCCCAGACTAGAGGAGAGATTGGTAGTGTTACTAGTGCTGGGGCCAGAGGGACTCATTATAACAATGTCTGATTTGGAGTCATTCAACTGCAGAAAATTTTCGGACATCCAATTTTTTATCTCAGCAAGGCAGGACAAAATACGAGAAACATCACTTTTACCAGGCTGTAGTGGGGCATACAACTGCTTATCATCTGCATAGCAGCGGAAGTCAATATTGTGTCTACGCATGATTTGCCCCAGGGGTAGCATGTAAACAGTGAATAGGAGGGGACCCAAAATAGACCCCTGAGGGACCCCACAGAGGAGAGGGGCACAAGAAGAGGAGGCTTCTCCAAGCCTTACAGCGAATGACCTGTTGGACAGATAGGAGATGAACCAATCCAGAACCACATCTCTGATGCCAACATAATTCTTCAGAAGGCTGATTAAGACATTATGGTCTACTGTGTCAAAAGCTGAGCTGAGGTCAAGGAGAATTAATATTGAATACAGGCCTGTGTTGGCTGCAAGCAGTAAATCACTGGCGACATTAACCGGTGCAGTCTCAGTACTATGAAGGGAGCAGAAACCAGATTGAAATTTTTCAAAAATATGATTTTCATTCATAAGAGAAATCAGTTGAGTGGAGACTATTTTTTTCCAAAATCTTGGATAAAAAAGGCAGCTTTGAGATTGGTGTAAAATTACATAAAAGAGAAGGAACTCGAGATGGTTTCTTTAAAAGAGGGTAAACAGTGGCATGTTTAAAATAGGAGGGGAAAGTACCACTAGACAAAGAGCAGTTGATAATGGCTAAGATGTCTGGACCAACCGTCTGGAAAACAGCTTTTAAAAACCAAGTAGGAATGCAGTCTAAAAGGCAGGTGGATGATTTTGAAAGTGCAATAGTACGTTCCAGGGTAGGCAGAGATATTTCACTGAAGTGAGTTAGGGTTGAGAGTGGGCAGGAGTCAACTACCATCTCTCTGAAATCAGTGTTAAAACTCTGCTGAATCTCCACTATTTTGTTAACAAAGTGATTAAGAAATTCTTCACATTTGTCTGGGGAGGATTCAACCGGCTGGCTGGGTGGGGGACCAACCACAGAGTTAACTGTTTTAAAAAGAATTCTGGGATTATGACCCTGCTTGGCAATCAACTCAGAAAAATAGTTGTTTCTTGCTTCTCGGATTGTACACTGATAAGTGAACATTAGCTCTTTGAGAGAAGCAAGAGAGACATTGAGTTGGTCCTTTTTCCATTTCCTCTCTGCCATCCTGCATCGTCTCTTTAAAATTCTTAGTTCAATACCAATGCACATGACAACAGACTTATTGTAGCTTTTCTGAGCTGTGTTTTACTTCCCCAGGTGAATGTACTGTGATGGGCATTCCCAGTGTGACCACCAACCTGTCAGGATTCGGCTGCTTCATGGAGGAGCATGTCTCCGACCCTGCTGCCTATGGTGTGGATGCACACACACACACGTGCACACACATCATATATTGTCATATAATCAGTGCAATTACTACCTCATTTAAAACAACCATGAGTCTCATCTTATCTTCATCATATGTTGACAGTGATCAACAGGGACTGTATGTGCCCCATTCTGTCTCTAATAGGTATTTACATTGTGGACCGGCGGTTCCGTTCGGCTGAGGAGTCCTGTAACCAGCTCACCCAGTTCATGTTCAGTTTCTGCCAGCAGTCTCGGCGCCAGCGCATCATCCAGCGTAACAGAACCGAGAGGCTGTCTGACCTGCTGGACTGGAGATACCTGGGACGGGTCTGTTTCTGCTGCACCAGATAGCTGTTTTGATAGGAGAGGGAATACCACATGATCTCTATCAGGCAGAATACTGTATTCATGTCTGCACGCACAGTTCACATGAAAGAAAATCATTAGATTAATCAATACATCTGTTGTCATGCATGAATAAGGAAGGGAATTTGCATTTAAAGTGTAGCTGAGATGCACATTAGGTTTGAGCAATAGTCAAGATAACACACAGTAAACTGAGTGTAACAGTGACAAGTTCCACAGCAAGTTAAGTTAACTTACTGGGTGTAAATTTAGGGCAGACACAAGAAGTCTTGTTTAGTACATTCTCTCCTGCCTCTAATCCAACTCTTCTGTCTGTATGTTTTGTTGCAGTTTGTAATAGAATCCTGAAAACCTCAAACACGGGAGAAAAATGTGTAAGAAGTTCAGTAAAATTGTTTTTGATGTACACCTCTGACTTGTGATTTGCAGTTTTACATACACGCCCGCCATCTTGCACTTAGCAGAGCTTTCCCAGACAAGTTCAAGATGGACCCCATGGCTCCTCCAAAGGTGAGGAATACCGAATGAGTGATTTACTACACTGAAAAGAACTGCTTTGCCCACACACACACACACACACACACACACACACACACACACATACCCACACACACACACACACACACACACACACACACACACACACACACACACACACACACACACACACACACACACACACACACACACACACACAGTGGATACTGTTGGATTTAACCCACTTGTCAGGCTTTAATTGACAACCTAACATTTGGATGAATGACAAGACATTATTGTGAAGTGTGCTGATGCGGATTCATGTAGTGTTACATATAATAAGACTCTCCCTTTCTCCTGCTCCTCCATCTTTGATTCTGAAACATGACTGACAATCTTCAGGTTTATTTGAGTAACAGTTTAAATATAAGTTAATCATTAACATAGAAAGAAAGAAAGAAAGAAAGAAAGAAAGAAAGAAAGAAAGAAAGAAAGAAAGAAACGGAAAAAGGGAAATGATGGGGGAAAGAAGGAAAGAGGGAAATGGAAGTAAAGAAAGAAAGAAGGGGGAAAGGATGGAAGGGAGGAGAGGATAAAGGGAAGGGAGAAGGGGAGGAAATATAGAAACAAAGGGGAGAATGGGGCAATGAGTGTAGAAATTAAGTGAGAAACAAAAAAAGGAAAGGAAGGACAAAAGGAAATAAGAACAAACACAGAAGAGGAGGCTAGTCACAGTGGGCTGCTGTTCATAGAAGTGAAACTGAACATCTTAATAGAGGTATACTTTAGAAAACAGCCAGCAGCCAAATTTGTAATAACTTGGAGTACTTTGTCTCCACAGACAGAGGGTTTCCGTTATCCCAGGCCCTACTCGGTGCCCCCCTCTCCCTCTGCCTCCCTCCACTCCACCCCTCACCACAGTGATGTGGAGGACAGTGACGACGAGCCCTACGATGAAGATGAGGAGGCTGAGAGGGATCGGTTGAACATCAAGGCTCCCTTTGTGCTGGGTGCTGTGCCAGAGGGCAAGAAGAAGCAACCAGGAGAGTCAGGAAACTGAAATTTACCATGTGTACTTGCAGTATATACACAGGTTTACAATCCCAGTTACACAGTGCTTAAATAGGTGGAGACTAATCACCATCATATTCCAAGAAATACACTTGAGAAGGAGATTATATTCTCGCTGCGATAAAATCACCCATTTCCACTGCCATTACTAACTCTGCTTCCATGTTGCAGAAGATAACCCTAAATGACAGAAAGTTTGCAAAAGTCCTGAAAATGATATCCTAGCTTTGATGCAGACACATTACAAAACCTGGTCTCCTGTTGGGACACCCAGTCTAATGGTGGTGTTCCCCCATGGTTCCATTCTTGGCCCACTGATAGATTTAATACATGCTTCCTTAGTAACAGTGTGATGTTATATTCTGTTGTTCTGCAAATGCCACACAGTTCTCTGTTCTGATGTAATCAGATAATTTTTGCACCCTAACTAATCTTGGTTGCCTGGAAGTGAAATAAAAAAAATGAATTCTAATCCTGGCTGCCTGTGTCACAAATCTCACCAACCTAGCATTCCCCCACAGAAAGTTGCTGTTGAGCTTTAGTTTGAAAAGTCAGTTAATGTTATGTCCATATGAGAATGGTTTCAATTGATTATTTTGCCAGATGAATTGATGTGACATGTCTCATGCAGCATTCAGCTGGACTATTGAAAACATGTCTATCCAGTCACCCAAAGCTTGTGCTGGGTGACTGGATCACAGATCATTTATTGAAAACAACTTTCATAATAACATTATTTATATAGCACCTTTAAAACAGAGTTTACAAAGTGTTTTGACAGACAAAGCAAACCCAGGAAACTCAATAAAAACATATAATTGTTTGTGTGGTATTATTTTAAGCAGACCGTGTTTGTCTATTGTTGTAACTTGGATGAAGATCAGAACACATTTTATGACCAATACAGAAATCCAGGTAATTCCAAAGGGTTCACATACTTTTTCTTGCTACTGTATGTTGTTATGTAATCCAATAACTCTAGAAGTATCGTCTGCTTTATAGTGACATTTAAAACATTATAGTTTCTGATTCTGTAGGCCTGTTCACTTATTGTTTGTTTCTGTCTAGTATACGTCAATATTTTTATATTGTCATCTGTCATCTTCCTGTTAAAAAACATTGTTGCTGACTCAACACTGATGTGGGGTGATGAGCTCTGCTATGTAGGCCTGATGTATGATTTTTTATTTGATACCTACTTAGACATTATAATAGTCAGTATATACTGTCATAATTTGTTAAAGAAGTTTAAAAACTCAGACATTCTCAGACGAGTAGTGCTAGGAATTCAAACTGTTTTTATTAAAACATCACATTTTGAACATAGTCAGAAAATTCATATTTACAAAACAGCTGTTCTTCTCACGCAAAACCAAACACCTTACACTAAAAATTAAAGACCATGTATGAAAGAGTATCAGAAATATTCTCTCTTCCACACCGGCAGCTCCTGGAAATACACCTCATCTGGGTTTTCATCAGCTACATGAAAGAAAGAGGGAATGAACATTAAAGACCTTCAAAGTTTGTGGCCCAGAAGGAAATGTTTAGGTTTTAATTTGTAGAAAGTGCTTCAAAATCAGAGGAAACGCCCCCTAGTATAGAAGTGTGTGCTGATACTGTGTATCACATCAAAAATTGTCCCTAATTGACTTGAAATGAGACCTTAGTAACATTCTCATGTCTGGGCAAAAATGCACAAAATAACTTATTATTTAACTAATTGTTGAACTTTGCAACCACACACACAGAAACAGTTATAGTTACAGGTTACTGGTATGCCAACATGACATAATTGACTTGATGTGATGCAAAAACCGGATGAAATGAATGCAAACAAATTCAGTTCATGCCACAAATACCGTTCCTCCAACATGAGGAACTGCCCCTGACGAAAATGACGTTGCAATAAACATACAGATGAGTTACCATTTGGATAATAATGTGCTAGACTGCTATAAACATATAATACAGGGAGTATATTTTTTCCTTTCTTTTTTTAAGTTTTGACTCCAACCAAACCTGGCTCCTGAAGTATGGCCTGCATGTACGGATGCTGCGCTCACCTCCCTCTCTGGCCTGTTGCAGGAAGTTGAGCAGGACGGTGGCTGCCTGGTCCACGCTCAGCTTCTCTGTGTTCTGACTACGGGTCTCTGACAGGGAAGAAACACCAGAAACACAAATGATCTGTCCAGTCATGGACTAATGTTGACTGTTTTAGAAACGTTCTTATGAATTGCTCCCATAGAGTAAAGACAGTTTGTACACAGACAGTTTTGTTAAGTGTGTGGTGTACCTAAGTGTAAGGTGTCGTACACGTCTCCCTCTTTCCGGTCCTCTGAGATGAACCTGCGTCCCTCTTGAATAAAAGAAAAAGGAACCATGCAGCTGATTAGTCGATGTGTTGACACAAATAAGAAAGGAGTTATCTTTGTCTCGGTGCAATATTAGTTTGTCTCCTTGTAGTAAATATGGAGACCTGCAGCATTCAGGTGTTCAATAAATATGTATATTATGAAATAAATAAAAATAAACACGTATCCAGTGCCACAAAGTGCAATATAAAAAGAAATAGGAAATGATATATAAAGGGGGGGGGGGGGGGGGGGGGGGGGGGGGGGGGGGGGGGGGGGGGGGTTGTAGAGAGGGGGGAAAATGATAAATAAAATAAAAGGTTGTGATATTAAATATATATTATGGGGGGGGGGGGGGGGTTTTTTTTTTTTATTGGGGGGGTATTTGATTGTGTAAATATTGTTTTTATTAGGTTGGATTTAGGTGGGGTGGGAGATATTTTTTATGAGGGATTGGATGGTTATGAGAGATTTTGAATATTTGTTATGGTGGGGGGGATGATATTTTTTTAAGTTTTTTTTTTAGGAAAATGGGGTAGTGATGATTATGTTGAGGATGAAATGGTGTGTGGATTATGTTTTGGAGGTGGTTTGAATTTTATGTATTTTTTATTATGTGGTTTGTTATAAGGGATTAGGTTTTTTTTTTATGTTATTGTGTGGTTTGTTTATAATTTGTATGTTTGTTGGAGGTGATATGGTGTATGTGGTATTTATTTATGTGTTTAAATGTGGTAATGAATAGATGAGTAATGGTAATTAGAGGATATGAAATTTTATGGAAGATTTATTTATAAGATGAGGAAAGTTTGAGGGAATGAAGAGGGCAACAGCCAGCCAGTTCAAAGCCAGAGCTCTGTGCTTCAGTTATAGAGTGAAAGCCTCACAGTCCAGAGTTTAACAGAGAGAAAAGAAGCAGCTTTACCTTGGGTGCGCTCCACGACTGCGAGATCAACGACGACAGTAGTAAAAGGGCGAGTACATAAGTTAATGTGATGCTCCTGAAACCCTGCGGGAGAGAGAGGCAGATGAAACCGACGCTTTAACCCACGACATGTCACAGCCGCGTCCTTCTGAGAGGAACACCCGCTGCATAATCAGCGCGTCACCACAAGTTTACGCACATCGGGAATCATAGTCTTACATTCACGGAGGAACTTAAAAGTTAGGTGCAAAGTCCTTTGTCATGAATTAACTGTAGCTACAAACTTTGATTAGAAAAAAAAACTTCTATTATCAGTAATTAGAAGATGCATAAAATACCAGAAACTCTTGGGCAACAATTATCAACTCCTCCAACCAGGTGCCCTTTAAAGCGGTCCTGCAGGACAGGGTGGGTGTCCTGCAGGACCGCAGAAAAAAGGGACAGAAATCCCTCCATAGACAGATTTCTCCCCTAAGACCAACAGAAACCTTTGGTGCGTTCTGCTCACCTTCATGCTGCCAGGGGTCCTGTGGGTCCGGTGTCCAGCAGAGGAGGAGAGTCAACGCTGCAGGTTGATTCTGGCGGTGATGTCCGTCCCTGTATTTATAAGCGCTGTTTGCGCCGCGCTGCCCCGTGACGACAGCAGCGATAGGTCACGCCAATTTGATGAAACGGGGGCGGTCAGGAGGGTGAATGATCGATCAATTCTGCTGCTTTCATTGAGAGCAGTGGTGTACCGTAAATATTTCTGAATTAAAACAGCTGTCATAAGCACCCTCAGCTCCTCGCTGGACTTTTTCCAAATCACTCACGGGGCGGCTGCAGGCCTTATTGTAAATTGCGGCCTGGCTCTGGGGATGTTGTCACGGTCGATATGAGCGGTAAGATTTCTCCTCAGAGGGAATATTGATGTGTTTGCACCTTGCTGGCTGGAGCCAAACACAGAGAGATGAGAGTTGGATGTTATGAATCAAGAGGCCACACTTCATAATGTGTGATGTACAGTGACATCATCCACCGCCGGGCACTGAGCCAGCTCCATCCACTGAGCCGTCTGGGTTCAAAGCTCCAACACCTACTAAACAACACTGAGACTGTATAGCCAGTGTTTATAAGTTGTTGTTAGTCCAATGATCTGTCACTCTCAACATTAGCCTGACATACAAAACTGAATTTCTGTATCTGAACATATAGAAGTGGTTGGTCACTTTATTTTCATTTGTAGTAGTAAGAGTAATCTTTTGCAACTGGTTTTGATTTGGGTATTTATCGTTACATTGGTGTGAGATATGAGGATATATGTGTACAACATCCAGTTATACTTCTAAACTTTCAATCTTGTATTCATGGTGTGTCAGTGCTGGTCATAGGCAGCTGCCGTCTTTTGTTTTCTCAAGATTTCTTTGCTTTGTCCATTATTTAGCGATTCAATGGTGGACTTTTGCACTCCTTGATATTTTTTCAACACAGTCTCATTATATTTCAATATTTCAGGCATAAAAAAATAAACTCAAAAAATCAATCAGACTTATTATATCAGAATTGTATTCTTATGCAAAGAGGGCTTTAACCATCAATCCAACCTGACATCCAAGTCCGTTTTTCTTTTACTCACAGCTCCAGTATGCACGTGCATCATGGCAATGAATCATATAGAATGTCTTGAAAATGCAAAAACATATAGAGTATGTCTCACAGAATCTAACAAGGCAATTAACATTAAATGTAATTGTTATATGGCTGTTATGTCAATGCAAAGCTCTTAACCCTCACCAACTCTGCGATCTACACCAGTCCTGAGTTGATGACTATCCACTCGTAAACATCTCAACCATCCATCCCATACCAAGAGAATTAATCAACCAATCGCTTGGTCAATAAAATGTCAGAATAGTGAAGATGCTTATAACAATTTGTCACAGTCCAAAAGGACATCTCCAAATTGGGTCTTTTGTCCAACCATCAGTGGAAACCCAAAGACTTTGCATTTACTGTCATATATGAGAAAGATCCTCACATTAAAGAAGCTGGAACCAGAAAATGTTATTGATCCAGTAGTAGTTTACAATATATTCTCTTTTAATTGCCTAATTATTGCAACTATAAAGTGAATGCGGTCACACTTTATAATAACCATCATTAATAAATGCTAAACATAAGGTTAATTAAAGGAGCACTCTGTAGTTTTGGGGAAGACATTTTAATGAGCAGAGAAAGATCTTCACTGGCTGACCAACTAAATAAACTAACTCCGCAGACCCTGCCACCGCTCTCGCTTCAGACACTGATGATCTGGGACCTTATACCACTAAAACAGTTTATTCTTAAGAGTTCTAATTTCTTCTACAAAAAGTACAAAGCGCCCCTTTAAACCTCAGTTAAAATTATTTGACTGTCAAACAATGAAATGCTTTATAAACCTTTTATTATTCAGCTTGAAGGTTTATAACTGACTTATAATAGTCATCCAGATAATGTTTATAGATGAACTACAGTGTTATTTAACCATTCACAAAGCATCAAAAACATCAGGTGTAACTTCACAATAATCAATTGATTAATAAAAGGTTTATTTGTTTTTTAACAGGGGCGGCTGTAGCTCAGCGGGCAGAGCAGGTCAGCTAGCGATCGGAAGGTCGCTGGTTCAAATCCCAATTCCGGGCTGAGCTGAGCTGCATGTCAAAGTATCCTTGAGACAGCTGGGATTGGCTCCAGCACAAACCCCCACGAAAGGGATAAAGCAGTTACAGTCTACAGACAGAATAACTATTAACTAATGTTTATTAACTACACATTTACCATTCGTTAATGATGGTTATTATAAAGTGTAAGCATGAGACTGGCACTAGAAAACAATGACCAGAATCATCACGTTAACCCTCGAGGCACTGTTAATATTCATAGCAGATTTCGTCATGAAGAAGTTTCAGGCTTCACGTTTCCGACCGATGGACATGGCCATGACTGGGCTCACATCACCTGCACCTATTCTTTACTGTTTAAGTTCAGGTTTGCACAGTCTCTCTAAAAGTTCACTACTTAAACTTCATCAAATATATATAGAGGATGAAAAATCTGATTTACAGTGTATGTAAAGAGACAACAAGACACAAATACATGGCTAGAAACACCATGGATGGTGACTTCTAACTTCCATAGTATATTTAAGAAAAGTGCCATACAAGAAAACATTGTCATTTCATGTGTAACTTCGGTTTTCTGGATGCTCTGCACAGAAAAGACCCACAGCTGAAGAACTCACTTCCTGGGATGTGGGGGCTGATGTGGGTGATGAAGACATGTCTCTCTCAAGCTAAACAGAGAGTTAAAGGACATTGGGTGAACACATGGCTGAGGAGAGACACATGTACAGTGAAAAGAGTTGATTTGTTTACACAAAAACTTCAGAAAAGCTGTCAGAATTCTTCCAGTGAGGTTTTTCTGACCATACTAGCGTTCAATATTATTAGTCTATTATAAGTTAAGTTTATTACAACTGTTGGAACCAAACTTAATTTGGTAGTTTGGGCTTTAACACCCAAGTTCAAATAGACCAGAATAATGCTTTAAAAACAAATGTATACTTTATCACTGAGCATTTTCCAAAGCAAACTATACGTTTTTTGGTTTTGCACCTTCCAAGTAAGCTATGAAAATCAAGGTGCAGAGAATTAAACCACACTGCTCATAGAATCCATTACAATGAACATTAGGTTTTGATAATGTTTCCTTGCTCTTATGTTAAATTGCTTTGGTGAGAAACTTCTTCTTGCATAAACCAGGCTGCTACTGTGCCAATAAATAGTTCCTGGTGACAGACTAGCAATAAGGAGCAAATTGCTTCCCAGAAGATCAGAAGTCCAAAAACTGATGATATGCTTGGGGAAACAGCAAGGCAGGCGTGGTCACACCAGTACTGACAACAGCTGAAGTTTGGAGTTCAACTTTGGTCAGTTTTTACACGGCAGCAAACCTTTTCAACAGTTAGGGTTGACCTTTGAGGGAACGAAGAGCACATCACATTATACACTTTCATTTAACACTGCTCTGCTAGAGTGTTATCTGCTCTACTAAAGACACGTGGTGTGTGGGCAGTTATTAGACAAGAGACAATAGAAACAAACATGTTCCTTGATTATCTGTGTGAACTTACAGTATTTTCCAGTAAAAAACTGAGCTACCTAGCTTGCTACTGACAGTTAGCAAACAAACTAGGAGAGCTTTTGTGATAGACTATCACCAGCATGTTCCTGGCTGGCTAGTGTGTTAGCTGTAAGCTCACCAGCCACAGCAGTTTGATGCTAGTCTTGTAAGTAGACAAACATTATCAAGCTTCCAGCACCACCTGGATGAACTCGATAAATGTTTAGATGTTGCCCCTTTCTGGTGTGACCAGACTGTCATTACAATAGTAGTAGCAGTAATAGTAGCAACAAATACTGGTATGATGCTACAGCAACTCACTTTCATAAAGTGAAGCAATGGTCTTTTTAAAAATAATTTATACTTAGGTTCTCATTTAGACAACCGTAAACAGAAATTACAAAGGGAAAATATTACAACAACCACACTTGGTATTCAAAGAGATGCAAGACAAAAAAAGATCAAAATGACACAGAAAAACTGTAAAGAGACAAAATGCTGGACTCTCTTCCAAAATAAAGTTAAAGCACAGGCACAGAAATGTGACAATATGGCAAGCTGTCGGTCGGTCCACTTCTCGTCCTTGTGGAGGGCTAGTGGTTTTGTCTGTTCCCTCCACAGAGTAAAAAAGTCACGTAGACAGAGTCAATGGTGCTTTGAGGGAGTCTTCCATCCTCCATTTTCATGCCAGATGCACTCAATGGGGAAGGGATCAATAGCATTTGAAATATTTTTTGTAGTGACCTTAGTCACTCCACCCTTTCGTAACAGACTGGCGGTGCAACGCTCTGATGAACCTTTGATTGGTAGCACTGACCAGTGAAATTACAAACAGACAGAGAGCAGTCTTTGCCTGCAGGAAGGGGGAGGAATCTTAACGTATACCTTTGCTGCTTCAATCGACCCGATGGGATTTTGTGTTGCTATAAAAAACCTGCTGTACTCAAACAGCCTCCTCTGGGTACAAAAAGTCACTGTTATACCATGGTGTTGCTCTCGCCCACTTTGTCCACATACTGAAAGAAAAGGGAGAAACCATGTTAAGCGTCATCTGGTTGATTTGCTGAGTTGCTTTTCCCATGTATAAAGCATGTTATGATAGGGACGTGTGAACTGTCCATGAGATGCAAAATATTAGTGTGATTTAAACTGATGCCTGGATTTCCCTACTCTCCTGCATTTTATGATGGTACGCATGCATACTTAAGGGGACACACCACAGGTAAATAGGACAAACAGAATAACTTGGCTTCATGTTTGCTTGTTTTGTTGTATCACATGGAAATTATGTAGACAGGATTTCTTTGTAAATTTGTGTACAAATTGAACACCTTAGATTTCAGTTTAAGAATTTTACATTTTGAAATTGGATTTCTCAATTTTAGTATTTCAAAAAACCAACAAACATGGCCTTTCAGAAGACATACTGCAAATAATGCAGGTTTTCCCCAAAAAACAATGTGTATAAACTCATACAAAAGTAATCCCTGTCAGTCGTCACCTTAGACCCACTGAAGTGTGTGTTAATCTACAGGGATCCTGCTTGATCGTTTTGTTTTAGTCCTTTTGTTTTGGTACTTTGCTGTGTTGAAAAAGGAAACCAATGTGGATGGAAAAAAGGATGTACTGTCTATAATAATGTGGTGACCCGGTTACATTGCTGTCTCCATCTCTTTCCTCTGCTCCTGGTCTGTCATGGATAAAGTGCTGCAGGTCTGTGTGTATTTGACTGAGGGTGGAGCTGAGCTACACCCACACAGAGTAGAGAGGCAAACAGCAGACAGAATGAAGTGTGCTTCTCCAGCGGTATAGTCATGTCTAAATGGTTGTGCGGGGTTGTGGCCATGTTTATTTGTGCTTTAGAATGTAACAGCCATAAAAATTTCAAATAAGAACGTTTTATTTCTCTGATTCACTGCTTTGTCCTTACTAACGCTGCTCTTTCTCCTCATTCAAGGCAGAGAAGTAAAAACGCTTCAAGCTTGTTTGACTTCAACTTTGCGAACTTTGCTTTTTGCCTAATACAAACTACCTTGAAAGGTCTGACCTTTGAGGAATGTCCCAGAGAGACAAAATGGAAGAGGGACCTCTATACCTTACAAGTTGAGGGTCATGGGAATGACAGGGGTAGCCAAGCTAGCACTACCATAAGAGAGCTGTCATTATAATATTATCTCAACCGATTATTGACAATGACATTAGTCTTATGTTGTTGTCACTGAACCGAGCCCTCTTCGTTATCTGATATTTTTCAGCCATACATTCTGAACAGAGCTGGTATAAATGAGTCATTTGTTGTGTAATACACATATTTACTGGTTACAGTGGTCTCTTAAGAGCCTTCAAGTCCAAAACAGAGGAAGCTGTCATGTTGTTTTATTGAACCAGGTAAGTCAAACTGTGAGGGAGGCTTAGCCAAAGCAACAGCAAAATATTAGCTTTGTTGCAAAAACCAGTTCAGTATACAGTAACTCTGCACTGCCAGCCTATATACTGCTTCACAGAGACCCTTGATTTACTCTCAGTTCATGGCACTAATCTAATGTTGGTTTCTTGGTATTAATACATTTAATCATTTTTTGCCTGGTTGGTTACTGTACAAAGCTAGCTTGCTCACTAACTGGCAGTTGTAACAGCTTATCACTAGTATGTTGATAAAGGTCATGGTAATTCTATGTGCTATATTGTAGGCAACTGGGTGTTTCACCTCTCATCCAAGAGACTTCCTCAGTTTTAACTATTTAAATGATCATTAACTAACTGGACGGGAACTGCAGGCTTTTGCAGGCACTACCTATACAAACACTGAGGAATTTTGCTGTGCATCTTTTAATAAAGTTCAGAAAAGGCTGAAAAGATGTTGAAAATGGATAATGTGCACTTCATACTTGCATTTGAATCTTGTTGATTAAATTATGTATCATGTCTCAAGCTTGAACAATTTACAAATGATCATATTTACCTGTAGCATGTGCCTTTAAAGTCAAATAAATGATGAACGTAACAAATATATTCTAAAGGAGGTTTACCAGGTCCCTGAATAAAAAATATCTATTTCTCTTCTATCATGAGGCGCTTGTTTTTTTAATATTGTAAAGCATGTTAAATATGTTAGCATGCAAGGGAAAATCGGCAGTGACTGACCACGACTGCTGATTGTCCTCAGAGCCTTACGAAGGCTTTAATAAAAAACACAAAGACAGAGACATTCACCTCAAAGCAGCATAGTGTGAGCATGTTCATTAGCCACACAGCTATGTGTCTTCTTAGTTGTAGTTCTGGATTTAGCAGTAACAGTCCCCACTGGAGACCTCATGCATTTTCAATACTGTAGCCCAGGTGACCCTGACATTGTTTTTATTTCTCAAATTGCCTTTTTGTTGTTGAAATTCCACAACACTTTTGCCATGTGTATTGCCATGTAGTCATTCGAATTCATCTACCTTTACAGGCAGTCTCCAAATGGATTACTAAACCAGGGCAACTACAAGCACTGTTTTATTTAACAGACTGTGATGTGCAGGAGCTGAGCTGTCATCTGATGTGGCTGTGGTGTTTGAAACGGGTGATTAATAAACAAGAAAACGAGCCATGCTACGTATAAACAAATCAGAGCTGCAGGCTTGCTGCAGTGCAGGCTAATACTTACTGCACTGATGAAGGGCAGGTTGAGGATTGAGCCAAGGACAGGTATTCTTCGAATAAAGCCAACTACAACTGGGAAGAAACCCCTAGAGGTGGGGGGGGGGGGGCAGAGAGAAGTTAGATGATTATTACATTCAGAGTAATTCAACCAAAGCAGCAGTGGTGACATGATTTTGAAAATTGATCAAAATGAGCCTTCAATTTCGACAACCAAAGTAGAATGCAGTATTGACAACTGACACGCACAAGCCGACTTCTGCAGGGCCCCTGTGCATCTAAAGGATAACAACAACACCTCAGAAAATGCAGAGGCGACAGCTACCTTACCTTACCAGCTGCACTTGCAGACACTATACTGTGTGCGGGAAGACAAGCAAGTGACCGCAGCAAAGGACAATCAGAGTTAGAGATCAGAGATGTTTCCAAAATCCCTCATTGCAGGGCTTATCAAAGACCAGACTTGGTCCAAAGGGTCCAAAGTCATTTCTATTGATCAATAAATTGTTAGTGACGTTGAATACACAGTATAGCTTGAGATCATATACAACCACCCTGTCTATGTGGTTGTAATGTGGCTTATTTTCCTGCTGTTGACACTGTGGTGAGCTCAGGCACGTTACACTGAAGTATCTGCTGTCAGTTCGTAAGTCTCAGATACATAGTGTGTCTGGTTTTCTTTAGTACACAGTTTCTACAACTACTGTAAATGCAGTTGTAGGAATACATCTGAGTCTGAAACGGAGTCAACCAAGCCACCAATGTTGGTGTAATTTCAACTTGGTGAGTAAATATCACAAGACTCTTAAAGACTTTAAAATCAAAAGTCAAATGGAATCGTAGATTTTAGAGGATCGTGACACCCCTACAAACCAGCCTCAATCATGTCTGTAGTCGCATCTCAATTAAGGGACTGGATCCAGTGAGCATGAAGACTCTTTGGATCTGAAGGCTCGATTGAACCTATACCCATATAACAGATTCAACTGACTGCCACAAATTTGGCAAAGAGATGTCTGGACTGCATTTGGGAGAGCTGTGAAATGGGACAAGCCTTGTTAATGTGATTTGATAGATTTGATAATAGATTTGATGTAGGTCAAATCAAGCCTTAAGATCACAGTTCGTTGTGCAGTGTGACAATATACACATTTTCCATTCTGGATCACCAATGAACCAACAACAACAAACCCCTGCAGATTCTGAAAACCAGATGACAGTGTCTCACATTTTACCATTTCAGTCTGCCATCTCAAGTTTCTCTGCAGGCCGCTGTTGTTTTCTCTTACCTGAACAAGAGGAAAAAGCCGTAGATCTCCAGCACAACTCCGATGATGGGCCAGCCAATCAGCACCACAAACACACCTCCGAGGAAGAAACTGGTGGCCTTCATCTTGTGCTTCTGGAAGAAGAAGCGGAAGGTCCTCTCCAGCCCAATGACAAAGGCAAGTCCAGCGACAAATAAGATCTACAGCAAAAAAAGCAGGCGGTCCAATGTGAGCAAGTGGTTTAATTATTGGTTCCTTGAGGGCGCAGACACCTTTTCCTAGAACTTGACTGAAGAATCTATTCTGAATTTCAGGCCTTTTTTTCTGCTGCATCTTCTGTGTCAGACTGCAAGTAAGCACTGGTTGGTTAGGATGAGGGACACACTTTCATTTAATACTACTACCTTTTAAATGACATACAAATACTAATATAAAAAGGTTTATTTGATACCATGGCAAAAAGTAACATTTAAAAAAAGTCACAGGCACATAAAATAATATAAGCAAGTGTAGTCTGATTAATAATAATGGTGATATCTCTGCAGGCTTGGGCTGAAAATCTTATTGCACATCTGCTGTTTTTTTTTTCTTTTTAAAGCTTTGGTACTGTCAATACTATCAAATGTGCTAACTATAGTGCAGGTGTAAGTATATATTATTAGTAGATAATATTTATATGTGTAATTGAAAAGTACAGATACTTTACAACCTTAAAAACTGCGCCCAGTAGGGTTAGGAATAGACTGTACATTATTTTAACTAAGGCTAACTAAACACTACAGGATTTTAGTCCTGTAGCCCTCTGATGGTATTTGGGGATAGCCAACAAAATACCCATGATCAGAGGCAGTTGGGCAAATGTTCCCATGGGTGGCAATTGGTATGTGAACTGTTCATAGATTATGGAAAGCTGGTCGACGTGTCGCCAACACTAGTCACAGACAGATTCAGGAGACAGGAATGAGTTACAGCCAATGAGAGCAGACTCTCCTGTTCTTTCTCCCTCCCCTTCCCTCTATGCAGTAGCTCTCTGAAACCACTCTTATCATGCAACTTTTATTTACAATCATTTCTTACAGTTTCTATGAGAATACATATAGGCTGTATTTGTAACCGTGATGTCATTGCTGAACCACAATACGAGCAGGCAGTTATACATTTTCAGAGCAAAAATAATCCTTGCTTTCTACGCATCCTCATCCATCTTCTCACTCATATTCTTTTCTTTTTCTTCCTATTATTTTGATAGCGAATCAGCACATAAACAATTTGGACTGCTTGGATCGGTTATTCCTGTGTCAAATTTTGTGTTTTTAATCTTGTAATGTGTGACTCGCTGTTGCTCTCAAGATTTTAAAATCCAGGTCAAAAACAATCTCTTCTCTCAGTTCTCTCATCTTCATTTGTTTTTTCCGGTGCACTTTCTTTTTACGACTGATTTTTATTGTCATTACTGTATTTTGCACTTTTATTGTCTTGCAATAGTTTGCCCTTGTCAAACAACTGATGTGGGGCTATACAAATAAACTTGACTTGACTTGATCAGTCATGTAGTGTGTAAGCAAGACTGCAAGACTCCAGATTACAAGACAGAAGGTTATGTAGTGTGAACAGGACAACGATCTAATGACTCTTTGTTCCTGTTAACTTGTGCTGACCATAAAATATTGCTATTGACCGCAACTGAATTTAGTTGGAGAAAGACTGAGCAAAAGACACCTAAAGGCTCAATAGATCAAACAACAATTCGCTGTGAATTATAAAACAATTGGATAGAAGCATTAACACTGGGAAAGCATGGCTAAGTTTTGTCTTTGCATGCATCACTTTGAAGAATATATTCATTTTCAAAGCCAACTGTAAGAGTCGTATAATTTCTTCTGTGGCTCTGGAGGAGCTTTGGCGAGTCCCAGAATGATGTTATTGTGATGTCATCAGCGTTAGCTCACTTTGGGATGAGAGTATTCAGACTGGAACAGAAGTCTGCATTACAAAGTGGGGGTGTGAAGTATGATGATAGCATAGAGGGTCTAACAAAGAGACTGTGCATCAAACATTTTCATCAGAAAATGTTGGATACAGAAAATTTGGATTTTGACCCAAACTAGGGACTTAAAGACATCTCAGCATCTGCTGCTTCAGTTTGGACCAATCTTTTTTTTAATGCGTCTGCTACCTAGAGCTGGGCAATATATATGATACACATATCATGCATCTTGATAAGACCAAAAATATTGTGATATTATCATAAGGCCATGTGCCAAAGCCCTATTATTACCCTTTGAAAAGTCACATCTACAGCTGTTCGTACATTTTCCAACAAGCGAATGTAGCTGATCTTACAGGTACATTTTGTAAAGCTGATGGGTTTGAGTTGAATTTGTAAAGCAAAACTTTAAGAACATGCAGTTCTGGTGCTACCAAAGTCTTCTACTGGTGGTATTAATGCACAATAACAATGGTGTGAAACCAGTTTCCTTATGTGTGACGAGTGTGTCTTAAAATTGCCTTGATTGACTCATCATTTCTCAGAAGCAGAGGGTGGCTCTCTCATTCATACAACCACGCAAGGGTTCAGGTAGTTTGTTGTATGATACTTATCATGGCAACGTGTGTTAATAATGCATTATGTAAAAAACATTATGTAATTCAGAACACATAAGACTGTAAATCACTAAAATGTGCATCATTGTCAGGACCAGTTCATGTGGAGGACAAAGAGCTGCACCTGTGTCACAGCATCACAGATGACATCAGGTCAAGGAATCAGAAACACTCACATTTCCAATAGCCAGGAGAGCTTTGTCAAAGAACAGGATCATCCCGAAGAAGAGGAAAAACACGCCAAAGCCTGTTAACCCCATTCCAATCTCTGCAGGACACACACATACCACAGAATGGTTAAATTATTCCATCTGAGTTGACAAAATGTAGACTGGCCACAGTTTAGAGCCAACATGAATGTTCTTGCAAACCACTGACTGTTTAACTCTGAAGCTCACATAGAAATCATCTAGTAAGTGAGATTCTGTCTGGCTAAATTAATCAAAACGCGGCGACAGACAGGTGCTATAGAGGAAGACAGGTGGTGACGTCATGTCTCACCGTTTCCCAGGTGTTCGCGGGCAAGGCCACTATTTGTTTCATCCAACTTAGGTAATTACATTTCTGACAAATACAGCACACAGGGACACACATTGTCCTTCCTGCGAACATTCTGATGAAGATATTCAAACTTACAAACAGCTTCAGTATGTTAAATGTACAATGCAGGTATGATCTATTTAGAAATATAATAAGTAAACACATGAACGTCAACATCTCTAATAAGAACCAGAATAAAACTATGTTCAACAGGAGCTCCGCTGCTCACTCTCTGTTTGAATATGGAAAAAGCTGCTGAGATACGGAATCATGACAATAATTTATTGTACTTTCAAATCATTGGCTTGTCAGGGGTCGCACAATTTGTAGTAAGGGTTAGCTGTTAACTCTATGGGCCACAGTTACATTTCATAGCACTGAAAGCTAACTGCTAGTTAGCCAACTGCAGCAGATACAGCCGGCTTTGATAGAGAAGGCACAAAGATCTTACTTTGGGAGTCCGTTAGCGAAATCATCTTGACGCCGAATAAATGGGCAAAGACGAGATAGAAATAGGCTAAATATAAGGGTAGCTGTTCTTGCAGTCCTTTAAGAACAATTCAGATGACAGCTGCCACTGCAGCAACAGCCACGTCTTCCGGAAACACACCTTCTCGCGCTGTCATCTTCCGGAACAGCGCTGTGTCGCATTCAAAGTGGCAACTTTGCCATCGTCCTTTAGAGTTCCCAAGTGGGACGGGCAATTCTGGACGCCCCAGATTCTAACGGTGGGTGGAAAAACTAATTACTGAGATGTTGAGAAAGCTGCAGACATCTTCTTTATCTATTCACTTTCAAATACAGGGTGCATTCAGCAACTGTGGCTTCATGTTTTCATGGGCATTGTAGTATTGAGAGCTGTTCGCCATGCCAAATTTATGGACTAAACACGATTAGTCAAAAACAGGGATGAATAAAGTCGGTAGTCTTAACATAAATCTAAAGGATAGTTACATATTTACTAAAAACTCCCGAAAGCGCTGCCATTTTTCACTGCACATATTTCTTGAATGCAGCACACATACGTCATGGATATTGTGTCCTCTCTTTACGCTGCCAGGCAGCGCTGATGTGGAATAACAGGACTTTCTTTATTTTAAACAAAAAACATTCCCCTAATGTCATGTATTGGACACAAATTGAATACGTTTTGTTCAAAAATACATTAAACGAGCTATTTTCTAAAATATTTCAATCCTCTAGCAGGAGGCGGAACTTGTCGTCAGCCTGGCAGAATATACCCAGGGCGAATTTATCCTCCAACTTCTCCCCATTTGCCATGCTAACTATCTGGCGGGCCGGTCTGTCCTCCATAGCAACCACCAAGAAGATTCAGCAACAAGGAAGGGACCGGGACGAAGTTGTTGAATGGTTAGTCATTTGTATCTCATACCTTTTCAGAGCCTTTCCCCAGAGCTATAATGCAATTTATACCACAACGGAGAAGGGACGTTTTCAAGTAGCGAAGCTTATCTAAAAGAAGAGGGCAGTGACACGAGTGAGCGGCTTGTTAAACATGATGCTTCAGTAACGTTACTGTGTGTTTGCTGAAGTGTCCATGGAGGAGCTCAGAGCTCTGTGTGCGAGGCAGGTGCACCGCTGCCGAGTCGCAGCCTGAGCTCATGTTAACAGACATTCACTGTTACAAGCTAAGTGGAAAAATGTTAACGGAACATAAAGTGAAAGTGGAAGATGGGTAGCTTATTCATTCACCTGAACAAACAATGACTTACTTCTGTGAGCACCAGCCATTACAGTGCACTCAACAACACTGAGCTCCTATCTTTATAGTGACTGAGACGCATAAACTGGGAAACAGTCAGACTTCTTTGTGAAGTGGAAATTAGGGGAAGGTAATAGCAAACTGAGTTTGTTGATTATGTGGTCTGTCTTACAGGGAATCCTGCAATCACACAACATCTGCGACATTCTGAAGGTTCGCTCCTTTCTGAGCAAATCAGCCTGAGAAATATGGATGGTGGTCACAGATCTAGTGGTAAGTCCGTTCTTTTCAAGCCAAGAAACACACATTATGCAGGTGAGATGTTCACTAACAGAACTACTGCAAAATGAGCATAAAAATGATTAAACAGTGAATCAGTGCAAAAATGTAGGCAGGGTCCTCTGTTGCAGGCCTGCAGCAGGAGGTTGATTTCATGCAGACTGATAGCAACCTCAGCTCTAAAGAGACACTGGGGAGGTACAGGGAGAAGGAGCAAGACCATTAGCAGTGGAGGTGTGACCCTCAGAGGATTAGTTACCTGTGCAGGTGTGAGACCTGACAGTCTCCTCTCTGCTCACTGAGAACCTGCTGCACATATGACTCTGTAAACATCTCCTTTGTCCCTGTTGTTCAAGTTTACAATTAATACATACACATACTCATTTTAAATTTCCACAGCAGGGTCAGTATGTTACTCTGAGTTTCAGTAACAATACCAAAACAACACTTTGTATGTTTTTCTACTTGACCCTTAATTTATTTTACTGACATTTCAACTTACAGGAAGCTGAAAGTTAATGAGAGTTTGGGGTGCTGATAGAGCGAATCTGTTGAATCATGTCATACTAAGTTCTGGGTGACATCTGTGATTTTTTTTCATTAATTTATCCAGGCTTTTGTTTTCTCAAAATGAGTTTCTTCTCATACTCTGAGCCAAAAATCTCCACTTCAGTAGCACTTATATACACCAAACGTTCCAGTTTTATTGCTATCTATATTCTGGAGGTTTTAACAGAGGGATTTGTCCACATATCATTTATAGCCTGATTTATATAACATTTTATTCCTAAAAACAGGGTGAAAATTGTTTTTTTTATGGCTGTTGACAGTATTTTCTGATTTATGGAGTGATAAAAAGAGATATCCAAAATTCCCTCTGTAAAAAACTTTGGCTATAATTCGTCAACAGAATGAAACAAGAATTTTGAACCTGGCTTTATCCAATGTTTAGATTTATGTTCTGGAAATGTATGCAAATTGGCACATATTTAATTAGATAATGCTTCATTTGCATATGGCCCTAAAGGGCCAAGCGGGACTCTCAGTGGGCTGAATGGGTCAAGTTTTTAGGTTCACTGTCTGGTTCTATTGAAAATGTACGTCCATCACCCAAAGATACTAATTTTACTGCCATAGAGGAGTACAGAAAGCAGAAAATATTCACATTTCAGAACCCCTTCTTACATATCAATGTCAACATTCCCATCATTTTGGAGGCATTGTTGCTGACAGTATTCTTGATATGCAGGTATGGATGTGCAAGAAGAGCTGGACTCAGTGGAGGCAGAGCTGGAGCTGGTGGAGCTGCAGGTCACAGAGCTGCTGCAGAAGCAGGCTGAGCTGACTTCTCGTAAGAATTCTCTGCTGCAGCAGCTGGAGGAGGCCTGTGATGCTGCACAGCCATCATCATCTTCATCCTCATCTTCCTCAAAGTCATGTGGAGCTGATCCAGTAATGAGCAAGCAGGAGATGCAGTGCTTTAATGGCACAGGTACTGTACACACATAGCTATTCAAACAGTCAGTAGGTTTGTGTATTAACCTGTGTTAATATCTTGATGCTTGGTAGATTTTCCATGGTCCAAAGAAGTGGCGAAGCACCTGAAGGACTCATTCCATCTCTCTGAGTTCAGACCGCTGCAGCTGAGGGCCGTTAACCTGACCCTGTCAGGCAGAGATCTCTTCCTCGTGATGCCAACAGGAAGAGGAAAAAGCCTCTGCTACCAGCTACCTGCAGTCTGCTCCAATGGTAGAGGGTTGATTCAAACTTCTGTTTTTATACTGCCTTTGCTCACAAACAACTTAACAGTTTGTAAGATCATTTAGATTGTTCAGTTGCACTATAATGGCATCACATGTAGTCACATCACGTGTGTGACTGTGTGTTTGTGTGTCAGGTTTTACATTGGTAGTCACTCCCCTGGTGTCCCTGATGGAGGACCAGATAATGTACCTGAAGTCCATCAACGTGTCAGCAGTCATGCTGAATGCATCCAGCAGCAAGGTAACAGCTGACAGCGGGGGACGGGTCCACATGCATTGCTTTGTAAATCATCTTGTGTGACGCTACTCAGCATATCAAAACTGCGTATTCGGACAAGCGTTAGCTACTGCAAATTGAGTGCAAGTAAGGTACACATATTGGATAAGTAAGTGAATCAGAGAAGTATTTCACATTGGGTGCTCAGAAAAGAGAAAAGCTGACAACAAAAACATCTTTAAATCATGAGTGGACACTATCACATGATCATTGTTTAATGGGCAGTTCAAAACCAGCATGTGTCATGTTGTGAGAACATGGAGATTATTAGAGGTATAAAAGCAATGTGAAGCGCCACTATGAGACAAGCACAAGTCTTCGGAGCAAACATACCAACTCAAATCCAAACTGAGGGCATATAAATACATCAATGCAGCCTAATTCTCTCCCTGAAAAGGTGGAAAATAAAAAGTAAAAGTGAAAGAAAGTTGGAGGCGATAAAGCTGTTTAGTTGTTTAGATGTGTTGAGATTGTTCATTACAAAAGTGATAAAGACGGTTCAAAAATGTGAAATGGAGATCAAGAAGGAAAAGGGAAACTGAAGGCACACTTTTTTTTTCTGGAATTAAAGCTGCAGTCTGGAGTTTTGAGAAAAAAGTGGACCAAGCCAGAACATTTGAATGATACAGCTCCCAGGTCCCTCCTTCTTCCTCTCTGCTGTGCTGTAGCCCTGCCTTCAAAGCCCCTGCCCACAGAGGAGCCTGCTGTGCACGAGCAGACTTGTAACCACGATAACAGAGGAAGCCAGATAACTAAGATGGCACATTCAAAATAACAACAACATAAGCCCAGATTGTTCTATTTCTGATCAATACAACTAAATTACAATGATGAGTGCCTCATGCAGATCACTGTAGATATACAGTGGCTTGCAAAAGTATTCACCCCCCTTGAACTTTTCCACATTTTGTCACGTTACAACCACAAATGTAAATGTATTTCAATGGGATTTTTTGTGATAGACCAACACAAGTTGGTGCATAATTGTGAAGTGGAAGGAAAATGATACATGGTTTTAAAAAATTTTTAAAAATAAAAAACAGAAAAGTGTGGTGTGCAAAAGTATTCATCCCCCTGAGTCAGTACTTTTGTAGAACCACCTTTTGACAGCTGACCAATGACAGCTGCAAGTCTTTCGGGGTAAGTCTCTACCAGCGATGCACATTAAGAGACTGAAATATTTGCCCATTCTTCCTTGCAAAATAGCTCAAGCTTAGTCTGAATTGAGTCTGAACTCTCAATTGGATTTAGGTCTGGACTTTGACTGGACCATTCTAACACATGCATATTCATTGATCTAAACCATTCCATTGTAGCTCTGGCTGTATGTTTAGGCTCGTTGTCCTGCTGGAAGGTGAAACTCCGCCCCAGTCTCAAGTCTTTTGCAGACTCTAACAGGTTTTCTTCCAAGATTGTCCAGCTTCCCTGTCCCTGCGGAAGAAAAGCATCACCACAGCATGATGCTGCCACCACCATGTTTCGCGGTGGGGATGGTGTGTTCAGGGTGATGTGCAGTGTTAGTTTTCTGCCCCACATAATGTTTTGCATTCAGGCCAAAAACTTCAATTTTGGTCTCATCTGACCAGAGCACCTTGCTCCACATGTTTGTTGTGCCCTCCACATGGCTTGTGGCAAACTTCATGGCTTTGTTTCACCAATGGCTCTCTTTTCGTCACTCTTCCATAAAGGCCTGATTTGTGGAGTGCATGACTAATAGTTGTCCTGTGGACAGATTCTCCCTCCTGAGCTGTGGATCTTTGCAGCTCCTCCAGAGTTATCATGGGCCTCTTGGCTGCTTCTCTGATCAGTGCTCTCCTTGCCCAGCCTGTCAGTTTAGGTGGACGGCCATGTCTTGGCAGGTTTGCAGTTGTGCCATACTCTTTCCATTTTCGGGTGATTGATTGAACAGTGCTCCATGAGATGTTCAAAACGTATATTTTTTCCATATCCCAACCATGCTTTAAACTTCTCCACACCTTTATCCCTGACCTGTCTGGTGCGTTCCTTGGGCTTCATGATGCTGTTTGTTCATTAATATTCTCTAACAAATCTCTGGGGCTTTTACAGAACAGCTGTATTTATACTGAGATTAGATTACACACAGGTGGACCCCATTTATTAATTGGGTGACTTCTGAATGGGTGACCACTTCATAATTATGCACCACTTTGTGTTGGTCTATCATATAAAATCCCATTAAAATACATATACGTTTGTGGTTGTAACGTGACAGAATGTGGAAAAGTTCAAGGGGGGGTGAATACTTTTGCACACTATTCCTCACATTGCGGTAGATTGAGTTACCAGCTAATCATTTTTTTTTTTTAATATTCTTATTATTGCCAGAAGCACATTTGGTAGAATACATGTCTCTCACAAAGCAATCATAGTTTTATGTTTTTTGTGACATACAAAAAAGAAAAAATGTAAAATGCAAAAAAAACAACAAGAAAAAACAAAACAAAGCAAAACAAAAGACAAAACAAAACAAAAAAAAAAAACAATAACAGCAGCATCATTAAACATAAATAGATTGGATTTGACAATATGGCGGATTACTACACAGCTTGGGTACTATGGCAAAACAACAGCAACAGAAAAAATTCCATAACATATGGCAGAGAAAAGGACCTGCCTACAGTCAGTATCATCACAGAGCTGGAATCATTCATATTGTAACATTAACCTCTCTCAAGTCCTTCAGGTATTTTAATACAGGCTCCCATACTTTATCAAAAATTGCCTGTCTGCCTGCATTTTTATATCTAAGTTTCTCCATACATAGGGCCTTACTGAGCTCCCTCATCCACATTTCAATTGAAGGTACATTATCTGACTTCCAGTGTCTTAGGATAAGTCTTTTAGCCAAAATGGCACCAAAACATAGAGACTGTTGTACAGACTTTGTATTGTTAGAGTACTGAGTCGAGTCATCCGCTGATCCCAGAATGGCCACCAAGGGGCAGGGTTCACACAACCTTTTAAATGCCTTTGAGTAAAAATCAAATATTGAAGACCAGAATGAGTGAAGACTGGGACACGTCCAAAGTTGATGAGTAAGTGTTCCAACCTGATTCTTGCATTTGTAACACAATGCTGATACATTAGGATACATTTTGTTAACGTTTAGCTTTGAGTAATGTAATCTATGTATAATTTTGAACTGAATTAGTTTATGCCTAGCATTTATTGAGCAACGATGAATATTCAAAAGACACATTTCCCAGTATTCTATAGAAAGGGGGACTCCCAGCTCAGACTCCCACTCGGACCTTTGTTTTTCTGTACTTGTTTCTATCTGACTGAAGAGTGTCTGATATAGGCTTGATACTGCTCCTTTTTTCCCTGGCGTAATTTTAACTATCCTTTCAAGTGCAGGGTGTTGTGGAATTTCTGACAGCGTTGATACATGGTGCTTTATAAAATTTCTGACCTGCAGATAACGGAAAAAATACGAGACTGGCAGGTTATGCTTAGCTTTCAGTTGTTCAAATGACATCAGGTGCCCCCCCTGGTACAGATCGCTCAGGGACCCCACTCCCTTCTCTCTCCAACGAGCAAACACTGAGTCTCCAGCAGAAGGCTTAAAAGCATGGTTGTTACAGATTGGCGTATCCCTGTACATATTTGGGGCCTTCAAATGTGATTTAATTTGATTCCAAATTTATATTGAGTTGTGTATCATAAAGTTACCTTTGTACAGTGATTTGTTAATTTTGATGGGGCTGTTCAATAGGGCTAGAAGCGAGGTCCCTTCACACTCTGCTTGCTCTAAAGAAAGCCAGGCAGGGGGTGGATTGGTTGTATCCTCTGTGAGGTTGGAGCTCCTCCAGAAAGCCAGAATATTAAGATGTGCTGCCCAATAAAAACATTTGAAGTCTGGTAAGCCGAAGCCTCCTCTTGTTTTATTTTACAGAGGTGTTTTTTGTTTATACATGCTACTTTATTTTGCCAAAGAAAAGGGATCACTACTGAGACCAATTTCCTGAAGTATGCTTGTGGAATGCAGGATGGTATTGATTGGAAAATATATAAAAAGCGTGGGAGAACTACCATTTTAATGGCATTTATTCTCCCGACAAGTGATAGCGGAAGGGTCTTCCAGAATTCAATATTCTTCTTCAGTTGGTTCATTTTTAAATTCCAATTTTCCTCAAGTAGCAGGCCAGGTTTCCTGGTGACACACACCCCTAGATACATGAACCTGTCCTTAGCGATTTTAAAGGGAACAGAATTCAGCATGGTACTGTTATGATTTAAATGTACTGGCATTAATTCGCTTTTATCCCAATTTATTTGAAAGCCTGAAAGGGAGGCGAAGTGGTTGAATACCTCCATGATTGACGGAATGGACTCTTTTGGTTTAGACACACAATAATATGTCATCCGCGTAGAGTGACAGGTGGTGTTCTTGCCCTTTAATAGAGACAGGCGATATCTTGGGGTGCTGGCGTATTTTTGTAGCTAGCGTTTCTACAACCAAATCGAAAAGGTAGGGGGAGCTAGGATCTCCTTGTCTAGTTCCACGAAGTAGTGGGAATTCAGAGGAAACGTCTTGGTTTGTAATAACACTTGCAGTTGGATAAGCATACAAAATCCTTATCCAATCTATAAATACCTTCCCAAAGCCAAATGCGTTTAAGGTCTCATACATGTACGGCAACTCGACCTAGTCAAAAGCCTTTTGAGCATCAACTGATATTACAACTGTTTCTGTATTATGTTTAGTATGAAGTATGTTGAATAAACGTCTTAAATTAAAATAAATATGCCTATTAGGAATAAAACCTGTTTGGTCAGGATGCACAATCGTATGAATATGTGATTTTAAGCGGTTTGCCAGAATTTTGCTAATCAGTTTTGTTTCGTTTGGAATCAGTGACACTGGTCTATACGATGAGGCTTCCAGTTCGTCCCTGCCCTTCTTCAAAATTAATGAGATGTTTGCTCTATAGAGTGTTTGAGGTAATCTACCCTTTGCCGCAGCGTGCTGAAACATACACAGTAGGAGCGGGGCTAATTCCTTGTAGAAACACTTATAAAATTCTATGATGAACCCGTCTGGCACAGGTGTTTTTTTAGTTATTTGGAGATTCTTTAATTGCTTGTATAATCTCTTCAATAGAGATCTTCTTATCAAGCAGAGCTACTGCTTCAGGGCTAAGTTGAGGCAGGTTTAGCTGGGAAAGAAATGATTTAATTCTGTCAGTATCATGATTACCGTTTGACTTGTATAATTTTGAGTAGAATTCCATAAAATGCGTGTTTATTTCTTTAGGGTCTGTGAAAATAGTTCCCGAACCTGATCTTATTCTGTGTATAGCCTGCGAGGCTCGAATGTGCCTCAGTTGGCGTGCAAGTAATTTCTGGGGTTTGTCACCTATCTCGAATTGCATCTGTTTGATTTTACTTAACTGCTTATTGACCTGAGAGGATAAGATTGTATTATATTCTTGCCTTAGGGAAATTATTGAATTCAGGGTGTTGGGGTCTGATGAGACGCGATATGAATTTTCTAAATCAGTAATGGACTCGTCCAGTTCTACTAATCTTTTTTCTGACTGTTTTTTCCTATTTGCCATATAAGAGATTATGCTGCCTCTGAGCACTGCTTTAATGGCCTCCCATAGTGTCAAGTCATCGACATCTCCTGTGTCATTTGTAGCTATAATTTCTGGCAACCTTTCTGACATAAATTTCAAGAAGCTTTTATCTCTTAAGATGGTGTTATCAAATCTCCAGGTGTGAGCGCTCCTACGATGTTTGAATCTGATATCAAGGTATACTGGAGCTTGATCATTTATCAAAATATTACGGTAATGCGAGGTAACAACATTGGAGATCAGTTTTGAGTCGGTAACAACAAGAAGTCAATCCTTGAGTACGAATTATGTACTGGAGAAAAAAAAGAGTAGGCTCTAGTAGTGGGGTTGTGCAGTCTCCAAATATCCACAAGATTTAGGCTGTGCATTATGTTTTTTAGCACCTCACTAGATTTACTACTTACTGGTGCCTTCTGTGACTGTTTGTCTAGAGAGGCATCAATTACGCAGTTGAAGTCGCCCCCCATTATAATGTTTGTATCACCCACATCTGGAATCCTACTCAAAACTGTTTGAAAAAATGATGGGTCATCAAAGTTTGGACCGTAAATATTTATCAAGGTAACTGGAATACCATTGAGTGTTCCTGATACAATTTAAAAAATCTACCATTGGGATCTACGATTGTGCAACTGTGGTCAAATGATGTGTTTTTCTTAATAATAATGGCTACTCCTCTGGCTCTAGCCCCAAAGTATGATTGAAATACCTCTGATCCCAAACCCATGCATAGTTTTTGTTTGGCTGTACTTTTAATGTGTGTCTCCTGTAGATAAATGACATCTGCTTTTAGGCTTTTCAAATGTGCCAGTATTTTCCCTCTCTTGACTGGATGATTCAAGCCTCTGACGTTCCAGCTCACAATTCTTGCATCATCACCATTATTTGAAGACGTATCGATAATACCTAATAAGCATGGATTACACCCAAGTGTGCTGTGAAAGTTCCGCCATTGTAGTACCAGAACATCTGAGATGCTGCAATAAAACATGAACAAAGATAGAACCAAACTATACCGAACAATGTAGTGTCCTCCGGGGCCCTCTGTGTCTTCTTCCCTCCCCTCTGAGAACGAACATCTCCTACATCTAACCTGCTAGGCTCATAACCGTCCATAATAACCTGTGCACGTAACCGCCCCCTCCTTACCGCGAGGATGTAAACAAACTGTCCATGTGCGTCGGGACACCGTAGTTGGAGACATACGTGGTCTTGTAGGGATTCAGCTGTTCCCTATGCCTTTAGCTGGGGCATCTGTCTACCGCGGGATTTTGTTGTTGTCTAGGAACCTCTAAGCATCCTTCGGATTGGTGAATAAGCGTCTGTCTGAGCCGAATGACACCACAAGCGTCGCGGGGTATCTGAAGCCGCATCTCAGCTCCGCCGCTCTGCATCTGGCTCTGATACTGTCGAATTGCTGCCGAGGAAAATGTATAGGCGTGCGCCCTCATAATGTAGGGGAAACTTCTGTGAAGAGAGTTTCAGGATGTGCTCCTTGACAGGATCATGGTGGATCCGTGCGATGATTTGGTGAAGAGGGCCATCGGCTGCAGCTGCCCTGCCGCGGATCCTATGCGCGCGGTCAACTTTGACTGGTTTGTTGCCAAAGTTTTCTTCTCCTAGTAGCTTCGGGATGAGTTTAGCAACAAAGTCTGTGGGGTTACCTTTTTCGGTTCCCTCTTTGACTCCAATAATGCGAATGTTTTGCCTCCTGGAGCGTGAGACCAAGTCATCCAGTCTCTCACTGAGTGATGGGCTGTGTCTTCCCATCTTGCACACCGGTCTTCCAAGGCTTTGATTCGGGTCTCGTGCTCATTCAGTCCGCTTTCATTAGAAGTCACTCTCTCCTCGATATCTGCCGTTGTTTGCTTCAGGTCCGCAAGAGATATTTGGAGTGTGTCAAACCTTTTGTCGACATTTTGACTCAGCTGATTAATGGCAGACATGATGTCTGTCCTAGTTGGCGTCTCACTCAGCGGCATATCGCCTGTGTGCTCACCACTAGCTTCTTCCATGTGGTTGCCTCACTGTTAGCACCGTCGACTTGTTGTTGTTGATTTTCGGCTCCTTTGCTTTTATTACTTCTCCCCATCGTTCCGTTAAGCGTCTCCGACTGTTGCTGTCAAGCTTTTAAAAGTTCTTCTCGTTAAATTGTATTTTTAAATTGTTTAACTTGTATGAGGGAGCAGAGCCTCTCTCGAATACGTCTATCTCATCTCGCGCCCCTAGCGGCCGATCCGTTACCAGCTAATCATTACCCGGTGTGACACCATGTTACCTTTCTGAAGGATGAGTAATGTTATTTCTCTAAACCAATTCAACCACTTTAAGGGATGTAACGGTATGAAAATTTCACACCGCGGTAATAGTGACCAAAATTATCACGGTTATCGGTATACCATGGTATTTTTTAAAATGTCTTCAAAGTGCTGAAAAATCAGTGATACACTGATAAATTGAAATAATTTTACCAAGATTTAGATTCAAATAGATTTTTATATATTAAAATAGTCTTAACAATTAACAACACTACGAAATCAACATTAAATAAGTATAAAAGAATGTACCAAAACAGTGCAAAATAAACCTTAAATACAGTAAATAACAGACGTATCAAAACTTCAACAATAATCATGTAAAAATGTATCAAAACTGCAACATTAATAATTACCACAGTAAAAAAAACGGATACAAAAAAGTGCAGGTTTAATTTCACATTAAGTAAACTTTAAGTAATTAAAATGAAAACAACAGTCATGATATACATATTGCACCAATAACAACAAAAGTATTACTTATATTAAAATAACACATGCACAAAAGCTTTCTGGCAATCCTGGCAAGATAAGGCAGCTCTTATGCATGCCTCTTCTGCTGGAAGAGACTGCAGAGAGGGGTAGATCTTCATCTCTTTTCTCACTCCATTTTCTGGGATGGTTGGAGTTTTGTCCTCTTCACCTCTCTTCTGTCTAGTTGAGGAGGTCTTTTTCAACAACCCAGCCAAGCCTTTCCCCTCTGATGCCACTGGGGGGTCGCTGCTGCTTTGTGGTTCCTTCCCAGTTTGTGCAGGTGTTGGCTTCAAAGCTTCCTGGACACAGCTGTCAACAATTGCTGGCTTTGGGATTTGACCCAAAGTTCATGACCATAGGTGAGAGTAGGAACTTAGATTTACCAGTAAATCGAGAGCTTCGCCTTTCGGCTCAGCTCTTTCTTCACCATGACAGACCAATACAACGACCGCAGTACTGCAGCCGCTGCACCAAATCCGCCTGTCAATCAAATCAAATCAAATCAATTTTATTTATATAGCCCAAAATCACAATCACATTGCCTCAGTGGGCTTTACAATCTGTACAGTGAACAACATCCTCTGTCCTTAGACCATCGATTCGAGTGGGGAAAAACTTCACATGTTGATGGAAAAAAAAAACAATCAATCAATCTCGCGCTCTATCCTTCCCTCACTCGTGAACAAGACCTCAAGCTACTTAAACTTCTCCACTTGAGGCAGGAGCTCTCCCCCAGCCCGGAGGGAGCAAGCCACCTTTTTCCGGTTGAGAACCATGGCCTCGGACTTAGAGGTACTGATTCTCATCCCAGCCGCTTCACACTCGGCTGCAAACCGCCCCAGGACATGCTGGAGGTCCTGGCTCCAGCATGTCCTGGGCCTCCGACCCCATACTCCCGAAGAACCTCTCACAGAATGCCACGAGGGACACAGTCAGATGCCTTTTCCAAGTCCACAAAGCACATGTGGACTGGTTGGGCAAACTCCCATGAACCCTCGAGCACCCTGTGGAGGGTATAGAGCTGGTCCAGTGTTCCACGGCCAGGACGAAAACCGCATTGTTCCTCCTGAATCCAAGGTTCAACTATCGGCCGAATTCTCCTCTTCAGTACTCAGGGAGTACTGAGGGAGGACCCCCTTTTTGAATAGAGGGACCACCACCCCGGTCTGCCAGTCCAGAGGCACTGTCCCTGACTGCCACGCGATGCTGCAGAGACGTGTCAGCCAAGACAGCCCCACAACATCCAGAGACTTGAGGTACTCGAGGCGGATCTCATCCACCGGAGCCTTGCCACCGAGGAGCTTCCGAACTACCTCAGTGACTTCGGCTCGAGTGATGAATGTATCAACCTCCGAGTCCCCAGCCTCCCCAGTGGGATTGAGGAGATAGTCAAAGTATTCCTTCCACCACCCGACAATGTCCCCAGTCGAGGTCAACAGCTCCCCACCTCCACTGTAAACAGTGTTGGTGGAGGACTGCTTCCCCTTCCTAAGGCGCCTGATGGTTTGCCAGAATTTCTTCGAGGCCAACCGGTAGTCCTCCTCCATGGCCTCCCCAAACCTTTCCCAGACCTGAGTTTTTGCTTCCGTGACCACCCATGCTCCTGCACGCTTGACCTGCCGGTACCCATCAGCTGCCTCAGGAGTCCCCCAAGCCAACCATGGTCGATAGGACTGCTTCTTCAGCTTGACAGCATCCCTTACTTCCGGTGTCCACCACCGGGTTTGGGGATTGCTGGCACGACAGGCACCGGAGACCTTACGGCCACAGCTTCGAACAACCGTGTCAATAATGGAAGTGGAGGACATGGTCCATTCGGACTCAATGTCCCTAGCCTCCCTTGGGATCTGGTCAAAGCTCTCCCGGAGGTGGGAGTTGAAGACCTCCTCGACAAAGGGTTCCGCCAGACATTCCCAGCAGACCCTCACAGTGCGTTTGGGTCTGCCAAGTCTGTCCAGCTTCCTCCCCTGCCAGCGGATCCGACTCACCACCAGCCTACCTTGCCCTCGCCCAGAGACAGCTGGGATTGGCTCCAGAAAAAACCCTGCGACCCCATAAAAGGGATAATGCGGTTACAGACGATGGATGGATGAAACACATGCACAAAGTAGAGGAGACTGAACAGAGCTTTTTTCTTGCTGAGACCAAACAGAGTAGTAGTAGTTTTAGTTTGTCATAATCATGGTTTGGTGTGAAATGACACCTCTCATAGTGAAAAACCAAAGCACAAAATGTATCACTTTTTTTTTTTTTTACAGGAGCACGCCAAGACAGTCATGGCTGGAATGATGGATCCCAAGGCCACTTTCAAGCTGGTGTACGTGACTCCAGAGAAGATTGCCAAGAGCAAGCTGCTTATGTCTCGTTTGGAGAAAGCCTACAACACAAACCTGCTGAGTCGTATTGCTGTTGATGAGGTGCACTGCTGCAGCCAGTGGGGACATGACTTCAGACCAGGTGAGAGGTCTGCTTCACCAGGATGGAGGCTGTGGAAGCAGAGGTCCTCCAAGAACACTCAACCACCCCCCTTAAGATCAAATTCCAAATTTTATTGTCAAAGTTGTATGTGTGTCCCTGTGCAGATTATAAACTGCTGGGCATCCTGAAAAGGCAGTTCCCCAAAGTCCCACTGCTCGGGCTCACAGCCACAGCAACCAGCAGCGTCCTCAAGGACTGTGAGAAGATCCTGTCTGTCAAACAGCCAGTCACACTTACCGCATCCTTCAACCGTACCAATCTCTACTATGAGGTGGGAACCATGGCAACTACACACTCTCTCAGACACCACTTCCAGCCACCTGCTTCCAGCCACCTGCTTCATGCACAGACACACCGAACTTCTCTTAGCTCCCACCTGCCCTCACAAACCTGTCTGACCTTTTCACAATCACCTGCACTGCCCTGCATCAGCTGAAAGAACATGAATGATCATACAGTTCTATTGCATGTTTAGCCTGTTATGAAAAATACTGTGAGCTATAATTACTTCCTCTTGGGATATTACCCCTTTGAAACTAAACAAATTTAACACCTCTGTCTCACATCTGATGAGAAACAGTGACACTAAGATACTGCTTGTTTTTCAGGTTCGGATTAAAAATTCTGACAAAGATGAATCAACAAATGACATCGCCTCTCTGATCAAGAACAGATACAAAGACCAGTCAGGTACTGCAACTCAAGACAAAAAAATTGATGCAGTGAATCACATGAAGGCTAATTTGTTCAGATGTGTTAAGTGAATTTTTAGGAATAAAAGATTATTTTAACTGTCTATATTCAAGCACAGGGTAGTCATACTGTAATGTGTGTGCCACAGGGATCGTGTATGTGTTCTCTCAGAAGGATGCAGAGTCGTTGTCATCTGAACTCCAAAAGAGGAACATCTTGGCCTATCCCTACCACGCTAACATGGACCCAGATGACAAGTCCCGCATTCACCGCAAATGGACCTCCAACAAAATCCAGGTACGACACCGGTTGTTATCGGGGGGCAAATATGTTAATGTGCAGGCCCTGGTGCATCTGGCTCTTAAAGGGAATTGGAGACGACATTCAGATTAGTTTGAGTTATGTTCTGCCCAAAACACTGTCATGACTAATACATAGTCTAAATTTCACCACTTTGCACTGTGTACTGCACTCTGCGCCCAGATAATCTGCCATTTAACTGGCAAAATGGACTTGGACACGCCCTAAACGCACAGGCACGCTGTGCTTTAGACCATGTGCTATAGGCTGGCCCAAAGTGTTGCTGGTGAAAACAAGGTTAAATTTTTCAAAACACAACAGTTTAAAAAAAGAAAACAGTTTTTGAGTCCTTTGTGCCACATCCATCTTATAGTGTTTATGATCAACAGAGGAGTCTTACAGGCTGGAGAATGAGGCTGCTCTGTAGTCCAGGTCAGGAAAAAGAAAAAGAGCAGCAATGACATCATCAGCACCTTTCTGAAAAGTTGAGAGATTTTCAACTCGAAGTGGGGTGGCTGCCTGTTGCCGCAGACACTCTCTCCTCGAAAAGACTCTGGTGCTCGCAAAAAAAGTGCTATGTGGTCGCGACTGCCTTGTATTTGGGAGAAGAAAAAAAGAAATAATACGCACCCTGCTGTCTTATTGGAAGATTACATTACAGTACATGATTGTGTTGTCCTCTAGGTGGTTGTTGCCACAGTAGCTTTTGGAATGGGCATCGACAAGCCCGATGTCAGGTTTGTCATCCATCACACCATCAGCAAGTCCATCGAGAACTACTACCAAGAAAGTGGACGTGCAGGTAGACACTGCTTCACTTCTGTCAGGACACAGTACTAGTTTACACTGCTCTAGTGTTTTTGGAAATGTACATCCTGAAAGCCCATCGGCGTTTGCCTCCAGGTCGAGACGACAATCCAGCAGACTGCATCGTCTACTTTGGCTTCTCTGATATCTTCAGGATCAGTACCATGGTGGTGATGGAAAACGTTGGTCAGCAGAAGCTGAAGCAGATGGTTGACTACTGCCAGAATATTGACAGGTAGCACAAGTACACACACACACACACACACACACACACACACCATGACTCAAATGTCTTCTGAGTGTCATGTTTGCTGTGTGAAGGTGCCGGCGCTCTCTTATGGCGGTTCATTTTGATGAAGTGTGGGACGATGAGGGATGCAACCAGATGTGTGATACTTGCCGCCATACAAAAGGTGTGTTATGTGTATTGTTTATGTTCCGTTCCGTTTTCTGATTCCGCTTATCCGTTAGGGTTGCGGGGATGTTACCGCTTTATTGCCCCTTATCAAGGGGGTTGCGGGGTTACCGGGGCCAAATCCAGTTGCTCGATGGGCGTAGGCCAGGGTACATCCTGGATGAGTCGCCAGCTCATCGCAGGAGTTCAGTATCTTGCTCAAGGATACTTCGACATGTAGCTCAGTTCCGCCCGGGGAGCCGGGATTCGAACCAGCGACCTTCCAATCACTGGTCCACCAGTGTATTGTTTATGTGATGTTATTTAATACAATTAATGTTAATGCATGTGTGAGCCACGTACACTTTAGAAATGTGAAGATCCATCTTCTGCTACTCCAGACTTCACCACATTGGACATTACTCAGCATGCCAGGCAGGTGGTGCAGATCGTGGAGCTAGCCGCTTCCATGGATGAGAAACTGACTCCTTTGAAGCTGGTGGAGGCGTGGATGGGGAAAGGCCCTGCCAAGCGTAGGAAGATGATCCAGACCACCACGCTATCCAGGCAGCAGGCTGAAGCTGTGATTGTACGGCTGTGGCTGCAGGAATATCTCAGGTGACTCATCTTGTTCTGTTGTTTGTATTGATTCTGTTCTGGATTTGAGACTCTGCCTTACACAGACCTTTTCTTCCCTGTCTGCTCTTTTGGCTGCCTTCAAGAGAGGATTTCAGCTTCACTCCGTACACCACCTACTTCTACATGAAACTGGGCCGCAAAGCTCCTCTGCTGAAGAGCCAGACACACACACTTCCCAGCTTGAAGATGAGGACAGCAGGGGCTGGATCTGCTGTGGTGAGTAACAGTCAACCAATTAAGGAGGCTCTATTAAAACTCAAGTTTGCCTTTGGCCAAATTGGAACCTACTCTATATTGAATATAACATAAGGCATTGGCAGCCAAGTTAATCTTGTCTTGTACTCCCTTTTATGTGCTCATGTTCTTAAAACATTTGAGTATGAGTGAAAATGAGTTAAAATGCCTCTCTTCAGGTAGGGCTGGATATGACAAACAATAAGCATAAAACCTTCTTCAAATGGTATTAGTTTTTTTTTTTTATAGAAATTGCCACTTGAATTTTCTAGGTGTAGGGTCGCAACTCTATCAGTCAGATCAGTCACAGTAAAATTTTACTTATAGAAAATATATACGTAAAGTAGAAATTATGATGTGTTGTAGCTTGAAAATTGACAGTGGTAAAAGTGCAAAAAATAGCACCACTTTTTGCTGCGTGTCACTCCCCCTCTCTCATATCCTGTTTCCTGTCATCTCTACAGCTGTACTGTCAATAATGCCATATCAAGGCAAAAAAAACACATTTGTGGATGCTGACTGTTGGAGAAGAAATATGATTATTCCAGTATGTCTCCAAACAATAACAGTGTCTTGTACAGACGTTAAAGTCTGGATAAAGATAGTGATGATTGCTCTATGAGCAATCTTCTCATAGTCTCTGCAACCTAGATACTAAAAGCTACTGTAGATCTGTCTACAGAACAGATGTCTGATAAAACCAAGCCAAGGCTAAGCTAACTGTTGGCGTAAACTTCGTAAGGAGGCCATCGATCAATCTATGTTAGCAGACTTACTGTCTCTGACCTATTTTACCTCTTAGTCTTCTGGCTAGAGGAGAGAGATTCTGCATCACCCCCTTGCTATGTTATTAAACAGATAACCATATATGGAAGCACTGCCTCCTGAAGCTGTAAGATATCATTTGGACTTGAGAAGGTTTGTTAGAATTATCATGGCAGCACTCTGTCCCGTGAAATGTTGATATGGTACAAATTAGCCAATGACACAAACGACACAAAACATGTGTGATCACATCAAATTAGTAGAAATTTCAGTGGCAATATTTTACCCTGGCGACTGGGCTCATTATTATAAATCAGAGCTGGTTAAAATAGTTTTACATTAACCAACTATATCATGACAGTTGTGTAAAAATGCCTGAGTTCTTTAGCAAAGTGACATGACATTAGAAGAGTCCAACTGATACTGGAGCTGTGAAGTGAACATTTGTTTTGGATGTAAAAACATTCTGGTAATGGCAAGCTTAAGTAAATGCTGTGTTCTTCTCTGGCAGCACTACATGCTGGCATATTGGCCGACAAATAGTGTAAAATCAATTTATCTGTGACAAGCAGATAACAGACAAAATATTGTAACCCTAGTAGATGTTGGGCTCTTCTTTTTAGTGCTCCACTCAACGTTTTGTTCTGTATCTCCTGTGTTTGTGTATTAATGTGATTTTTTCCTCCAATCTTCTGTGCTCTCTTTGTGAAGTCTCTAACCATTTCCTTCTTCCACCATCATTCCTCCATGTCATTTTGAAATGTTTTCACACATTTTCTAAATGTTTTTAAAAAAATCTTGAAGGTAAGTCATGAATGAACTGATGCAATATGTTGTGACTTTTACACTCCACACTGACAAACATTGACAAGTCTCTACCAAATCCTGTTTATCCAAGTAGTGATTTCAAGATCTTTGCGCTTTTATTTTCAAGATTGTATAATCTCTCCAAGGCAAATAACCTTCACACCACTTCCTCACAGCTGCTGATGATGATCAGTAGTCACCTATCATGATTAATCATAGATGAAGTAGTTGTAGTTGATGTAGATCCCACTGCTGCTTTACACATAACAAAATAGCTGTTCTTCTTCTATTTCACTTAATTTTGTCTCTGTGATTAGCACATCTGTGAAAATGTTTGAGGCCAAACAACCATTACTGGCTTAAAACCCTGTAAGCACATTCATGAAGAGAAAGCGTGTGACCTATGTTTTTTTGCTTGTCTTTACAAATGCAAAGATCCTCAGGAAGGTGATTTTGAGTCTTTTTTTTTTTTTTTTTTTTTTTTTTTTTTTACAAGTGGAAAACTCAAACCATTAGCTCAGGTCCTCACACTGTTCTATTGACATCTGGAAAGATTGAGCACAGAACCTGAAAGATCATGTGATCTGAATACAGAGAGGCCTCTGGGATCCCCAGCGCAAGCTTTGTAATGATGATTGGAGGATTGTGTCATTTATATCCATGTCTAGAGTGAAGTGTCCCACATCTTCCCTTTTTAGTGATTCCTTCTCCAAATCATGTAGGTGGTTGAACCCTCTCAGGTAAAGACTGTTGTTAATGACCTGCAGGTAAAAGCCGTGAGTGGCCAGGGCAAAGCCAAAGAGGGAAAGAGATCAGTTCAAGGTGGTGGAGATGCCCCTGTGTCCAAGAAAGTCAAGACAGACCTCCCCTAACCCCCCACCCTGTCCAGAGGACAAGCTGACAAAGTACAGTCCCTCATTCTATTTCATTTATCATTTATTACTGCTTCTGTTGGCATGGCACTATCCAGACTACTTCATGCTTTATATTTGGATCTGAAGATGAATAAACGCTGAGAATCTGGTTTTGTTTTATTTCATATCCCTCTATATAAATTTAAACGAAGCAAGACATCTTCCAGTCATCGCTAACCAGCAGGCTTGGGCGATAAAAATACATTGCTGGCACCACAGTGTCTTATTGGTGTTGTATGGCCAAATTTGATTGGATGATGACACTGATCAATTGCTGATTAGCTACCTAGGAGGTTAGCTAGCTCGATTCAGCAGAATTACATTCCTTATGAACCCTTTAGATACTTCTGTGACTGACAGTTTATCTCAAAATCAATTTACAGTGAAGAAAGGTACAGGTACATAATTAATTCTAATGAGAATGAAACCTGCATAGTGTAATGCATAACTACATTGGATAATTAATTGGTGTCAGTTGCCCATTTCTTTAATTTTTGTATTTATTTTAATGTATTTATTTTGCATTGGTACAACAACAGCCTAACAGCAGCAGGATTCACAATGGCTCAGATGGATGCAGTAATTTATGCTACGCTCTGTAGTTATACACTTACAATTTGTTCAAATTCAATACTTAACCCATGAAGCCTCATCCATTTTCCTCTGAAGCCTCACCACGTGACAAGCTAACAGCTAGCTCTTTTTTGTTTTCGTGGTAATGTAATTACAGGATGTTACAGATGGTTTGTCCTCATGATTATATATTTAGCATGGCCTACTCATTTCCTTCAATTTGTTTTAACCAAGAGAACAAAAGCGTAGTCCACTGATAGGAACAGGTCATGTATTAGATCAGAGTAGTGGTGCAGTTTGCAAGTGCCCCACAGTAGCGTGCAACAGCCTGTGTCACTGAATGTTAAATATGGACATATTGCAGATGACTGAATAAAAATTACGTTATTTGAGTAGAATTTTGAATAAAAAGTGAAAGCCCTTATGATACGCCAGACATTTTGTCTTTGCAGACATTTTTGGGTGCAAGTGATTTAATCTGATTCAGACAAAACTTACAGTTGTCAAATGTGAGTATCGCCCAAGCCCATCACTCATGAGCATCCATCCTCAGGAGCATGCTGTCACTAAGTGTTACTAACATTTCATCACATTGACTCTGCTAATTATTCTCTGTGACTACAACAAGAGGTAGGCTAAACTGTTCCTTATGGATTCATTTTACTGATCTGTTATTGTACATATTTTAGTTCCATATTACTATTAAAGGATAATATGTTTTGAATATTACGGTGGCTGATTAGTCTGGCTGGTTTAACTTCATAAGCACATCCTCTGGCACAGCTCATCCAGGATGATTATTAACTGTGTTCACTCACACCAGTTTTTTTCATGGTTTTAGGAGGATACATCTGCCGTTAAAGCCGAGGAGGAAGAGGAGGAGGAGATTAATGTGACTCTTGACCCCGACCCACAACCCAAACAGAAACTATTTAAAGAGCAGAGAAACCTGTCCAGAAAACAAGACCTGAAAGCAGCCAGACAGACAGACAAACGGCCAGAGAGAGCAAAAAAACAGCTGGCAGACAGACGTGGGGAGGAAGAGGTGGATGAGAGGAGATCCATCATGCCTCAACATGCAATTGAAGTTGATGTTGAAATTAACATTGTAGATAACAGTGATGATCAGAAAACACCATCATATCCAGTTAAAACTTGTTCCAAACGCAAATCTGCCACCCCTCAGAGAGTGAGGAGGAAACCCTGTACTACTGCAGCAGCAGGGATTTCCTCTCCCTCCCCAGGTGGTGAGACTGTGCCCAGCTCTCCATCCCAGGCCTCCATCATATCTGAGACTGCAGTTGAGGAGCTCTGTAACCTTAGGAACTACTACAGCAAACAGCTGAGAAGAATAAACTACATTTCCCATGAATACCTGGGGCAGCCAGCAGAGGCAGGAGTGCTGGCGTGTATCAGGGAGCCACTGCGGAGCCTCCGTCTGCCCCGCAGAGCGACCATCGCCCAGACTGCTCGCAGCCTGTGGACACGAGTCAGTGGCCGGAGGAAGCTGGTTCACCGGTGACATCACAGAAGCTCAGTTAGATATGATGTTCATACTGTAGGTGTATTATCACAAAACAGTTAGCTACCACTGTATGAGAAATGTTTCATCTGCTGTCACAGTTAAAGGAGCCACTATGTGTTAGATGATAGATGGTGGTAGCCCCCCCCGACAAATCTGACCCGGGAACAGATCAGATGAACGGACTGAATGCAACACATAATGTGATTGCTTAACAAAAACAAATGCTGTGAGAATAATCTAAAGGATTTTGTCTCAGTGAATCATAAAAATCTACACAAAGTGACTTAAAGTGCCCTTCATAGGCTGATGGACATCTTCCATGTTTCACACCTCAGCTGCGGTGTTATCAGTTGATGAATGTCTTCATGACAACTGCATGACGTTCTGGACTGTGATTTAAAGCTATACTTTTCTGTTCGGTTGTATTTGTTATATGAATATCTACTAACGTATTCACTGAAAGCCAAGAAGGTGACAACCACTTTCAAAAAATAGTTGTCAGGTGATTGGATGAACCATCAGTCTGTCATGGGCTACCTGTAACCAATCAGATCAACAGTAGCAGAGCAATTCCACCAGTGGAGACAGTTGATAAATGTAATTCTTACTGAAGTCGCTAGAGAGAAGAAAACATCTTCTCCATTGAGAAAAGCCTTCAGTGAAGTTCTTTGGTCTTCTTTCAGTGCAGCACACTCTCCAGTTCTGATAGAACTGATGCTATAGATGCTACAAAGCTGAATGAAATGTGACGTGTGTAACTACACAAAGGTTCTAAACTTTGCTCTTGCTGCCATCTTGTGGGTGGAGTGATTGCATTGACCACAGCTGGATGTCAGACAGAGGAGCAAAAAGAGAAGAATCATTGAATTTGAAGCATTATATATTATGTATTGTTTCCAGATTTGTATGTGTGTTTAATTAACCAGCGAAGAATAAATATTTCATTATATCAAAGGAAGTGCAATTAATGTGTGAGAGTATCATATGTTGGGGTTTGATTTCTAGACTGTCATCTAGAATGCATTCTTGAGGTATTTGTTTTTTGTGTATTAAGTCACAGATTTGTAGATATTGGGAAAAATGAGATGGTAGAAGCTGGTGTTTTTGGGATATCTGATTAAAAGAAGCAAAAACATTAACATCAAATTGATTACAACTCTTGTCTTTCACATGAGAATCAGCAGTATATAATTCCTGTGAATCGGACCAAATTTTACCATTGTTTGTGGACCAATGGTATCCATGTTGTTTGAGAGTGGTACAGTAATGGATTGATACTGTTAGCAGCAGTGCTATACAAAGCAAGATGCCAATGAGTTCTGTTTGCAACACAACCCAACCAGAGGAGAATTCCAGCATAGCTATTAAGCCATTATAATACATTATGTATATATGAAGGCCAATGGTAGAAATGGAAGTTGGGTAGTCTTTGTTATCTGCAAGTCTTCCTTAACATACGAGGGAATTTGCAGTACATGAGAGAAAGAACTGTGAATGTGGGTTCTATGTAGAAGCCTAAGATTCTGTCCTTTACTAAAGAACCATCTGTCTAAAAAGGTTCTATAAAATGCATGGCGACGTGCTTAAATGACCTCAATGAAAAATGTCTACTGCATGAGAATGAGTCTCTAAAATAGGCTGCTTTACTCAAAAACAACATACTGGTCATGAAATAATGTCTGTTTTTGTTAGTGTAGCTGTAGTTTTAAGGATTAAGACCAATCTCCACTCCCCTGGTCTTCTGCTCTACCTCTCGGTGTCACTAATCCTAAAAAGAGTGTCACTGGGCTGTCCTGCTGCTGCTCCGACATCCAGCCTCTCTCCTAACTAGCCCAGATACACTGCAGCTGTGTCGGTGTGTTTACTGATGGGGCAACTGTGGTTTATAATCTGCTGTATCAGCTCTTTCAAATTCAGCACAAGAAAAAAAAACCAAGCACAACCCAATAACACCAGGCAATAACTGAACATACAGTTATGCTGACAGATTTTTTTTTAAAATAGGAATGTGTTTCTTTGCAGTTATGTTCTAACACCAATCATTTTAAAATCAAATCAAGAGCAATCATAAGAGCATACATCTGGCCTTCTTCTGTTTTGGGTTATACTTTATTTTTCTGTACTTTCTGGCTTAGTGTCTTTTTCTCCCAGCTCCAACCCCAATGGTTCCCATGGAAGACAAATCTACAAACAACCTCACACTTTTGTAGTTTCATCCTTTAAAATTCTCTCTAGTGACCTAGGGTTGTGGCATTCATTTGGTGTTCTAGTGAGTATTTGTGGCAGCAGGGTGGTGTAAGTGGGTAAGTATGTGGTAATCATCATGGTAGTAAAAGAACATGTATCTCAGCGTAACATTGGCTCACTGATGAGTTTTTATTAGTTTTGGGACAACATGATCTCTGTGGCACAGAAGAATAAGCTGCGGACATTGAAATATTCAGTGTTGTCTTGCACTTTCATGGGATTTGTTAATAATGAAAAAACACAGAATATCCCAAGATGTATCCTATGAAGAAAAAAAGGATGGGCTGACACTATAGGCTCCCTGTTTCTGCCAGTTGCAGTTACTCTGCAGCACCATCGTCTGTCAGAGGTGTGTATCTGCACTCTACCTGCTCTCCATCCTGAGCCACTGCATGAAGCCACACATCATGTCTTTCTGCAGGAACACACTGAATGGAACCCAGGCCAAAATGTACTTATTGGTGCTTTCATCCGTTCAAATGACAGAAAAGCTACAAGACATTAAAAAAGACCTCATCATATTGCAATTTTGTCATATTGCAATTTAACTGATTGCAAACTCTAGTCCAGCAGCATTAATAGAAGTGATTTAAGTTAGACAATATGATGATGATGTTTCCTTCATTTTATATGATTGTAAGATAGTAAAACAAACTTAACTAGAACTGCAAGCAGTTATGAATGGGGGCCAACCCCCCCGCGTGACTCGGATCGCACCGCAGAGCCCACAGAATTTGGCCCCAAAGGATGACGGGCTCGGGGCAAAAGTGAGGACACAGGCTAACATCCGAGCCATGGTATTCACTGTAATGGGACGTGCACTGGAAGTGCAAAAGGCTGAATGTGTGCCAATTTGGATTTGTTGTACTAAACCACGCCCACTTTGACCAATTGTTACTTAACTATATGGCTGGCCTCAGGAATGACCCCACATCAGTACTGTTTCTTTACATTTCTATTATTGCAACAAAAAATGAGAGTTACAAGGTAAAATGCATTTATGTTGATTTGTGTGCAGGCCATTATCCATTTGTCCTGCATATGTGAGAAGTGAACTAATGTTACAGAACATGTGGAGCAGAAAGAACTTTTTGTGAGGAGCTACAGAGGTGACCTGTTAGCATGTTGGACGTAGCACAGTAACGTTGAGTTTTTTAAAATATCACCTGTTTAAAATGTTACATTAGATATTTGTTGACCACCATTATATACTGTATTTCTCTAATACCACACATAATAGTACCACATACCACCACACTTGTACTACTAAATTTAAAAATGACCCAAATCCTTAAAATTAAGTATTTTATTCACAGCCGACAAAATGGAAATACAATGTAAACTGTGAATAAATAAAGCACAAATTAACAAAGCCATAAACCAGGGATGCCAGGGTGAAATTGGTCAGGGGGCCAGATTTTTTTCAAGTGAGTCCTCAGGGGGCCGAATTACACTTTCGGCCTGAAAGACCAAACACTGACTCAACACATGGATATGCTGCTTGAAATTATTCATGAAGGCCTACACATCAAAAAGAAACTACATTGGCACCACAATAGCCTCACAATGAGGCCTACAATTAGCTACATAGCAGCATACAGCAAGTTACCCTCTAAAAACGTAACATTGTCCTATCCATGCAGGTAGCCTACATTTATAAATTAGAAATGCAACAAAATAGACTAGGTGCCAACAAAACACATTTCCTATAAATAATACAAGTGTAAACTGTAAATCACTTTGATCATATTTATTGAAGGCTTGCACATGAACACATGCCAATGCATAGTTAGGCCAATTAAAAGAAGGCCAGGCCAAGTCGGCCTAAACGAGTCACAGAAAGTAAGTACCAGAATAAAGTTATCCAACAATAAGTTATCCAACAATAGGCCAAGTGACTGAATATCATAGTGTCGTTTGATATTGTACTCCTTTGCTACAGCCACTTGTTGAGAACAAATAAGACACACGGGTTTGCCTCCAACTTCCCAAAAGAAATATTTTTCTTTCCATCTATCCTGACAGATGCGACCTTCAGTGTCGACCTTCCTCTTTTTTGACAACATGTCGATAGCGACTAGTCTACCGTAGCCGTCAGCATACCGGTCAGTGTACGGCGCTGCAGCAGCTGAGGCGGGCAGCAGCAACAGACCAACGTACGGACGGATTCCACGAAAATTACCGTATTGACCCGAATATAGGACGACCCTGATTATAAGACGACGCTTCTTTTCAAGACTAATCTTCAGAAAAAGACTCTTTGTTTCTCAATAACAAACTCACATACCCTCCTGTCAATCTCCTGAAAGCGGCCGCTTAGAGGACCACAATAAGCTTTTCTCTTACTGTTAGCGTTTTCAGACGATCTTTTTGGACTCGCCATCTTCAGACGTTAAACTCCGTAACTCCATATTTCTTGGCTGGCTGACAGTTGTTTGGCGCCTCCGCTGCATTGATCACCATTATCTTAAAATTGAAACCATAGCTCCGCCTCAGATGTCTGTTAACTTGCCCCACTTGATCCACTTTGCTCCATAAAATCACCGCGTCTCTCCATTTTTCATCTCCTGTCACTTCTTGTCCGCTGTGATTGACAGATAACTGCAGCCACAGTGACAGTCACGTCTCTACAATAAGCTGGCGCCCTCTGTCGTTGCGGTCGTGTAGCGACCCAGACAACTATCAGCATGTGTCAACGGTTAGACCCCGATTATAAGACGACCCCACTTTTTCACAAAATGCTCTCCCTTATCAACCACGGGCCGGATGTGATGTACAATCGGGCCGGGTCCGGCCCGCGGGCCATAACCATGGCATCCCTGCCATAAACTGTTCAGATCATGTCCTCCATCAAAGTAAAGGGTTTCTGGTATCCACCTGTTTCCTCAGAAGCCTATGGGGGCTGCCATGACAGATAACTACTTCCGCCCGCGGTTCTCTGTTTCCGGTTGCCTTGCAACTGCATGACTGACCACTGCTGCCAAGCTAGCCCTAAACAACTAGCGTTATGTCATAAAGGCTGAATTGTTTTTAAAATCAGTTCAGGTACAACATGTGTCGTTGTTGGTTGCCACAGCAATTCATGAAAATTGAAGTTTTTTTCAGAAACGTCTCGTGTAGTACATCAGCAACTTAGACAAACATGTCCGTGCCCTGCACCCCACACGCCATGCTAAGGAAGGAGGAACGGAGGCTAGCGTGGCTCGCAGCTTCCAGACTGATATAAATATTTGTGTTTATAAATATATTCAACAGAATAGCTGCTGCATGACTGCATGACTTCTCTAACCCGACAATGTCCGAGCAGCCGCCTGTCTCCACGACTCCTCTTTCCTTCAGCATTATCCACGCTGTATGTTTAACGTTAGCTTGATTGACACTGTGGCTGGGCGCTAACGTTACTGCTGCCTTATAAATATAAACTTGCTGTGTCTTTTCAACAGTACTTTCCCGATTGTGTTACTGTGCAGGTAGTTGTATGCTTCTGTGCTTTTGTAACTGCATAATTCTCCGCCGTCAACACCTTCAGAAAATATAAGATAGTTAACGATCGATGTAACGTTAGCTAACGTCGGGCTAATGCTTCACGTCATCTGCCTACTCCGTGAGAACTGACGGTGAGGCACTGTGAGAACTGTCCTCACGACTTATTAAAACATCCGTACTGTGTGTCCACCTCCGATTTTTATCCATTCTGTCGCTTTCTTTGTGTTAAAAGCCGGTTTTTAGAGCGAGCATGACAGCTACGTCAGCGTAAACACAGAGGTCAGCCAGCTCAACCGGAAGAGCATAACCGACTACCGCTATGAACCATGGGTAAATTCATGAAGTCAGGAATAAGGTGGATACTCAAATGTTTGCTGGTAATGGAGCTCTCAGGATATGCATATGTGGCGATTTCGCGAAGGAAATGTGCAGCAGAAGTGGGCGTGTCCTATGTCAGAAAACCAGCTCTATCCAGGGAAGATATGGATATAAGGTTTGCGAATGTGTTATTTAAAATGGAAGTTACAGGCAAAAACGCGATTGCATCCATTATAGCGCCACCTAGTGGAGTACATGTGCAATTTTTGGTAAGGAAGAACTGTGTCCTATTCTTTATGTACCATATAAATGTCAAAGCTCTCAGCATAATAGTTTGGCTGAAATTAATGTTTGTTGTTTATCTTATAATAAGCCACGCCCACATTGACCAGTCATGACCCCCTTCAAGATATGGCCTAAGGATTGGCCCTATATCATACCGACCAAATATCGTAAAAATCAGTGTAGCTGTTCAAGAGATATAAACTTCCCATATTTTTAGCGCCCCCTAGTGGCCAAATTCGGCTCATCCCTTCCCAGTGTCATGGCAACCAAGGAACTCAAATTTGGTGTTAATAGCATTTAGTTTGACCGAGATATCAAACAGTTTACATTTTTATAGCTAGCTACAGAAATTTGTTTGTTGATAATTAGCGCATTTTTTGGCCGAGCAAAACTCTTTTGATAGCTTTAGATCAGGTCCAGCTGAAGAGTGTACGTGGCAAGTTTCACGCAAATCGTACAAAATCCCAAGGAGGAGTTGGAAAAAGCTTTTGTATTTTGCGAAAAAACTTTCTAGGCGGAAGTGGGCGTGGCCAATCGCAAAGTGATTCAGCTCCATTCAGGGAATCTGGGGATGCATGTGCGACATACGGTGTAGGAGTTATAGGCAAAAACGTGTTGGCCTAGGTTATAGTGCCCCCTGCAGGCGGATGTAGTTTTTTGTGTCTGAGGTACGTGCAGGTGTCTGGACCAACCCACCAAATTGCACCGCCCTCCCTTGTACGGTTTAGCCTGCAGCACCACTTTTAGTGGCAGAAAAAAATCTTTTTACAATTACAATAGGGTTCCTACCCTCGGGCTTGGCCCCCTAATGAGAGCTAATACCAAAGCATATAATGTGGGGTCAAAGACTGTACAGATGCCCCGTTCTATAAACGTTTGCTCCTCTATCACAGTCCTCCTCTTTCACTAGCCTCTTCACACAGGAGAAGACGCATAAAAGCCGCAACCGCAGTTCACCAATTCTCCGCCGATGGTGGTTCACACAGATCGAAGCGTCCCCGTCTTAAAGACGAACCGCTGTGTAATTCACAGAAAGCCGGTGCTGCGGTGACGTCATGATAATGACGTCCAAGATGTTCCCCGGTGTATCCTGTCAATCTGACTCATTCGCGGGGACGGAGGCCGTTTTCTGGGGGAAAGTTTCCTGAAGTCTCTGTCCGGAGGGCTGACTGTCGTGGTGATTTATTTTCATCACAAACACTCGGTGAGTTAAAGTTTTTTGCCGGTGACAGACGCTGTTTTTCGGGCACAAATGTGACCAAGAGTCGGTAGTACAGGCAGGAGGACAGACGCTTCTCCACGTATGCGGTATTTTTTCCTCATATAAGTTGCAAAAGACAGTTAGTTACTACCTTATTTTTGTTTGGTCATGTAACGTTGCTTTGTGGGACATTTCTCTGTATTAAGTTGAGTGAAGGATCTGCGTAGTTAACTGAGCGCCGATCGACACGCCCTCAATACACGAAGCCGGCTTATCCGTTCACACTGGCCGCCTCAGAGAGATTCACACAGAGATGGAGGCGGGGAATTGGCGTACTAACGCCGCATCCAAACGCCAGTGTGAATGGGCTAGTCATCCTCTGATTCCTGGGTGTCGAATCATCCACAATAACAACGTCTCCAAGTAGAACATTCCTTTTAATGTTATTCCACTTATTTCACTGGTGCATGATTGGAAGGTATTCTCAGATCTATCTCATCCAGAACAGATCTGCTAAATATAATACCGGTATTTTTTAAAATGTCTTCAAAATGTTGAAAAAACACTGATACATGATAAATTAAAATAATTTCATCAAGATTTATATTTAAATATATTTATTATATATTAAAATAGTCCAAATCCAAAACCTTAACAAAACACAGCAAAATCAACATTAAATAATTATAACAGAATGTATCAAAACTGTGCAAAATAGGTCATTGGCTTTTTGTGATGAGGCAGCCGGTTTTTGAAACGTGTCCTTTAAAGGGGCACTATGCAACAATATTAGCAAAAATTACCCTAACTATGCAGGCTGAAAGTCATTCTGAATGTTCTTTGACACTTTCTGGGTCGTTTGGTCATTGCTACGACTCCCCCTAGCGCTTCTGGGCGGAGAAACGGAACATGCAACTTGCTGACACCGGTCCGAAGTCAATCCGGAAGTGAGCCGGCGGAAGTATCCCGCCGCCCCTCGAAAATGTAGTCAGATTGTAGTTTCGAAACTGCTTTACGGCAGACACACCCCCAAACATGGAACCGGGTAGATATAAACTGCCAGTTGCAAGGCAATTGTTGTATTCATCATGTATCAGTCGACTAAAAAGAGACCCAGGAAGCCACAGTCGGAGGAACAGAAGAAGAAGAAAAAGGAGCTTGACAAAAAAAGAGACCAGACACGAATAAACATAGGACGAGCTTTAGAGGAGTCCAAAGCAGGCGCCGACTTGGCCGTGTTGCTGTTGAAATTGTGAGTGGATGAACTTTGTCTTTGCAACGTGACTTGATAGTCTTTTGAACAACATTATTGCTTGACTGTTTTACTGTGAGCCCTGCATGTGTTTAGCTTGGTTTCTTGATGGCTCGCTCGATAGTTAGCGGGTGTTTAGCGTAGCAGTCACTTGCTTAGATATCTAGTTCGGTCTTTGAATGTCGCATGATTTGTTGCCTGTATCTTGCGATATGTCCGGCTGAACATAGAGCACTAAGTGCACTAAGTGCCAGACATGACTCGCTGTTTAGCCGGCCGGCTTCTTAGAAAACAGATGCACATGGTAACGTAGTAGCTGCTAGGTGGGCGGGGGAGGCTCGTCAACAAGTCTTTTCAACAGTGTATCTGCGCCGAAGCTGTAGGGAGAGCCCTGTAGCCAAAAACGTATGCACAAAACTGGTGCAAAGCTAGAAAATGGCGAAGGAATCTGGTCTGGAAACTGCTGCTGCATAGTCCGGCTTTAATATCTGCGTTACAGAGGTAGAATGAGATGTAGTGGCAGCAGCACTCGATTGGCCAGCAGACCCTCTCTGTGAAAAAAATGAATGAAAATGTCATTAATTATTACCAGGGGCGCCACCAGCGATTTTGGGCCCCATGAAATAAAATCTAGTTGGGCCCTTGTAAAGGTTGCCCATGTCTCAAAGGGCCCCCTGTCAGTGCCGGGCCCTTGGAATCGTCCTAGCCTTTCCCCCCCTGGCGGCGCCCCTGATTATTACTGTCATTGTTACTTAATACTAAGGGTGCAACCAACAGATCACAAAACTCACAATTTAGATCATATCACTTTTGTGAGAAACAGGTCGGATAATTTTTTAAATCAAAACAAAAAGGATTATTGTCAAATTAATTATGAATACTCTATTTTGGCTCTTATCACTATCTAGACTCGTTATATTCACAATTTTATATTATTTTTTATATATAGTCCATTCTACAAATAATCCACATTATATATTTCTGATATTACTGATATATATTGGCTGTCTGTCTCTCTGCCTGCTCGTCTGTTGTCAGTGGACTCGGTCTTGTTTATTTGTTTATGTTGTTTATTTCGGGCATGTCAATTCATCATCATCACATTTCATCATTGTTCAAATAATACAATACACATGGCCGAAAGGGAAAAGCGGGAGAAGCCAAAGCTTATCTCGTCCCGCCCCCATTACCCACAGGATAAGATCTTCATCCTAATCTTTTCTTATCTTTTGAATTTTACATTTTTACCTAACAATTTCTTTTACTATGACATTTGACAAAACATATTACAGCAGTAGCATACAGAGCTGAATTCAAGCTCTAGACAGTACATACAGATTACATGTGTGTCTCAGGTTCAACTTACTGTTTGGGTACAGAATGTTTTTTTGTTATGCTCACATGCCGTCTAACACAGTGTCTGTTGATTCGTGCCTCTGACCTTTATCAACCCTCCTGTATTAATCTGTACTGGTCAACGGTTGAATTTACATATTTTTTCTTGAATCCACTTAGTGTTGCTGGTTTTTTGACATCTTCTTCTAGCACATTCCATAGTTTAACACCTGTTACCGATAAGGAAAAGGATTTTAACGTAGTTCGTACCTTCCTTTGCCTAAAAATCATGTTCCCTCTGAGATTGTAACTCTTCTCTCTGTCTAGGAAAAGTATTTGCAGGTTGTGAGGGAGGCTTTTGTTAGCTGCCTTATACATCATTTGTAGTGTGCGATAGTTTATTAAGTCATATAGTTTGAGTATTCTTGATTCGATAAATAACTGATTTGTGTGTGCCCTATAGTTGGCATAATATAAGATTCTCAAAGCTCTTTTTTGGAGTATTAATAAAGGCTGTGTGGAGCCTTTATATGTGTGTCCCCACACCTCTGCACAGTATTGCAGGTGTGGAGAGACTAGTGCGCAGTACAACAGATGAAGTGCTTTTTGATTTAGTATTTTTTGTGCTTTCCAGAGTATGGACACACTCCTGGCCAACTTCCTTCTTAACTGTCTTATGTGTGGCTTCCAACTTAACATGTCGTCGATAATCACGCCCAGTACTTTATTCTCATGGACCCTTTCAATATTCACTCCGTTTACTTGAATGTTAGTACTGTTTTTGCAGCCTTTTTTCCCATATAGCATGTATTTTGTTTTCCCAAGATTTAGTGATAATTTATTTATATTAAACCACACATGAAGTTTGGCCATTTCATAAGTTACTGTTTCCACAAGTTGGTTCAAGTCACTCCCAGAACAGAAAATATTTGTATCATCCGCGAATAATATTAATTTCAGAATATGTGACACTTTGCATATATCATTTATATATAGTATAAACAGCTTTGGACCCAGAACGATTTAATGATTTTGACACAGGATTACTTCAAAAGTACACAGTGAAAGTACTTCATATTATGCGTGCACGTAGTCTAGGAAGTACTCAGTTCAGCGGTATATGAATTATGGACTACTTATAGAAAATAAGCCTTTTTATTCCACGTCAAAGTTGGGTGAAATATCCTTATTTTTTTCTTTCGTCCTTTACTTTGTAATCCGGACGCATACCTTCGTGATACCTTCAGTTTATTACCGGGAATAATTACTGCAAAGTACCGTATGTTTCATGGGTCTGATGTGAGACTGCAGTCTGCCCCACAGTCACTTCCAGAAGCTCTTCAGAGCGGTTTCATTAGGATTACCGTAAATGTTAGTAGATTCGCGCACTAGAAAACAATGTGCGGCTGAGTTGACCAAGCAAACGCGAAGGACGGCCGGCTTGACCGCAGTAATAGACGTAATCCTGCGGGCTGTGTGAGAAGGTAGACTCAGGCTCTGCATGACCTGTTGCTGCTAAACAGGCAGCGCTGCGGGCAACAGTTGACCTGTGGATTGTTTGACCACTAATGACGTTACTTATTATAACATAACATAGCACTAGCACATAGCTAGCCTCTGTGCTTAAGTGAAATAAACAATTCATTCAGTGTGCAGGGCCATCGGCTAACGTTATCAGCTAGCCGTTAGCGCACCCTGCACCCATCAAACAGAGTAGGCTAATAACATGACGCCAATCATTTTAATACCGTTTTATCTCCTAAACAACTCCAGCACTGCTCCCTGGCTTGCTGGCGACCATGACTTGCTTGTCAGAAAGACGTCGTTGGTGTAGACACTTGTCACTCAAACATGTCTGACCAATGGGGAAGCACCCGCCCACTGCGGGATGTTTGTCCCATCTGCAGTCAAGATGGCCGACAAGGGCGCAGCCATATATCCAATCCATACCGGAAGTCCCAACCGGAAGTTGCTTGATCACCAAAATAAAACCAAAATAAAAGCCGCTATTTAACCGATCCATACCGGAAGTCTCATGCGGAAGTTAGTTAATCACCAAAATAAAACCAAAATAAAAGCCCAAACAATCTCTCTCAGCGTGCCTATTTTTTTTTTTAAAAATTGCATTTGCTATCAAGCTTGGCAACGTGCTGCAGTGTCGGGCGCCATCCTCGTTGCAAGACTCCAGACCAAGAGCGCGAGAGAGAGAGCTCTCGATAATCATATAGCCTACTATGTAGGCTAACAGGGAAAGAATGAATGTATGTCTTTATTACACTGCAGGGATCGAAATTAGCACCCGTGTCCTTGCGCCTGGTGGGTGAATTGAATCAGTTTACCAGCAACTGTGACGGATTCATTCCAGTCAGATCTGATCCAATTAATCTTAAAGGTCCCATATTATGAAAAACTGACTTTTTCTGGGATTTGGGGTGTTATTGTGGGTCTATGGTGCTGCCACACGCCGAGAAACTTTGAAAAAAGTCTATCCATGCTTTTTTGAGTGAGATACAGGTTTCTAAAGGGGTCTTGCCTGCAGTTTCCAGATACACGAGTCAAATTTGCTGCGGCCGTCGACGTCGACGGCCGCACATTTGCATATGGCTACCCCACTGCCCCTCCCTTCACCGCACGGTGTCTCCACCCACCAGGTACAGCTACCGTCTCGGAGATCCCCCATTATTCTACTGAAATCACCATGGCCAAACTCAAGGAAAAGTGCTCTGTTGTTGGCTGCAAGGACCAGCACAACACACTCCATCGTCTCACACTGTGAGACTCACAGCTGCAGAGGACAAAAGAGCGGCATGGATTGAATTTATTTTTATGATTTATTTTTGAAGTTGGCAAAAAACTGTTGGTGTGTGCGAGCCACTTTGACACTGACTGTTTCACCAACTTGGGCCAGTACAACGCAGGAGTCGTCGGCAGACTTTTACTCAAAGGAATACATGCAGACCAAGGACATGTAAGTACACAAATAATGTGCTGTGTGTTTCTGTAGATTAGGCTGAACTCGTGCCTGATGTACTGTGTGTTTTGCCATTGAGAACAAGCTAAGGTTAGCGGCTAACCGCTAACGTTAGCTTCCCTGATCACACAAGTTAACGCTAGTGCTAAAGCAGAATCATTGTGTGTAGTACGTTTCTGATCCTGCACACTATGTTATGCGTGTCCCAGGGAAATGTCTGCATGTACAAGTATTTAGCTGTTTTTATTTAGCAATTTTACACGAACTAACCAAGCAGTGTCACATAGTACCAGCTAACGCTAACCGTGAGCTTTCAAGCTAATGCTAACCGCGAGCCCCTAGTTCGCGATCAACACGGTCTCCACATGCAAACCCAGAGGCGCGGTCGGTCAAGCAGTACATACACACACCCTCCACCGGGTCTAAGCTTTCAGGATTTTGTGAAATAATGCATTTGAAAATGTTTTCTAAGCTGGAATATATTGGCATAGGCCGGGGCAATACGAGGGTACTGTTGACTGCTACATAGAGTTTAGATTCTCTGCCCGGGCCGGGTCGGGCTGGGACCTTGACCAAGCATTTGTGCTTTTTTGTTTTAAATAACTCAGCATAATGAGTATATTTCCAGCTAGGAAACACGCATCTCTCTCCTCCCTCCATTTTTGTGTTGCTGCGTGGTGTACACGTGAGTTATCCTCATGGCTAAAACGTGACTTGAGACGTACGTGACAAGAAGAAAGCAAAAATATATATTTTTACGAATGAAAATGACAATAATTGTAACGCACAGTGACTTGAATAAATAACTTTAATGTGATTACTGGTTTGGAAATATTAACGCTAGATTACTCGTTACTGAAATAAAGTGGTCGGATTAGAGTAATGTAAGGCGTTGCAGCCTTTAGTGCTTGAATTATACTGTAACAGTGCTGTCATGTGTTATCCTATCCATATCTGGGAATGCTGTGCAGGTAAATTAAACTGTGATTACTTGTTGAGAACATTTGCCCATTTCTTGCAATTGTTTTCATGTTTGTCTTTTTACTGTTCAAGACTCTGACTGGCTGCACTGCACCACAATAAGAATGCTGATAGAGGGCAAGCCACCACATCATCAGGGGATCCTCTTTTCAAACTGAGCTTTCCAAAGTCCTGGAAGGGAGAGTGCAGAGCCAAACCCGTGAAGACAGACACGACATTCTGTAAGTTTTACAATCTTTTATTTGAACCTCTCAAATTAAAATAAACATGGACACACAGACATCACACAAAAGGTTGAACACAAACACTTAAAATCTGAATTCTTTTAAGATGGTTTTCAAAATAAATAATGAGAATGTATAAATGAGAAGTAATTAGGAGAAATAAGAGACACTTTACAACACTGCAGCACAAGGTGTTTTGGTTCTACTGCAGTTTTCCTGTAAACATGCATTTGTTTATTGCACTGCAGACTGCGGTGATGCACTGTTGGACCTGATCTTCCAGAAGGTTTTCCAGGACCCTGCCCCATATGTGAACGAGGTGCTGAAACTCATAATCCCTGAAGACCTCTCGGACCACACAGATGGGCAGCACAACTCTCACTCTCCGCCCCAGAGAGCACCAGCACCACCTTACAAAGCTTATGTAGGCTATATTGGCTAAACACAATTCAATATAAAGTCAGCACTGAATGTTTACACCCATGGCAACGAGATACTTTCTTTGTTATCATTTTCATATTGATATTGAAGTTAATATATAAAGTCAAACTGTTTCACTTCAGATATGTATTTTCTTCTTATTTCATTCATGTCAACACATGTTTACAAATGTTTCTTACAATTAAAACATCTTTCCTAACTGTTCTGTGTTTTCATTGTTTGATATGTAATTTTCATGGTAATAAGTAAAAGATAACAAACTATAAACAATGTAAGATAGAAGAAGCAGTTATGTACTTTTAATCATAACACTTTTACGATAAATGAATAGTATTTATGTGACTAAAAGCTTACTGCACTATTCCCCTCAGACGTAAAGATTCATAGTCTGCCCGATAAATGTTCAGTGCATGTTGCAGTGCAGATACATTCAGGCAGACAGGTTCCAGGCCAGGGTGGTCCACCATGCATGATGGTGGCTCAGGAAACTGCTGTAGTCTTCGTATAACCTAGAAATAATGAAAGGTAAGTGAGTGACAATAGATTAGAGAAAAGAGAGAGAGCAGAATGACAACGTTGTTTGCCCAGTGTTCACACTTCATTGTGGTATTTCCATACAGCAGATATTCTCAGGTTCTGTAGGCATTTGTTTACAATAGCCACAGGAACACCTGTTTTAAGCCTTTTTTTTTTATTATTCATGGGAAACTATGATCACTAATCATGTCACATTGTTTCTTTGATAATATATATAAAGTTTAGAAACCGTTTTAAATGGTTAAAAAACAATTCTGCTGGTAGAAAGGTGATTGGAAGCAACTGTGGCTTACTGAAAACTACAGTTGAAAATTGCTGGCAGTAGCTAATTACAGGTCGTCACTGCAAATAAGAGCAGGTTCTCAATCAACTTACCTGGCTACATAAAGGTAAATAATAATATGATAACATAATAATAACATAAAAGTAACAAACTTAACTACTAACCACTGAGAAACACCAATGTTCATTCTTGGCTGCTTACTTTCTTCTGGAGCCTCTTGTTGTGGGTCGGACCGCAGTCTGTTGTCCGGCAGCCATTATTCCCAGAAACTCCGCCGTTGCCATGGTCACATGATGCCATCCTCACGTCTTCCGCAGGCAGGAGGAGGTGGGCGGTACCGTGGGCGGCGCGCAGTAGCTCATTAGCATTTAAAGGGAAAGGCACTGAAACAGGCCACCTGGAGCAGGGCTGTGAAACTGGTGTTTCAAGAACCCTGCTGTGCTCAATCCTTCAGCTTTTTTCGACCAAAGCATGTTACTAACATTCCATTTAGACATCAAGGAACCATGTCAAGAAGCCGAAATGACCATAATATGGGACCTTTAATGATCTATATCTTGGTTAAGGCGTAACAGTGCGCTTTACACGACCCAAGAGTTTGGGTCAAATTATGTTTCTGATTCGACCAAAGTGACAGGTGGACTTGAGAAGGCCGGAAATCCACAACTAATTGAACGGCTGTAGCGTCATTTGGACTGCTAGATTTTAAACTCTATAATCTCTCATGTAAATACCCGATTGAGTGATGAATGCATTCATTATGTCATGATGTATTTTTCTTTAACGAAATTACACCAAAATGTAGCATTTTAACAAGTTCAATTATGCATTTATTAATAACATAGTAAACCGTTATTTTTTTTTTGCATATTTACACAAGAATTTAATAGAGAAAAGTTAGAACAATAAAAGTAACTTATTTGATTATGAATGATTTTTATATTAATATATAAGTTAAAACAATATATTATAACCGAAAAAGATGGAAACGAGCTGATCTCAAACAAACAAAGAGCCGTTTTGATCACTGGTCACAGTCTACAGATGACCTCCGCTCTCCTCGCAGTTACACACGGGCTTGTGGCATTTCAAGTGTCCGAGGTTTGGTTCCTTTTGCAGCTCTTTCGGACCGGCACTGCCTCCGCGTCCGTGTCTGCTGCTGCTGCTGTGGTCGCTTCCGCTGCTGCCCACCTTGTGCCGACTGCCGCGGACGCTTTTCCCTCCATGTATTCTGCCCTCAGCTCCTCTGCAGCTGCTGCAGGACTTTCCTCCGGGCTCTCCTGCTGCTGGTGCTCCCTGAATAAGATGCGGGCATTGATCCCAGCCAGGTCAAGGATGTTATAGAAGACCGCCACTGGCCATCTTTCCGCCTTTGATGGAGTACGCCCTCGCACCTGGTCCGGGACGTCCACGCCGTACTTGGTGTTGTTGTAGTAATCAGACTGTGGTGTTGCCTTCGCCCCACTGAAGGTGTCCACACCTGTGTGCAGGTGCTCAGGATGCAGACATTCTTCCTTGGCTGGTACACAGTCAGAGTCGGATCATTTCAGCACCTTCGTGAAGTGAACAGTTCCGCTCGCTGTCTCATGGAGGGAAGAACTCCCGTTTTTGTTTGCCCATGGTGCCAAACAAGCTATTTAATACAACTATATAATTATTATCTCACGAGTAAATTCACAAAGAGGCACAGCTGGAGACCGCTGACACAGTTAGAGACAAGAGAGACAATGAAAGCAGCAAACCACGCGAAAAATGGAACAATGAAACCCCGCAAAGTGCTGTGCGGTCAGTTTGACCGCTTATGGCCGAAACAGGTTAATATATCATATTTTGTGTAATTTATATAAAAAACTATTCCAAGTTAAAATACAGACACTTTTAGGAAAAGTCATGTAACAGCAGTAGCCTATTGCATTTTTTCATTCAATGTTATAAGTGTTGTATTGTCTCTATAGGCTAAGTGTTGATGTTTTCCTCAATTCCTAATATATGCAATTAATGAAAATAAATTAAATGTCAAGTAAACTTTATTTAACATGGTAGATCCCTTTGTATTGTTTTTCATATGCAATTACGGTGCAACATTTTGAATTGGGACATTGAGATTAATGGGTAATGGTGGTCAGGACTTGGTGTTTAATAGCTGAACAGTGGTAGTTGGCCCATATCATTTCCTGTTTTAGGGTTAGGGTTAGGGTTAGGGTGTGTAACCCACACACACACAAACATTGTATTTGTGTTTAATAACCGTAATATTAATATTTACAATCAATATTAATTGTAAATCAATGAAACAGTAGCATAAATTAACATTTACCATGTACTAATTTGATAGTAAGTATGACATTTGTTGTGACCGTTTTACCAATTCTCTATTTAATTTGAGAATTCAGTTTATTTATTCTTAGTTATTCTGCAGTCCTATTGTTTGTGTGTGTGTGTGTGTGCCCCCTATCACCACCACACAAGCATAATATTCACATTTTTATTCATAACGTTGATATTGAAGCTAAATCCATGAAATGTTAACATTATAAGTTAGTGATTATTATAGGCTTCTAACTACTGAGTAAAGTCGTGGCGAGACAATTAACTAATCAATTATACCGTTACGATCAACATGTAAATGCACAAAATGCATAGAATCATGTTATGTGTTAACCATACAGTCTATGGTGTAACCGTACGTGTTTTTTAAGCTTTTATTTCGGTGATTAACTAACTTCCGCTTGAGACTTCCGGCATGGATTGGATAAATGGCGGCTTTTATTTTGGTGATTGACCAACTTCCGGTTGGGACTTCCGGTATGGATCGGTTAAATGGCGGCTTTTATTTTGGTGAGTAACCACAACTTCCGGTTGGGACTTCCGGTATGGATTGGATATATGGCGGCGCCCTTGTCGGCCATCTTGACTGCAGATGGGTACTCTTGAAATGATTCAATCAAAAAAAAAAAGACTTCAAAACTTTTTCACTTCATTAAAAAAAAAAAAATCACTTCAAATCGAAAAAAATATTTTCAAAAAAACCAACAACACTTCAAATGATTTTTATTTTTGCATTTGAGTTTTTTCTTTGATTGAAAATATTTTTTTTGATTGAAGCAATTTTTTTGGGATTGAATAATTAAGACACAAATGTCCCACCCATAATATGGCCCAAACACAAAAAAGATTACTTCAATCAAAGAAAACATTTTCAATCAAATCAATCAATCAAATGCCATTTTTTGAGTCTCAAATATTTTTTTGCATTCAAAAACGTTGTTTCTATGATTGAAAAGTCTTTTTTTTGATTGAAGTGATTTTTTTTATTGAAAATATTTTTTTTTGTTTGAAGCAACTTTTTTTTTGATTGAATTATAATGACACAAATGTCCTACCCATAATATGTCCGAAACACAAAACAACATTACTTCAATCAAAAAAGTTGCTTCAAACAAAAAAACCTTCACTTCTATCAAAGAAAACATTTTCAATCAAAGAAAAACAGTGTTCAAATGAGTCTCAACTATATTTTTGCATTCAAACACTTTTTTTCTTTGATTGAAAAGGTTTTTTTTGATTGAAGTGAAGTTTTTTTTAATTGAAAATATATATTTTGATTGAAGCAACTTTTTTTTTGATTGAATAATAAAGACACAAATCTACCTTCATATGTGTGCAGTTACTATCTCGTGCGTGTGAAATACAGTAAGTTGCACGTGTGTGATAATAAATCATGCATGCGAATAGTAACTGCCGCGTGCAAGATAGTAAGTCGCACTTGTGAGATTAAAAAAAACCCATCCATGTCACCTCCAGGGCTCTGTACTTATTAGCACTGGAGGCAACCTGTGCTATGCTACGCAGAGAGCAAGGCTAAACTGCGAGCCAAAGTTAGCGATACTGAGTCCTGCAGTCGGTGAAACAACATCAGAGTGGTTGGCATGTACCTGAGTCCACTGAGGGGCAACATCCCACCACCTTCTTTGACAGAGTAACTTGTGGAGGTCTTGGGTGAAGGCATCCTCCTGGAATGACCACCTGAGTGCAACAGTGCACCGCACACTCTCCCACAAGCCGAAACCAGGGCAGAAACCAAGGCCTGTCATTGTCTGGCTACACAGATAACATGTGAAGGAGAGGATCACTTGCGAGGCCCAGGCCAGAAAAGGTAAACTGCAGTATTGAGGCTCCCCAATCTCTATCTAGGGGACTATTCTCTGGAGGTGATGGAACAACGCAATAAATATTGAGACTTGCTGGTGCTAACTGGTGGGCTGCACCATTAGCAGCATCAGTTGCTACTGTGTGGACCCTCGAATATGAATTGTCTGCCGGTCTTTTCCATGGCTTGTCAACTTAACCTGACATAGTGTGTTTGCTGATGTGTTGGCCCGTTGGACTTCTGATGATCTCCAAACTACATTTGTACTTAACACAGTGACTTTATTCTCACATGTGAATTGCTGTTATTACTATTTTCACTTATGTGTTTTTCTTATGTGTAATATTTTTACTTTCTGTTATATATTTACCACTACAGTTGGGGCTTTCATTCAAGTTCAGTGTTGTGGATATAACAGATCTTTTTTCAGTGTCATGAGAACTTTTAAACCAGTTCTACATGTGGAGTGCTTTGATGATATTTTTCTTTCTCTATAGGGAGGCTGATGTATATGTGCCTTAATCAGGGATTTATTTGCCCATGTTAACTGTATTGATATATTTGCAGATTTGAGATATACTTCTTGAACTTACGTTCACTTGATTGTTTCTTTGTGGGTTATGGAGTCTATTACTGTTAATGTAGGAGAGTAGACCCTGGAAGTTAGATTTAGCTGTGAGCTTGAGAGCCCAGATACAATCCTTATTTCAGGTGTAGCACTGGTTGTGGTCACAATTGTATGTTGTTGTTTTCTTTTTTCCTTCTTTATTTCTTTTGTCTATCCCTCTGTGTTCTTCAGTCACTGTGTCCCCCTCCCCGATAAAGTTAGAGGGGTGGCCATTATCATTCATAAAAAGGTTGTGTTCGAGCTGACGAATGTTATTCTAGATACTGACGGCTGCTATGATATAGTTTCAGGAATGTTACAGAACACTCCAGTAATCTTAGTCTCCATTTATGCACCCAACTGGGGTGACGATCAATTTTCTTACAAGACTCTTTACTAAAAGCCCAAACGTCAGCAGCCATCATGTAATAATAGGCAGGGATTTCAATTGAGTTCAGGATGTGAGTCTTGACAGATCCTCCCCTCCACAAATCACATTATCCAAATTGGCAGAGGTTGTGGTGAACTATGCATCTCCATAGTAAATTTTAGATCCTTGGATGGCCTTTTCATTCTTTTTACATGTACATCACACATTCTCTCAAATTGATATCTTTTTAATTGATAACAATATCCTACATTGAGGAGACGTGATGTGTGGCATGTGATTATCACCCTATAACAAACTCTGACCATGCTCTTACCTTGGTTGACATATATTTTCTGGGTAGTGCGACCCCAAATCCATTATGGAGATTTACCGGTAACTTTCACTTGCTGTCAGATAGTACATTTTTGCAAATTCTACACCAAACTGTACACTTCTGAATGCCCCCAATCACTGCAATTATCCCCAACCCCCTAGATTCGATTATTAGCATTCTAATGTATGCTAATAATCGCTAATTAGCTTCCATGCTAGGCGAACGAACTTTCGGGAAGAAGCAGGTAATGTTACCTCTGTGTGCATTAAGTTATCTCTACTTGTCTTTATTGTTTCAAATGCCAAAGGAATATACTGATTTTGAGTTTCACTCCTTATTTAGTGAGTAATGTGTATTTTGCATAAATTAACTGATAGCATGATGGATTTGTTGATCATGACTCAGGTATATCAACTATGCCTTGTTGTTCACAGAAATCAAACAAATTGCAATAAGAGAGGACCAATGCTTGCTAAGTATGCTAAAGTTATGAAACAACCTTAGATGCTAGCCACACTTGACCTGTTTGCAGCAACTCATGAGTTACCAGGACTGGTTTATGATCTTTGCTAGCAGCTAACCTGTTACTTATCTGTCCTCATACTGTAGCAGCTGCATAATATTAACTTTGAAGTAAAGTTTGTATTTTATATAAAAACACTGGTCCTGAAGCACATAAATAGGCAACTCCTTATTCAACTTTTTTCTCGGTTATTTTTTTTTCTCTTTGTTAATTTGAACAGAATATGCTGCTGTGTGTTTATTTGGGGGGGAGCAGAAGTATGTTAGGCTGTCTGACCTAACATTTGATGCCTCCATGAAAGAAGGTTAGTTAGATCCTCAGGATAAAACAATATTACAGTTTTTACTTGGTCAGTACACCTAATTCATTATATAAAAAAACATTCCTTTTGAACTACCTAAGTTAATCATTGTTTCTGCTGTGTGTTACGATGAATGAGAATGACCTATTGACTTCAGCTTCAACTCATCAGCATTTTGTGAAGACATAGGCTTACTCTATTTAGTTGACCCTATGATTCTCATCAGAAGGAAATGCATGGCCTTTAAAATTTTGTAACAGTATCTGTAATATTTGTTTCCTTTTCTTTCCCGTTACTTCAGTGTGCCTAAAATTTAACATACCAGAAGGCAGACAGCTAGATATGAAGGTGTATGACCAGTCTGACACAGAAGTCGATGCAGAGGTTTTTGAAGAAATAGTGAAGGAGTCACCTGGAACCTTCCGAGTCATGCTGAGCAATGAAGAACTTGGTAATTACTGACCATTCAGATACAATATGTTCATATTAAACTTAAAGATTGGGATGGGAGCATTAACAGCTCCCTTTAATGCTTCTGGTTTGTTCATATTCCTTATTGCACAGGTGCGTCTCTATCATCATCATCCTCAGCATCTGATGATACTATCATTCTGAACTTTACGATGTGTGACCCACCTGAAGAAGCAGCCGTTGGCGAAGGAAGTCAACCTATAAGGCCATGCCATATACACTATGAAGCAAAAGCGGTAGGTAGTGGACATTGTTGTTAAGTCTAATCTGAATGTTGTTGTTCAGTTTGATGTGGAGTGTTTTTATGTAATCAATTTGCAGTCTTACTTACGGTTTAAAATGTTCTGACTTCATATTTTATTTCAATTTAAGCTGATTGAAAAAATCCTAACAACAAAGCCTGGCGGCGAACACATCATGCAAGAGTATGTACAAACCAAATGTCTGACAGATGCAACCAGAAGACAGATGATAAACATACTTGCTGCTGAGATGACAGAAACACATGGGTAAGAATCATACATGTAGGCTGTAAAGAAATGTTATTAGTATTGGATTATTTTTAATTGTGATGTCCAATGCCAACTGAGTGACGGTTATCATTGAATTTATACATTAAGACATCTCCCCCTAAGAGTGTAAGAGTGATGTATGCACAGGGGATAGTTGCCATGTTTCCATATCTGGAAGACCCATATTCACAACATGGATATGTAAGTAAAAGGGTCCTTGCAACATTATCCACATAATTGCCCTCAAAAATGTTGATGGCATAGTTAGTCTGCATGTATTTATTTACATAGGAACATTACTACGATCCAGAGAGCAGTTCGGGATACCTTGCATGGCGGTTGAAGACCATTTAAAGAAAAGCTGCAGAGGAAAGAAGTGTCTCAGTTAGCATATCTCACAAAAGTAAGTTTACTTATCAGGTACATATGATATTGATGGAATTTGTGGCAGAAGTTAATAAAATTGTGTTTTTTCTTAAGTTGGTGGGCCAGGCCATCAACAGTCCACTCCCTTTACCGCTGACACAGTGTTATCAGATGAGGATGTGGAAGCAGCTATTGCTGTTTTGAGACACTCTGCTGATGAAGACACTATCCGTGAGAAGATGAAGGCTACCTTCATTTATTGTCATGCAACGGTCAACGATGAAAAGAAAGCAGCAGATGTCTTCTCAGTCTTCCCGCGGTTTTTGGACATACCAGGACTGGTAAGACATCTTCTTTCATTGAATCACTGAAATATTCCATGCAGAATGCAGTGTCACTCATCAGATAGAACAAGATTTCAGACTCCAGTTTGATGAGGTCACTGCCAACAAATTCTTGGAGAGGTGGCCCACCAATTTCAAAGCAAAAGTTGTAAAGGAAAGCCATGGACTGGTACCCACCACAGAGCTTTTGGAGTTAATGTGCAATGCTGAGTCAGCTGCTGAAGTTGAGAATGGTGTGACTGTGACTGTTTTTAACCGCCATTGTTGGTTATAAGTAATTGTGCCAATTGAATATATTTTTGGCATAATGTTAATCTGATGTTTGTTGATCTGTAGACTGGGACAGTGACATGTCTGCTATCTTGCTGCTGCTACATCTGCTACCACCATCTACGCAAGGACGAAAGAGACCAGGAAAGATGTCTGCATCTCAAGCTATCGATAACCTCATCAAATTCCTAAAGGTATGTTAAAAAGTTGTTTAAAATATACTTTCCATCACCTACATTTCATGCACAGTGAGGTGATCTGATCTATTGTCAGAGATTGGTCACTAAATACCGCTGTTGATTGTTTTTGTTGTTTGTTTGGCTGGAACCAGTGCACAGCCGCATCTAGACAACATCACCCAAAGCAGTCAGCCCTACCTTCTTGCCCAGGGACCCACAAGAAGCAGCATTCACGCCTTCTTTATTGTGATTGACAAGCATGCACTTCTATGTAAGGCGACAGGTTCAGTGGGAGCCCTTGACGAACTCTCTATGCCTTTGGTACGTGATACAGTTCTTCCCTGACCAACTTTTTCACTTTTCTGCAAACAACCATTTACAACATTGGTGTTGGGGAAACAAAGGATACTCCTAGAGTTGCAGAGTTGCGAGCAAGAATGGTACGTTAGTATCCATTGAGATCAAAATAATGAAGTGCTTTCTTTGCAAAAGTGACCATGGTAGACCAAACAGCCTTGTAAAGCACCTTAAAGTCATGGTCTCTGTACTGGCAGGACTCTTTATCTTAAATGTGGCCAAGTGGGATGCTCACGTTCTTTTGGTAGCTTTTCTGGCTTTAGAAAGCACCTAAACAAATGCCATGTAAGCAGTTCATTTGATTCTGCAGAAAGTGACTTTTCACCTCGTCAAAGTGTTCTTGACACAAGTAATGCTACTGATGTTGATGTGGTGCCTAAAAATTTTGAGGCTGAGTCGGAATTATCTTCAGCAGACCATGTAAATAGTTGTGCAGCAGTAATTTCTGATCTAAAGGCAGCAGATATAAGCCAAAGTGTACTGAATTCTGTGGTAAATTCCATGGAAGAGATTGTTCAAGATATCCAGCAGCATGCTTAAGAAACTGTTATTAAGCATGTATTTAGTAATGAAAGAGAAACTGAAATGTGCAAGAAAGTTGAAGCATGTTTTGAGGAGTTCCTTTTACAGTTCTTAATTCAGAATGAAATTTAGGTTGCAATCAATATATGTACCTAAATATTTGAACTTGTTTACTGCCTCTACAATTTGTCCCTTAATTATAAGGGGCTGCACAGAGTCCTTTTCATGAAAGTTCCTGTGTTTTTGTTATATTGATCTCTAAGGAGCTTTCACCGCACCACTTTTGGAGAGATGACACATGTGCTCTGTATACTTCACACTGTAAGTTATTTTTATTCAAGGTTGCAATCAGTATGGAAAGGCTATGCTAACAATAATATATTTTTGTCATTACTGTTATTGTTACAGTGATCACGAATGCTTTAAGATTGTTACTTACAGTTAATCAACATATTGCTACATTTGTCTCATTCCCACAGACAGTCTAATGACTGTAACAGCCAAGCAATAACAATGGAAAAAATGAAGATTAAAGTTCTCTTTTACAGATTGACATAAGCACGGAGAATGACCTTGCCCAAGAGGTGCTGTCGGAGGCCATTAAAAGGCAGGATGCAATTTACAGTCTTGTGCGACAAAACATAGCCACAGCCCAAAACAAATACAAAATGCCAAAATCAGCAAAACAGGCATGTTTTCAGGTGGGAGACAAGGTGCTACGCAAAAATATTTGCAGTCAGCAAAGAAAGGGTGGGAAGCTGGATAAAAACTGGATTGGTCCCTTTTCGATAGTTGCTATCGACAAGAAGAGCGCAGACCTGCAATCTGACAACCAGTTCCTACCAAAGGTGAATATCGATCACCTTCAAATTTTCAAAACACCACAGCCAATAGTACCTCATAATCTTAAATCCAAAAAAGGACAATCACCAACAGCCTCAGCACCACCAACAGCCCCTGCACCATCAACAGCCCCGGCCCCACTACCATCAACAGCCCCGGCCCTGGCACCATCGGCCCCCAACAGCCCCGGCCCTGGCATCACCAACAGCCACAGCACCATCAACTGCCCCAGCACCACCAACAGCCCCGGCACCACCAACAGCCCCTGCAACACCATCAGCCCCGGCACCTCCAACAGTCGCGGCCCCACCACCATCAACAGCCCCAGCCCTGGCACCACAAACAGCCACGGCACCATAAACTGCCCCAGCACCACCAACAGCACCAGCGCCACCAACAGGCCAAGCAGCAGCTCCAGCGTCAGGCTCTGCTGCAGTCCCAGCCTCAGCCCCAGGCAATATTGAAAAATGTATGTTTCAGAATATTTAATTCTGTTTTAGTGTAAAAAAAAAAAACACAGTTCATTTTTATGTAGTCATCCCTGCACTGTGCTTATTTCATTTAGGTAGAGTACATGACAAGAACCTACGGAAGAGACAGCGTTAAATGGTTGTTTATGGGGTCGGGAAAATTTATGTTTCCATGTTTTTACTATTATTGGGTTTTGTTTTTATTTTTCAATGTACATGTTTTTTTGTTTTTTTTTAATGTTTTATGCTGTTAAATGTATGTTTTTATGTAAAACACATTAAGTTGCCCCTGGGAATGAAATGCACTATACAAATAAAGCTGCCTTGCCTTGCCTTGCCTAGGTGTGAGGGATGGTCTGAAGGCCAATGTCCTGCTATCAAAAATTGGTTCATACAAGGTGTTTTACTAGGACACTGGCTGAACGGCACCTGGATTGGAGCTTGAAATTGAGGTAAAATATATATTTTTGTGAAATATAATACATACATACATACATACATACATTTGAAAAGTAACTCCTATTACTACTAATTAATATGTGGATTATATCTGAATACAATAATTGTTAACTAAGCAATATTAACAATTGCAAATCAATTTTACTAGGTCATAAATGTTTACTTGTCCATGCTGGCGCATCGACACAATGCCACATCTGGGGGGAAGGTGCTTCATATTGATACATTTGGAATCACCTCATTATGGAACGGAAATATTCCACGATTCAGGGTTAGTTGCGGACTGTCTTGTCACATATTCTGGTAACAGTTATTTGATGTTGATGGCTTGCAAGTCAAAGCTTTTGTATTTAAACTTTTTCAGTGGACTCCCTCACATTATGAAGTGCTGTTTGGTGTTGTGCATGAGCACCATCACTGGTTCCTGGTTGTAAGTATTGATTTTTCAGCTATTGAGAGCACATATTGACATGTTACATACAGTATACCATACAGTAACAGATCAAGTGATGTATTTTTTTAGACTTATGTTCAGCTCTGTAAACTCTTTATCTTGCACATTGATACCAAAGCAGTTCTTGTTTAAGACCACATACAGTAAAGCTGTTTTGTATTTTTGAAGACCATGCCCAGCAGCGGTTTTTTGAATGTCAATATAGTGGACAAACGTATTGTATGTACAGTAACCTTAGGTCTTTATGTTGCATACAGGTAATACATCCGTCTTAAAAACTGACAGTCCTGTTGGATTCACTTGGAGAAACTGCTGCCAAGCTGAAAAGGTGCCAGGATGTAACAAGGTACACTTTATTTTTGGCTTCAGGTCTAATATGACCCACATGTCACATATTACTATATATGCAGCTACACATCATAATATAAATTTATAGTAAATCATGTTGGTGTCATAACATCTGTCAAACAAATTTAAAAAAATAATAAAATATGTCTGTATCTCATTTGAAAAGTTTGATTTTCTTTTTCTTATGTCAGAATTACATTTGATTACATACTTTAACAAAGCATGTAATGCCTGTCATAATGCTTAATTGCAATTGTAATACCTTACAATAATGTCAAACAACTGGTTAGCACTTAAGACAAACAATGAACTTCAAGGGATGACATTTGCTCAGGCAGACAAACAAAACTAGAAACAGTTGCAGAAATGTTAAAGATAATGTGGACCATTTAATGATATTTACAGAGGATATTAGATCATAAGAAGCACGTGCATGTATGTATGTGAATATCAGCCAGAAGAACAAAATAAGTACTGCTGGTGGGTAGGAGAGCAATTGCAGACATGAAATGACTGAAGGACTAAATGTTGATGTATATGTCAAACATGTACAATGCCAAGTTGTCCTCGCTTGCAACATTATAGATGAATATTACACAGGTGCATACTCACAAAACGAGTGGAATTTTTTTCTTTGAAAAATCTGGTTGTTGGGAAAGGACAATGGTTGTTTGTACCTGGAACAACATTTTTATCTTTCTTCTATTTTGATGACTGAGGAATTGGTAATAGTATTTTCTTGTGCTCCTCTATTAGCACTTGACATCTTATAATAAATATAATGTGATGCTTGTATCATGTTTAAGTCAATAAATCAAGTTACTATATTTAAACATATTTTTGGTTTTTAGAGCCTTCATGAGGAAGAAAGGGATTCATGTGTCTAGATGGAAATGTGACACAGTGCCTCATCCACACCAACCAGATAGCACCTCCTGTGGGGTTTTTGCCTCAAGATGAAAAGAATTGCCCTCTCTACTATGATGTGCAGATATAAAGTGGTGCTTCCCAGATAAACTATATATTTAGATTTGTATGTGTAGGTAAATGACTTGTTTTTTAATATCAGTTCATAGAGAAAATCTTGAACAATGAAGAGGTCATATTCCCTGCTGGCCAAAATGATGCGGCAGTGTTACGTTGGTAGATTACCACAACTAAATGAAAACATCTTTGACTACTCAGGTTATTATCTCTGAAAATTACAAAAAATACAATTGCCGGGGATCAGACTCGAAAGACATCATCTTGTCCTCACAAATGTTGCCCTCTTTCAAATATTTCTGACAAACCTTTGCTTCAACTGTGGGGAGGAAAATGCAGATGACAGTGAAGAGGCAGAGCTGACATGGGTATTATATTTTCTGTATAGAATGTGGTCCTGTGTTTGTATCTGTTTTACTCATGTAAGTGCCAGTATTTCACTTTTCATTAAGAAGATATTTCCGAATTTTGCACGTTTTGCCAATAATAATTTGTCCAAGTTTTCTTTAAATATTTCATACAGTGTTAAAATGTTTTTGCACTACAGATATACTGTGATGCCTGTGGACGGTGGTTCCACTATGCATGTGTTGGAAGGCCAAAGATAGAGGACAAATTTGTATGTTCAGCATGCTGAAGGAAAGGAACTTAAAGTTCACGTATCAATAACACATTTTCTATTGACAGTTTATTTTTCCTTGATTTTGAATATTTGATTTTTAAATATTGCACATTTTGCCATTTAATTTAGTATATTCTAAAAAGTAAGTATACACTATTTATTTTTTGTTTAATGTTATTAAAGTTTTTAATGCTTGTCTGAGCCTCCTTTAATATTGAACAGAGGGGGAACAATATCTGACAGTAGTATTCCAAGCTGTCAGGATGCGTTCCCCCTGCTGTAAATGGACAAATGGTTAGCCTGAAAATCACAGGACTTACCTGTTGTGGGGAAAGAAGTCAGCAGTATGAATTTGAAAGATGTGTTAGCGTCCTTTCATATTGAACAGAGACAGTAATATTACAAGCTGTCAGGATGTGCTTTAGCTGCTATAATGGAGCTGGATGTAAGACAAATATTATAAAATAGCAATTTATATTTAGCCTTTAAATGAATGAGCACACTTTCTTCCAAAAGTCCATAATATTCAAAATGAAAAGTCTCTCACAAGTATGATGTTTTTTATTGATAGAAATAACAGTGGTTGGTTGTGTTAATAAGACATAAAAACACAAACATATATGCTGTTGTCACAGTTTAAAAATATAACTAGACAGTCATGAAATTTGGATTTCACTTCTACAATACAACATCTTAAGATAAAACTCGCTAAAAAAAGTTAGTTTTGAACCTCAGCTCTTTCCACAGTGCCTCTGTGGTACGAGCACAACAGCTCGGGGGCGAGCTTTTTGTGAACGTGCGCTTCCTTCGCCCTTCGGGCCATTTCAGATAGGGGCTGGACTAGGGGAAACACTTCTCGACGAGGAAACAGAAGTTGATACAACACCCGGTCAGAAAGAGCTGCAAACGAAACAAAACGTCGGACACTTGAAATGCCACAAGCCCGTGTGTGGTAATTGCGCGAGGACAGTGGAGGTAATCTGTGTAGACTGATCATTGATCGCAATGGCTCTTTTTTATTTTTGTTTTAAATCAGCTCGTTTCCAGCTTTTTTGATTATTATTATTTATTTTATTATATATTAAGTTTTTCATAATCAAATAAGTTACTTTTGTTAATTTTCCTGTTCTGAGTTTTCTCTATTAAAATCTTGTGTAAATATATGCAATAATTACGGTTTACTATGTGCGATGATATGAATATTGATAAATGTATAATTAAACTTGTTAAAATGTACATTTTGGTGTTATTTCGTTTAAAAAAATATATCACATCAATATCACACAATGAATGCATTTATCACTCAGTTGGGTATTGTCAGGGTGGGGTTTAAGGGGAAAACTATGGAGATAGGAGTTGGACCCAAATGCAGATACTCAGAGGACAAGAGGCAGGATTGAAGGGGAACAAAAAGCGAGCTTTACTTTAAAGCTGAATACAAAAACCAAGAGAGCCAGGAACAAAAGGCAAAAAGGGACAAAAGGCAAAGTAGCAACACAAAACAGCCAGACAAAGTAGCAACAAAAAAGGGCAAGCCAAAGTACAACCGAAAAAGGCAAAGTACAAATCAAAACCAATGCAACAAGCAAAACTCAAGGTCCAAAAACACATACCATGGGGAGACTGGAGACAGGCAGAAACAGGCAGGAACATGAGCAGACGTGGACAGAGGCATGAACGGACGCTGACAGAGACAGACAGAATACATACAATGATCGGACAAGGAGTGAAGGGAAGACACAGGCTGTGTCCAAATTCAGGGGCAGCATCCTTCAAGGACCCATCCTTCGCCGCCAGCAAAGGCAGATGATCCCGCCCCTACCCGTACGACACTATTTATGCAGCCCAGGTCCGAAAGTGACAAGAAGAGTAAAGTCTGACTGTCAGATCTGTTTGAGCTTCAGAAATTCCTTATTTTTAATCCTCCTGCTTGTGGAGGAAGAGGAGAAGTGGCTCTGGTTTATCTCCGGCTGAGAGGACCGTGGAGAGGTGAACCTGCTATTGAACCCACAGTAATATTATCAATATTATCATTATTAGCTAGCTAACATTTTGGGGCCATTAACATACCGATAAATTATGTTAATGCTGACATGTAAACGCTGATCGCCACATATGGTTTTATTATGATTTTAAAGGCATTGTGTTTAAAATGTTTGGTAGATAGTTTTGTTTGTTGTAATTTATTATGATTATTATTATTATAATTAGAGTATGAAATTACCTCTTTCTTAAAACTTTCTTAGTGACATGGCAGCCGTGGATGGAGTCAGAACTGCAGACCCAGTTGATGGAGGATGTGGTGGACAGAGGAGACTGGACCCCCAAACACCCTGAGTACCGACCCAGATGATGTCCCACTGACACCATCCAGCCCAGCAGCACTGCAGGGACTCCTGCTCAGCCTGTTACTGTACATCATCTCTAACTGTTTTAATATTGTTTTTAATAATCATTGTGTTTGTTAATAGTGAATAATAATCTGTAAATAGGTAGTTATGCTGTTATTTTGTTAATAGTTGTAAATGTTAAGACCTTAATAATAAAAGAAAACATTCAATCCCTTGTTGTCCCTGAAAAGTAGCACTTGATGCTGTTTGCTGTTATAAATTGTACTTAAACTGTAAATACATGAATGGAATAGACAACGTGTAACAATAGAACAATATTCTATTTCTTGAATTATATAAAATTTACAATTATGAACAAATAATATAAAAAGAACCCCTACATTAACTAAATAACAACAGATATAATGTAAGGATTGTCCTCTGGAGCAGAGAAGAGCCTCTCCATCCTCTCTGCAGCCTCATGTCCTCCTTCATCCTCCTCCTGGAAGCAAGAGAAAAGGTCAACACAAGATCACATTAACACAGCGATGCAAAGATTTACAAAAAGTGACATCAGGACTGACAAATCGGCTATTTATTATTTATTATTATATATTATTGCCTTACTCCCATCCAGCCGGCGGAATGTTTCGCCCTGTGAACTAATGTTGTTCTGACCTCGGACAGTGATGAAGCTCTCTGTTTGCTCCCTAAAACACAATGAAATGTAAAAGATGTTTGTGTTACGTCAACAGACAAAAGAGATGTAATACAGCAAAAAAAATATATATATAATCATCATAAGGATAATCATAAACTTAGCTCTTTATTCCAACTAGACTTTACACGGATCACAGCCTGATCTAAATCTGTTCATCTTGGTCCATTTATGTACATGAAGTAAAACGAGTCTATAACATCTCCACAGTCACAATACGATATAAGATATAAGTCAACCTCTGAACGTCTAATGGTTGAAAGTAAAAGGCATGAAGTTGAGCATTACCAATGTATTTTAACTGATATTTTGAGGTTTTAAGGTCTCTTAAAGATTTAACATATCTGGCATTTGATGCTCAAATGAGTAAAAACTGAGTATAGAACCAATACTTACATTTAAATGAGAGATCTGCGCCACTTGAGGTCGCCATTATTTATTTATTTATTTCTTCTCTTTGGGCGCAATTTCTCTTAGGCAATTTGAAGCCGCGGAGGATAGTAGCGGTGTTGTCCTCCAGGAACAGGCAAAAGAAGGAGGCATTTGTGGGGAGCATTTGGAGCACACTTTGAATTTGGACAGGCTTCGCACGGCTTAGTGACGTAATTGCACTTCAAATACGCACTCCGAAGGATGCTGCCCCTGAATTTGGACACAGCCACAGACTAAATACGCAGATGCTAATGAACAGACGAGGAACAGGTGAGGAGGGAGGAGGGAGGAGGCCAGGTGTGGTAACGAGGGGGAGGAGCACATGAGAAAACATGAAGGGAACAATACAACGGACAGAGGGAGACGGGGGAGAACATAGGAGAAACTTAAAGGACAAAGAGGGGCATGGAAAATCAAAACAAAGACGCAACAAGACATGATACAAAGACATAAATTCAGAGTGAGGCTGGGACACACAAGTACGTATGTGATAGGACAGATAAATTGGGGAGAGTATCCCTCTTACCCCACCACCAGGCCACAGAGTCTTGTCCAGAAGGAATTGCAGGCAGACCTTTGTAGATAGCCAGCTCCTTCTGCACCTACTCTGTGATGGAGGGGGCACTTCTTGTTGTTTGAGAAGCTGCCTGGAGAAGCTCTCTGTCCTCATCCTCAAACAGCTGTTCCAAGGCCGACTTCCTCTGGACCTTTCTTGGCTGGAAAACAAAAAGTAGTGCAAGGCTTGTAAAAAAGAGATCAATTTTATAATATAGTGGCACATGGTTCTTCTGATTGAAAAATTCTGAACGTACACGTTTTTCTGGATCGTCCATCTCATCATCATCATCAACCTCACAGTCTGCCTGAGGGCCTTCTATAAGAGGCTGTGGACACACAGATAGAAGAAGTGCATTCCTTCAACACAGAAACTACAACATGATGCAAAAGAACACAGATGTACACATGCAGTGAAATACCTGTGCAACTGCAGCAGTGGCATTTTTCATTCTGTAAGGAAAATGAGATATAATATAATTAGGGCTGTCAGTTTAACGCGTTAATTAGATTAATTAATTACACTGCAAATTAACGCGTTATAAAAATTAACGCAATTAATTCTGATATCCTTAGTGGCAATTTAATGCGCGAGCATTTTAAATTTGGCCCATTGAATGACCCGTAGGCTACTTGGCAGTGGCACGTCACTTCCCACCTGCGTCGCCAGTAGGGCTGTAACTAATCGAAGCTGAAATGGCGACACTCAGATCCACGAACCTGTCTCGCTCTGTGAGAAGGCAGAATCGTAACACAACTTCCAGTCCAGATCAGCCCTATGAGCTGTAACCACATTAACACCGCAGCGGTCGTTCGCCAATTCTCCACCTTTGTTCGTTCACACAGACTGAAGCATTGCTGTAAAGACGAACCGCTGCGTAATTTACACAGAAAGCGCCGCTGCGGCTCCTAAAGAGACGTGACGGTACACGTCATGATGATGACGTGTGTGTGTTTTCAAGGGGTTTCCCCGGTGTCTCCCCTGTCACTCAAAACCGACGGAGACTGTCTTCCGGGGTAAAGTTCACTGAAGTCTCGGTCCGGAGGGCTGACCGTCGCTGAGATTTTTTTTCATCAGAAACACTCGGTGAGGTAAAGTGTTTTTGCATGGCAGAAATGTGACGAGGAGTCTGTAGGACGGGCGGGAGGAAGGACGCTTCTCCACTTACAGCTGTGGTATTTTTAACTTGTTCCCAAAGACAGTTACAGTTACTATGCTACCTTAGTTTGGTTCTGTAACGTTGTTTTGTGGGACATTTCTCTGTATTAAGTTGAGTGAGGGATCTGTGCAGTTAACAGACCATCAGATAGACACGCCCTCCACAATACTGCACCTCTGATACCATCAGACAAGTATCATATACATAAGTTATTGAAATGTTACATAAATAAAATGTTTAATTTAGAAAGAAAAAAAAATCGAGGATTGTATCGAACCGTGAGTCAAAAATCGTGATACAAACCGAATCGTGAGTTTGGTGTATTGTTACAGCCCGAGTCGCTAGTCAAAGCAGGATGACAACAGACATGGACGCGACTCAGGGGAGCGAGGCGAGCACATCGTTGCTCGGGCCTTTGAACGGCAAGTTCTTCTCTTCTTAGTGTATTCAATTGATTAGTCACGCAATACACTTTTGTAATGTCCTAGAATTCGAATTCTGTATTTGGGTACCTTTAGCAGATATGAGATTAAAATGCGATTAATTAGATTAATTAATTACAAATCCTGTAATTAATTAGATTAATTATTTTAATCGCCTGACAGCCCTATCTATTTCAGCTGAGGTAGTTCTGTGCCTTTTAGAGAGGAGTAGGGAGAGAGCCATGGGCAATGAAGTGCACAGTAAAATACAAAAGTAAAAATAAATAAATAAACATTGTAGCTCAATCTGTAGGCCTGGCTATATCTCCTCTCATTTCAGCTGAGGTATTTCTTGTAGCTTTTAGAAATATAGACAGAGGGGGTGGGGGTAGAGGGAGGGGGGCTAGGGTCATACTCAAAGCTTACTTCTGATTAAGCAGCATGAATGGCAGATTTGCCTTGCTAAATATAAGGATCTCGGCATTTTTTGCAGTTAACCTGCTCCTCTTCTCATCCATAATAAGTCCTGCTGTACTAAAAAGACGCTCGCTATCTACACTTTTGCAAGGTGAACAGAGATAGGATCGTGCTGCTTGTGTGAGAGCAGGAAAGCAGCCTTTGTCGACCTTTCAAAAATCAAGTGGCCATTCGTTGTCTGAGATAACTGGCTCTGATAGGTAAAGAGTAATCTGTGATGATGTTGTGGTGATGTCAGCAGCAGCTTCATGTTGCCCATCTTCAGCCAACAGTTCAGCATACATAGTATGCAAGCCAGTCCGTGGTACCTTCTGTGGGGGCTCGGAGCTGCTCGCTGCAGAACTCTCCTCACCAACCTGTTGCTCCGCTGCAGTGGCCGGGCCCAGGATGTCAGAAAGCAGTCTGCGTATCTGTGGCTTGAGTGCAGTGTGGAAAAATCTGTCTTTATACCTTTTTATTAGAAGAAAACAAAAGACAAAACTAAACATGAATTAATTTGTCATGATAGATTTCATAGGTCATGCCTAACTTGTGTTTTGATTAGTGATGGCTTGGCTGGCCTCATAGCATAGTCCAAATGTGTTTAATCTATTCTATATTAGTTTCTATTAACTGCTTATTTTCAAATCGAATTTGAGGGAAATGCAAACCATCCTACACTACCGGATAGTACAACACAACGCTATTGTTAAATTTTATCTTTAAGCATAGCCCCTTTTATCAATCAAAGCTAGATACGTATAATAATCAATCTCGCTCTCTCTCTCTCTCACACACACACACACACACTGAGAGAGAGAGTAATATAAAGTTATTCTCACCTTGGATCGAGAAGTGTTGCAATCGTGTACAGGGGCTCAGATTCAAGGTCCTTGAATCTCTTCTTGACAGATTCCAAGAGCCTGGCTTTGACAGTTTTGACCATGGTCAACCTCTTGTGTTTTCTCAAGAAGACGAGTTAAGGCTTTGATGGATGGAATTACATCTGCAGCCAATGCAGTTGATTCGCTTATCTTGTGTGTGAGCTCCTCAAAGGAGTCAAGCAGTGAAATCAAATTTTCAATCAATTTCCACTGGTTGGCGGTGAAAATGGCAGGCAGATCATAGTCGGCTGCATAATTGCATAGGGCACGTTTCTGTTCCAGTAAACTTTTTAGCATGGCAACAGTACTGTTCCACCGGGTGGGGACATCCTGCTGTAGCTGTTTGATGGACTATGTCGAATAGTCTGGAGTAAGCAAGCGGAGAATGCTTAAAATGACCGACGATGCGTCGCCCAATTGCAATGACATCAATGACTGCATGCTGTGCCAAAACGCCCTCATTCACAGCGAGCTGGAGTGTGTGCACCATGCACGGTAGGCTTGGTAAACCAGCGTCCTTCATAGCCTTCGCCATGTTACTCGCATTATCCCGTAGGATAACGTGTACTTTTCCCTTTGGGATCCCCCATGCTTTGAACATGTCTGTGAAAGCTTTGGCGATGGCATCCGCCGTGTGTGACCCAGGAAACTCTTGTGAGTGAAGCACAACTCTCTTCAGCTCGAACTTTTCATCAATAAACTGTGCAGTTAGACTCAGCATCGACATGGGACTCACACTAGAACTTCAAATGTCACTCGTGAAGCCGATTGACGCGATCGTGTCGTCCTTCATAAGGCTTTGGATGTGACTGTATATAGTTTGGTATAGCTCCGGCAGGCATTCATCAGTGAAATATTTACAACTAGGCAGCGTGTACTGTGGATCCAAGCAGTTAACGAGGCGCTTGAACCCGATGTCTTCTACAACAGAAAGCAGCTGATGATCAAGGCATATGAATTCCATGACCTTTTTACTTAGTTCTTTCTTTTTCTTGCTGTCGTTGCTGTAGGGTTGCTGTCGTTTATATGTCTCTGTTACAGTCAGCTGAGTTAGTGGCGTCTGGGTTGCTGCACGCTCCTTTTCTTTTTCTGCCTTAAGCAGCAGCCAACTTTGAAAACTCAGTATACTCCTCGATGTGAAAAAATTTCAAATGTCTTATCAGGTTTGTTGTGTTGAAATTCTTTTGTAGCATTCCTCCTCGAGGTATCTCCTTTGCACACACCTTGCAAACGGCAAATTTGTTTTCCTTTTTGGACACATTGTAAAACTTCCACACCGGCGACACCATTTTCAGTGTTGATGATTTTTTTTCTCTCCCCCTCCCTCCTCGCCTGCAATGTAGAGACTGCCACACCCCCTTAGGAGACCTAGGTCTGAGAGGTGGGAATGCATGCAGTCAATGCACTGTCCCTATATTGAAACGTCATCGGATCGGCCTGCTCTGATCTATTTTGAGAACTCCGATCAAAACCGATAGGGGCATTATTGGCCAATTGCGATCGTTTGCCGATCGATCTGTGCATCTCTACTTGTAACCGTGGTAAACAATCTCTAGCCAACCATTTACATATGTTCTGGATGTGCCCAAGGCTGACCAGCTTTTGGTCCGATTTATTAGGAACTCTCGAACAGGCTCTCATGGGTTCCCTGATGGTCTAGTGGCTAGGATTTCCCGGGTCCGATTCCTGGTCAGGAAATGTGATTTTAACACTCTGATACCTTTGACATCTGCCAACACCGTTTCCCAAGACCAATTTACTTCAGAATGCAGATCTACTCCAATCACCTATGTATCCAAATGTATGTATAGAATATACAAAGATCCATGAATGCATTCCTGATGTTGGGCAGCTGTGGCTCAGGGCCAGCGTCTTGTTGTCGAAAGGTTGCTGGTTCAATTCTCCTGGTCTGCATGTCAAAGTGTCATTGGGCAAGATACTAAATCCCAGACTGTAAATCGCTTTGGACAAAAGCATCTGCTAAATAGGCCTATCACGATAATCAATTAATCATACGGTAAATAAAAATGAGCTCAAAAATTTTGTCGCCTCAATAATTTTAATGTGCATGCTTATGTCTCTCATGTGAACCCTCTTGTCAGTCACTCTTTGTCTCTGTGTGGGGAGGCGGGGCCCTGCCCCTGACAGAAGACAGAGTGCAGCATGAGAGCCCCGTGAGGAGTAGCAAGCCAGAGGTAATGCTGGTTGAGATTTGACGGAATAAAAACAAAGATTGAATTGGTTTCAAAACTAAATGCGACAGCTGCAGTGTGGGAGCACTTCGGATTCAAACCGAATGACCGTGGTGAACCACTTACAGGGCTCCAGACTGCAACCAAGTGTTAGCATTTTGCGGCCAAAATTTGAGACAGTGCGACCACATTTAGTTGCGCATGTGCGGCCAGTGAATTTGCCTGTGTTTTTTTTTTTTGTTTTTTTTTTTTACACTGGCACGCGAAAGGGGCGAATCAAAGAATCTGGAATCACAGGTGGCAGGCTGATGTGTGTGGATGGGGAGGGTCCTATAGTGGGGCGGCTTAACAGCATAATTCCAAAGAATTGTGCACTTTGTGATAAAAGCGTGAATTTGAAATTTGATTTGATTTTGATTCAAATTTTGAAATTTGATATCGGGCCATCGCAAATTTTCAATATGGCGGCTGTGGCAGCCATTTTTCAAAATGGCCACCATTGACTACGATTTCCATGTGAATTTTTTTTGTGTTGATTATAATATGATATTGATCATATAGTTAGCTACATTTATTTACCTCTTTGGAGTTTGTACATGAATGCTACAAATATTTCAAGATGGCTGTTATTTTTCAAGATGGCCACCATGACTGGTTTGAAAATCGTTACTGCTTCAAAGTTGCATGGATTCCTGTGATATGAATGATATTGGGATCAAATCACACATTTTTATGTTTAGGAATTCAGGTGGCAACTCACAATGTAGCTCACAATGCAAGATAGGCCTTACTGACAATAGTAACTGTCCAAACATGGGGTCAATCGTGGAAGACTCTCAGTGTTTGAAAGGCCTGCTAAAGTCAGGGGCAGCAAGAACAGGAGCACTAGCTAACAGTGCTTTCAGGCTCTCAAAGGCGAACTGACACATCTCTGTCCAAACAAAAGGAACCTTGGGACTAAGCAGATTAGTCAAAGGGGGCGCAACAGTAGCAAAATTCTTGCAGAAACTCCGGTAATAACCTGCCATGCCAAGAAAACATTTCAAGTCATGCCTGGAACTGGGCACACCAAAATTCACAATGGCCCCGACTTTGGCCTCAATGGGACAAACCTTTCCATGACCAACCACTTTTCCCAATATGTTACCCTGTCCAATTCACACTTGGCTATGTTCAAGGTTAAATTGGCAACAGTTAGCCTGTCGAACACCTTTCCAGCTGAGCTACATGCCGAGACTAGGAAGAACTGTAAATCACCACATCATCAAGATAGGCTTCACAATCTGCAACTCCCTTCAATACTTTATTTACCAGATACTGGAATGTAGATGGTGCATTCCGCATCCCAAAAGCCATGACAGTATACTGACAGAAATCGTCTGGTGTCACAAAAGCAGAGATTTCACGAGCTCTGTCAGTTAGAGGGACTTGCTAGTAACCTTTTAGAAGGTCTAGCTTGGTAACAAAAACTGCAGATCCCACCCTGTCCATACAATCATCCAGTCGGGGAAGAGGGTAACAATCAGGCTTGGTAACAGAATTAACCTTGCGTAGGTCAGTGCAAAAACGGATTGTATGATCTGACTTCTCAGTAACCAGGCACGGGGAGCTCCATGAGCTAGCACTAGGTTTAGCAATACCAAGTTGTAGCATATAATCTACTTTCTTACGCAAAAGCCATTGCTTAACAGGATTCGCTCTGTAAGGATGCTGCTTAATAAGAGCAGCATCACCGACATCAATATCATGCTGAAGATCATTTGTTGCTGTTGGCACATCAGAGAACAGGGCAGGATGTTTATGAATCAACTCAGTGATGTCAGAATGTTTTGGAGAATCTAAATAAGAAAGATGGACATCCAAGTTAGTCAAAATTTTAGAATTTGGCAACCTACCCTGAGAAAATTCTGGACTAGCAGTAACATCAAGATCCTCTGGAACAACATCACTGTCCTCTGAAACAAGGACAATGTCTTCACCTACATGAATTGAAGTGTTCAACACAGCAACGGTTTTCACATCCGAGAGCATGGGCTGGTCCCTTACGCAGTAAGATTTCAACAAGTTCACATGGCATAAGCTTGTCTTTCGTTTACGATCTGGAGTCTTGACTAAGTAGTCACATTCACCAACCTGATGGTCAATCACATATGGTCAACTATATTGATCCCCTTCACAGTAACAGAGAGGTGCAGTCTGAGGTAGCTTTTTTGCACTAACACTGCTTAACACAACCCTTCTTACATTTGCAGGAGATAAGTTCATAGCTGGACTGGCCTGCATCAGGCAGGCATGTCCAAAATGGTTCATAATGACCCTCAGATGCCCTTGACCAGCCCCATCTACAAGGAGAAGGAAGTTCTGGTGTTGACACCAGCATCTGACTCCATGCATGGCCTCCTTGATAGACTGCCCTCTTAACATGCTCCTTTAGGGCAGCCTTTGTTGGAGGGATTGACTGCACATTGTGCCTCTTTGCAAAACACTTCCTCCTAGCTTGGTCTATGTCTGTGTATGTGCTGGTTCGATCATAGAACAGGATTATAAACCTTTCAATAGTTGCCATTACCTCCTGTAGAATGTCATGTGGGGCAGAGGACAATTCTAATAGGGCATTTGTAAGCTCTGGAAAGACATCCCACACAGCCCATGCAGTCTTTTTCCCATGCCCAGCAAAGCTTCATACTGTGTCACAGCTAGTCAAAGCATGAAACACTGGAAGAGCATGTGCCTTCTCAGGCCCAAGTGCAGCTGAGATTTCATGGGCTGCTAGGTATCGTAAACTCTTTTCAGTACCAAATGTCAACCAAAGCTCATCCTCTGCCTTTAGAGATTGAGCTGCTGAACAGCTAAAACTATAACATCGGTATCAACAGTTTGGATCATAATTTTCTGGTGAACATTTTGTAGTGCATGGACCACATGTCAGGTCAGCTTCCTCATGTGTGCATGGGGAAATTGAGGACAGATCATCAAGGGGTGGTTTGCTGAGGACAGCAGTCCACCATTTGAAATGTAGTATTAGCATGTTAGCACGTTACCTATTTATGTGGAACAGGGTGAAAATAATAATAAAGGTTTTTTCTAAAATAAGTTTCATTATCTATTTTCAAGCCTAAATAAAGCAGACATGGTTCGGCAATATCTTCCTACTAAGTAGTCTTATATTAACAGCAATCCACCATTTGAAATGTGGTATTAGCGCATTAACTAGTTATGTGGAACAGGGTGTCAATGGGGGAAAAATACATTTTTTTCTTAAATAAGTTTTATTTATCTAGTTTTGAGCCAATTGTGATAACAATATACATTTTAGAATAAGTTTTATTTATGTAGTTGTAAGCCTACGTAGAGCCAAGTGTATGACAAATATGAACTCGAGGCATGTTGCAATTGTCAAGTCACATCTGATTTTTCCAATGAATTAAAGGACTTGAAGGTGACATCAACATGTCACTATTTTTGAGACTTAGGCATTTGTGAAGTTTAAGGAAAAAGATTGTAATTAAACTAAATTCCCTTTAGCTAATTTAACTAGCACCACTTACATTTGTGTGTGATATCTGCAAGTAAATGTGGCCATCTTGAATTGTGAGGACAAAGGAAGATTCTGGGCTTATTACACATTGCAGATTTTATTTCTGCATGACAAAATGTATAAATATTTACGGAGATCGACCATTTGATATGCAATATACGAAACTTTATTACAATTACAATGTTCATGCTGATCGTGGCAATCATCTTGAATTTTTATGTATTTTTCATGTATAAACTTCCTTAAACTAGGTATAGTAAATAAATGTAACTAACAATAACGATCTAACGATCATCAACACCATATTTTATACCATGCAAATAAGAAAACTGATCTAAATACTGTTGTCAGTGGCGGCCATTTTTAAAATGGCAACCACGGCCGCCATGTTGAAAATTCACGATGGCCCGATATCCAATTTTTTTCAGACTGCCTTTGGCCTTAACTGTACCAAATTTCATGCTTTTATCACAAAGTGCACAATTTTTCAGCTAAGCAGCCCCACTACTAAAGTTGTTCCGAATGCGGAAGTAGAAGGTTTCATTTTCAGCGAACAATGGCGTAACGAACTCCCGCAATTCCACCAGATACGCGTCTGCTGCACTGCGTATCTGCTCCATCCCAGTTCCGACAGCCCGAAGCCCTCTGGAGCAGATACGCAGGACTTCTACGCAGCAATCCAGCTGAATTTAGCACCAAGCAGACAGGAAGTCACACACCGAAACAACAATATAACATCTGGTTACTTTTCAAAATAAAACACCCCGTGTTGACGCCAGCACAGAAATCTCAATAAAGAGACAAATACAAGCTCTTCTAGTAATCCTTCGGTCGGGAACACTTTGTGTTGTTGTTAGTATAACACATACCTGTAACTGCGGTAAAGCAAAACCGGATCTGAGCCGTAACGCAGCGGACACCAGAGTCCTGCACAGGTTCGGGTACCCGCGGGTACCCGACGGGTGACCCGCACAATTTGGATGAAATGGGTGAAAAATAACGTACTGTGTCGGACACGGGTGCGGATCGGGTCGGACGGCTGGAGAGCGCGGGTCGCCATTTTCAAGGTGTCAGGTGCAAAAAAAAAAAAAAAAAAATATTATTAGCAACACATCTACAAAAATCTGCCTGCGTTTCAAAATGATAAGCATTTATATTTCATATGAGCTCATTCATGCGTGCTTGCGCCCTCCCAGAACTCCCATTCTCCACGCTGGCATACTTTCATTTTTAAAAATTGCCTCCGTCTAATTTTCCTTCGGGTGTGGGTCGGGCGTCGGTATTGGCTCGGGTGCGGAATGTAATTTGTGCTACTGTCGGAAAACGGGTCGGATGCGGTTCCAAGTATGGTGGGTACGGGCAGGTGCGGGGTTTGCAAAATAAGACCCGTGCAGGACTCTGGCGGACACGTATCTGGTAGAATCTCTGGGTTATTTTCTCCCTGATAAGCCCAGTAGTATGCCGGAGTCAAAGCCTAACTCTGAGGATGAGGCCGAGTCTGAAGACACAAATGTGCCGAAAAAGGGCAGAAAATACTGTTTTCATGAAGAATGAGTGCGCAAATTTGACTGGTTGAGGTCTCAGGGAGACGAATTCCATGAACTGCAAATTTTGCAGTCGATACCCTCAACATGTGGGGAACACGAAATTTGCAGGTAATGCAGCACTACACAGTTAAAACATAACACACTGGTCACTCACAGACAGTGTAGTTCACTACATCGCTAAAGAGATGCAGCCCTTTAATACCGTCGAAAAGCCGGCATTTCAACAAATGCTGCAAACATTTGACAGCCAGTACAAATTGCCTGGGAGAACATACGTGTCACAAATTTATTGTTTCTGGTTGTTTTGTTTATTTCTTTTGGATATTTTTATTATTGAAAGTTTATTGATCTTTGAAAGGGTGTACTTGCATTGTTATGCCATTATCATTATATTAGTTGAAAAATGGTCTCAAAACAACAATACTATCGTTTATCACAATCATTCCTGGGACAATTTATCGTCCAGCAAAATTTGTTATCGTGACAGGCCTACTGCTACAGTGCCTTGCAAAAGTATTCACTCCCCTTGAACTTTTCCACATTTTGTCACATTTTAACCACAAATGTAAATGTATTTTACTGGGATTTTATGTGATAGGCCCAGTGGGTGATTTGTTAATTTTTAACAAGGGGGATGGTCCAATGGGAGCACCACCCTGCCCCGACACACCTGTATACCTCTCAAAGGACATTGCTCCAGGACACCTTAATTATAACATGACATTTCTAATTCTACAATCCCATTTTATCCAGTTATCTTCCTTCTCTCCCTACTACACTTTGTCTTTTTATAACTGTAATAAAGTAATGAGTAATTACATCTTTAAATTGTATTTATGTATTGCAAGCAGGGTTCTTTTAAGTTACATGACCCACATGATCCCTTGGGATTTTTTACCGTCTAAATTCCATGAAGGACACGCAATGAACATTGTGCAAAATAGCAGAGCCCAACCGACTTATCTGTATTTGCTTTTATCAATTTGCTGGCTAATTTATAAGGTTTTAAACCCTATATTTAAAAAGTATAATAAAGAAAAACATGCTTGGGGTAATTAAAAATAAGTGTAATGAAACAGTTTGGCCAGCAGAGTGCGTTTCAATGGGGATAAAACAGCTGGTGTCAGGAAATGCAACAGCTACCTCACTAATAGTTAAACTATAAACCAGCACAAAAATGACAACTGGCAACATAACATAGCCACCATGTTCCGAACAGACACTCTAAAAACACTTACAAAAAAGTAACATTTTGGTTTTAGAACATAAATAGCACACTTTTGTTTATCTGGTCATTTTTTAGTTTTTATACAATCGGGAGTCTGTACAGGGCATTTTATTTTGAAAATTGACTAGATGCTCTAGTCTATTCATTTCCTGTGTCTCTTCCTGATGGCGCGATCTGCTCTGTGCAGCTTGTTGCAGCTTTTGTCAAACATAAACCAGGCAGCTGGATCGCTAAGCTGCCGTGCCAGGCTTGACTTCACTGTGCATCGGAGCTGATCACGACCACTTGTGATTTGTAACACACTATCTGCTACTATCGGACGGAGAGTGATGGCAGCTTAACAAGGGGGATGCTTTTTGGTAATTTTGCTAACAAGGGGGACGGCATCCCCTCTCAAATCACCTACTGGATAGACCAACACAAAGTGGTGCATAATTGTGAAGTGGAAGGAAAATGATACAATTTAGTAAGTTTTAGTTTTTTTAGTAAGTAATTTTAGTATTCACCCCCCGAGTCAATACTTTGTAGAACCACCTTTTGACAGCTGACCAATAACAGCTGCAAGTCTTTCGGGGTAAGTCTCTACCAGCGATGCACATTAAGAGACTGAAATATTTGCCCATTCTTCCTTGCAAAATAGCTCAAGCTTAGTCTGATTGGATGGAGAATGTCGGTGAACAGCAATTTTCAAGACTTACCAGAGATTCTCAATTGGATTTAGGTCTGGACTTGGACTGGGCCGTTCTAACACATGAATATTCTTTGAACAAAACCAATCCATTGTAGCTCTGGCTGGATGTTTAGGCTCGTTGTCCTGCTGGACGGTGAAACTTCGCCCCAGTCTCAAGCCTTTTGCAGACAGGTTTTCTTCCAAGATTGTCCTGTATTTGGCTCCATCCATCTTCCCATCAACTCAGACCAGCTTCCCTGTCCCTGCTGAAGAAAAGCATCCCCACAGCATGATGCTGCCCCCACCATGTTTCACGGTGGGTATGGTGTGCTCAGGGTGATGTACAGCATTAGTTTTCTGCCACACATTGGCCCTCATTTATCAATCTTGCCTGAAAACGGGGTGCAGATCTGAGCGCAGAATTGGTCTTACGGCAGGACACACGTGTGATTTATGAAACGTTCATATCTGACCAATCTCAGCATACGAATGATCGGGTCTCGATAAATGCGGCGGCTGAATTCGATCGTCATTAACATGTTACGCCCTTAAATATTCCTGGTTCAGAGGCCTCGCCCACTGAGGTCAAACATGGAGAGAAGAAACACTGGCAAGAAGAGAAACTTTTCCGAGATGGAGATCGGCATCCTGGCAGAGCCGGCACATCAAAGGCTCCATTCACTAATGCAATGTTGTGCAGAACTGAACAGGCCAAAATAATATGGCACACTTTCTCTGGGGTATACAGCAGAGTTCCCCCTGCTGGTCCGAGACGGAGCCACCTGCCCTTCAGCACCCCGAAGCAGCTCCACTGTGACCCGTGTGCGTGTGTGCGCACTATTGATTCTGTGTTCCTGCTCTGTAGCAGGTTTGCCAGCGGGGTTATTAGGTATTCCGTTAACTAGCTGTCATGTTATCATATTTTATTTGACAAAAAAGTGGTATCAGTAAAAACGTGGGCTTTTTTTAAATTAAAAGTTTGTATTTTGTTTTATTCATTTTAAGAATCCGTTTTGATCAGTTCTAAATATGTGACTGCTCATGCTTAATGACAGCTGAGGTTTGTTTAATAATTATTTTCAGACACAGACAGATTTTGCTGTGCTGCACCGCAAATCCACAGACTCGGATTTGCGTACACGAGCTCAGACCTGACATGAGATCTGATCGTAGCTTCCGCTCACGTCCAAATTGTTTTGCATTTAGGCCAAAAACTTCAATTTTGGTCTCATCTGACCAGAGCACCTTGCTCCACATGTTTGTTGTGCCTTCCACATGGCTTGAGGCAAACTGCATGGCTTTGTTTCACCAATGGCTCTCTTTTCGTCACTCTTCCATAAAGGCCTGATTTGTGGAGTGCATGACTAATAGTTGTCCTGTGGACAGATTCTCCCTCCTGAGCTGTGGATCTTTGCAGCTCCTCCAGAGTTATCATGGGCCTCTTGGCTGCTTCTCTGATCAATGCTCTCCTTGCCCAGCCTGTCAGTTTAGGTGGACGGCCATGTCTTGGCAGGTTTGCAGTTGTGCCATACTCTTTCCATTTTCGGGTGATTGATTGAACAGTGCTCCATGAGATGTTCAAAGCTTGGGATATTTTTTCCATATCCCAACCATGCTTTAAACTTCTCCACACCTTTATCCCTGACCTGTCTGGTGCGTTCCTTGGGCTTCATGATGCTGTTTGTTCACTAATATTCTCTAACAAATCTCTGGGGCTTTTACAGAACAGCTGTATTTATACTGAGATTAGATTACACACAGGTGGACCCCATTTATTAATTAGGTGACTTCTGAAGGCAACTGGTTGCACTGGATTTTATTTAAGCGTATCAGAGTAAAGGAGGGTGAATACTTGTGTACACCACACTTTTCTGTCTTTTATTTGTAAAAAAAAATAAAAAATAAAACCATGTATCATTTTCTGTACACTTCAAAATTATGCACCATTTTGTGTTGGTCTATTGCATAAAATCCCAATAAAATACATTTACATTTGTGGTTAAAACATGACAAAATGTGGAAAAGTTCAAGTGGGGTGATACTTTTGCAAGGCACTGTAAATGCTCTAAAATGCAATACAAAAGCCAACTTCTCATTTTGGTCTCCGATCCAAAAATGCACCCAGTGCTGCATAATGTGTCATTGCCTTCACTACTCTGCCAGCCAGGGATACAATTCTTTTCAAATGGAAACATGCTTCTCCCCTGACTTACAACAGGTGATACAGGAAGTCCTACAATGCCTGAAACTAGAGAAGCTGATGTTCTCACAGAAGGAATCCATGACATCCTTCTCTAACTATCTTAATATCACTCCTGATGGTGCTGAGGACACATTTTAGGCAGAGTTAGCTGCGGGAGAGAGAGAGACCTTTCCTTCCTGTCTTTCTTTTCCCCTTCTCTGATTGTATGTCTGCATGTTTGTCCTTTGTCTGTATGTTATAGATTTGATCAGTTGTGTATTGTGGCCACAACCAACACGGAGAGTTGGGAGAGCTGGTGGGATTTTTGTTGGGATTTCTTCTGTCTTGTTCCTATATGCAGGAATACCCTGTACCTGACACACTGCTCTGCACTGTTTGCATAAAATGAATAAAAAAGAAGAAATATGATTTGGACCAATAATCAGTACTTAAGTCTTGTCAGTGTTCAGCTGTAGAAAGTTGGAGGACATCCAGTCCATAATCATACATCATACATAGAGACATGATGATTAATGAATAAAAAAACAAGTTAAACTTCTCTTTCCTGCTCTGAATACACTGGTACTACTCATGTCAATCTAACTAAAAACGGAGAAAGTCATTGTAAGTTGAAACGTTTTTTATGAACCAATGGTTTTTATCATGCCACATTTGCCCCTACTTCCCCTGTCCTTGACTCTGCTGAAACACTTCTGCACCTCTAACTGATTGGGGGTCAAAGTCATCCTCATTTTTAATGATGGTTAATGTCAGCAGCAAACACACTCATAAACTCATGCTCACATGAGTTCAGCTGCTGTTAGGGTTAGGGCTAGGGTTTTATCCAACCAAGATCTTATTTACATACATATACATAATCACTATGCATTTGTCAGTTTATGCATAGCTAACTTAGCATTCTCTTCTTTACTAATTGCTCTCTCTGCCACATTCTCATATCTGTTCACATACAACAGCACACACTGCAATTCCCCAACCTGTATTTAGTGTAGATGGTGCATTCAGCATGGAGCTTCCAATGAATAACTAATGAGATGGATTTTGGAATCAGCTTCAAAGAGAAACATCTAGAGCTCAGGAGCGAACACACTCCCCATAGTGTGTTTAATAACCATCTTTAACACGCTTCATGTCTGTCTGTCTGAAACTTAACCTCGCTTTCTGATTTCTATGTCTGTGGTGTTGCATCATTCATGCCGGAGGAAAATTATTATGCATAAGTGTTTAAGTAATTAATTGGGTTTATCTCTCCCCGTTGATTGCGTATTTTCAAAAGTCATTGGACTGTATGTGGTAGAAGACTGTCTGGGACCAGATGAATTAATGATGTTTATTATGGCAAACGCCATGCATACTACATTTTTCACAAATGAGCTGAGGGACAGGAGTTACCATGGCCAGACAGCCAGGGCATTAATGTGGCCTCATTGTGGGAATCCTCACTGTGTTGGAGGATGATAACAACGCAGCTCCTCGAAGTGTTGTGAGTGTTGCTGTTGTTGTGGAAGAAGAGATCCCTCAAGATCTCCCTGACCTGCCAACTGATTTTGCTTACTTCTTTGGACTGACCTACGCTTTAAACCTGAAGTACCCAAAAGATCTCAGGTACACTGTGTACCTGAAAACAGTTTCAAATGTGTACCGTACACATTTGAAACTGTTGAGAAGGTTTTCATGGAACTTGGTACAGACCTCTCTGCAAGGGTCAGACCCCTCAAAAACAAATTCCTTCAGTGAATCCACTGGTTCTGTATGGTCTTGCATACATGACTCATGCTTGATCTTTTATTTAATCTCAAAGTTTACAAGCATACAATGTAGCACAAATTGACTGCTAGGACTGGGACAATTTGGTCTCATCAGCTTGCATTTACTTAGCCCTGTTGAAAAGGATTTGATGCTGGTACAGTTAAAATAAAACAAATGTTTTGAATGTATATGTTGCATCTGTAATTATTTATAAGTTTGATTAGAAGTTACTTGTTACATTATATTGCTCATATTACATTATCAACTATTGCAGTGTGCAATTTTAAATTCCTCTTAAATTATTCCGATATACTAACTTAGCCAAATTTAAGTGGATTCTGTGTAAGAATTCAGAGTTATTACAATGTAAAATTATAAATTAGTACAATTTATGGGAGAATTAGCAGAAGTAAGGATTAAAAGTTATTACAATGTAAAATTGTAAGTTAGTACAACTTACAGTTGAGTTGACAAAAATTAGAATTCAGAGTTGAGCAAACTCAAAAGCAAAACTTAAATATTTGGTTATTTGCCCAACTTAAAATTTTATCTAAGTTTTTTGCCTTGAAATTTTGAGTTCACCCAGCTTCTTCTTTTTTTTGCAGTGCATGGACCAATCATATGGAAGCGAATCTGTTCCATAATTCAAATTAAAATGCATTAACAGAAATGCTTTTTCATTTTCAGAATATAGCTGCATTATGTGACTCAAAAATAAAATGAGTAATAAATTATCCAAATTGCATTTTCATTTTCTTCTTCAAGACTGCTCACTTTGTAACTAAATTAAAATAATAAAGAAAATTACATTTAAGATTTAATTTTCAAAATATGCCCCAGCAAAAAGTTGCCAAAATTCAATTTGAAATGTCAGATTTGAAAATTAAAATGCATTAGCAGAAATGCTTTTTCATTTTAAGGTCATCGTGCATTATGTGACTCATAAATAAAATGAGTAATAAATCATCCAGATTGCATTTTCATTTTCCTCTTCAAGACTGCTCATTTTGTGCCAGGGCTGAAAAGTAAACTGCTTTTTCGTTTTAAAGCCCGCCCCCCGCAAAAAGTGTTTCAAAATTCAATTTGGATTCGCAATCCCAAGCGGCGCAGGAGAGTGACGTCAGAGGCCTCTCTTCTTCTTCAGCCCAGTCTGACCGACCGTGCTACGCATCTAACACGTTAGGGGGCGACAGTGTGCATGTTCGACGCTGGAGCAAGAAGAGAGACAAGGGGACAGTGTGAAGGCTGTGTTGTTGTTAGCATAGACTGTGGTACATGTTGTCAGAAACAGCGGGGAAATCACCACCATGTCCAGTTCTGTACTGCGGTCAGGACTGCTATGGTTCGCGTTTGCTTGGTCAAATCAGCCGCACATTTTTTCCAGTGCGCAAATGCTCTAACATTTACGGTGATCGTAACGAAGCCGCTCTGAAGAGCTGCTGGTAGTGAGTGATGGGTCCGCTGCAGTCTCACAGTCAGACCCGTGAAACACACACGGTACTGTACAGTCAGTACTCCCGGTAATAAACTGAAGGTATCAGCTGGACTGTACGTCGACGTCGCCCCCATATTGGATGTGGCAGCTCAGCCCCGTGAACTGATACAAGCCAATGGAGTGAAGTTAACAAAGTGCTATAATGTCTGTCATTTACACATTCACACACGTAGGGATACATTCAGGAAACAGAGAGGAACCAAAAACAACGTGTGCAACGTTCTCTGATTATTATAAACGTTAACTACTCCTCATATGTTCAGTATACAGGTCGGCACAAAACCACAGGATGTGTTTTATAATGTTTTTATGAGTGTTTACAGCTGCTAATGTATTAACGTAACTGTGATGATACATGACAGTTAAATATTTAATTTGTGGCTATAATAACCGGATCCTGACATGTAAATGTGACGTCTGTCCACCATACTGTCAACCATTTAATTCAACTTTAAATATGAACAACTGACTTCAAGATATAGGATGATAAGAAATCAGAAATATTTTATTGATAATAGTAGTAACTATATATGGTGCATATTTATAATAGTAGCCTACTTCAACTTTACTCTTGACCTTTTTTTGTTTTAACCATTACATGCTATTATATACATTATCATTTGTTATAATGTTCTGTCATGGAGTACATATCTTCACTGCTAAAGGAAAAGAAACATGCAGAGTTTGAGTCTCCATGATGTTAATAGTAAGATTATCAAAAATCACTGTATTTATAAAAACGACGTTTTTCCACAGACGTCACGTTTACATGTCAGGAGGTTATTATAGACACAGAACTGTCATGTATCATCACAGTAACAACGTTACATACTGTAAACACTCAAAAACAAATGGTTTTGTGCCGACCTGTATACTGAACAATTGAGGAGTAGTTAACGTTTATAATAATCAGAGAACGTTACACACGTTGTTTTTGTTTCCTCTCTGTTTCCTGAATGTATCCGTACGTGTGTGAATGTGTAAATGACAGACATATAGCACTTTGTTAGCTTCACTCCATTGGCTTGAATCAGTTCACGGGGCTGAGCTGCCACATCCAATATGGGGGCGACGTCGACGTACAGTCCAGCTGATACCTTCAGTTTATTACCGGGAGTACTGACTGTACAGTACCGTGTGTGCTTCACGGTTCTGACTACGATCACCGTAAATGTTAGAGCATTTGCGCACTGGAAAAAAATGTGCGGCTGATTTGACCAAGCAAACGCGAACCATGGCTGTCCTGACCGCAGTACAGAACTGGACATGGTGGTGATTTCCCCGCTGTTTCTGACAACATGTACCACAGTCTATGCTAACAACAACACAGCCTTCACACTGTCCCCTTGTCTCTCTTCTTGCTCCAGCGTCGAACATGCACACTGTCGCCCCCTAACGTATTAGATGTGTAGCACGGTCGGTCAGACTGGGCTGAAGAAGAAGCGAGGCCTCTGACGTCACTCTCCTGCGCCGCTTGGGATTGCGAATCCAAATTGAATTTTGAAACACTTTTTGCGGGGGGCGGGCTTTAAAACGAAAAAGCAGTTTACTTTTCAGCCCTGGCACAAAATGAGCAGTCTTGAAGAGGAAAATGAAAATGCAATCTGGATGATTTATTACTCATTTTATTTATGAGTCACATAATGCACGATGACCTTAAAATGAAAAAGCATTTCTGCTAATGCATTTTAATTTTCAAATTTGACATTTCAAATTGAATTTTGGCAACTTTTTGCTGGGGCATATTTTGAAAATTAAATCTTAAATGTAATTTTCTTTATCATTTTAATTTAGTTACAAAGTGAGCAGTCTTGAAGAAGAAAATGAAAATGCAATTTGGATAATTTATTACTCATTTTATTTTTGAGTCACATAATGCAGCTATATTCTGAAAATGAAAAAGCATTTCTGTTAATGCATTTTAATTTGAATTATGGAACAGATTCGCTTCCATACAATCAGTGTCGAGGATGTCACGGTATTGCCTTCATCGACTGAGAGGAACCTGGGCGTAATCCTTGAGAATGGACTGTCCTTCACCCCCAACATCACCGCTGTGGTCCAATCCTGCAGATTTGCCCTCTACAACATCCACAGAATCTGGTCTTTTCTCACAAAAGACGTTGCGCAAGTCCTGGTCCAAGCACTGGTCATCTCCTGCCTGTACTACTGTAACTCCCTCTTAGCTGGACTCTCAGCCTCTGCGACTAAACCGTTGCAGTTTATGCAGAACGCTGCAGCGCGCCTCATTCACAATCTCCCCAAATTCTCCCATGTGACCCCCCTCCTCCATGACCTCCACTGTCTTCCTGTTGCGGCCCCCATCTAATTCCAGACGATGGTGCTGGCCTTCAAGGCCGTCAACAGAAGTGCACCCGTCTACCTCCAAACACTGGTTAGACCACACTCCCCAGCAAGAGCACTTCTCTCATCTACGTCAGCTGGCTGACTGGTACCGCCATCACTTAGAGCAAACAAAGCCCGCATAGCGAAGTCACGACTCTTCTCTGTTTTGGCACCTCAGTGGTGGAATGAACTCCCATCCAATGTCTGGACAGGGTGTATGCACTTGTATGTTTGTATCATTGCACTTCTATCATAGCACTTTTGCACTTAAAGAATCTTTGACAAATAGCAGTTACGATCCCCAGATGAGGGCTTGACAATTGTTTCTATACTTCTTTTGCTCCATCAGCAGTGATATGTCGTGGTTTCTCTCTTGTGACAAATGTACTTTCTGTAAGTCACTTTGGACAAAAGCATCTGCTAAATGCCCTGAATATAAATGTTTGTGTTTGGCTGGGTCTGTGTTCTGAGTCTCCTGTAGAGGCTGGGTGTGGCGTCCTTGATTGGCTCCATAGGTCGGCACCTTGCATGGCAGCCTCTGCCATCAGTGTATTAATGTGTGCGTGACTGGACGAATGTGGCATGTGTTGTAAAGCGCTTGGACTGGTCTGCAGACTACATTTACCATTCCCTGTGGTCATCCAGCACAGAGCACAAATGCTGTTTTCCTGCTCAGTGTTTTATTTGAACACTAGATGGAGCCATTGCACACAGAGCCCCCAATGTGACTGCTTGTTGAACTGTCAGACTCCATACGTGCAGTGGAAGGAGGCAGGCTCTTCAGCGTTTAGTATTTCACGACTGTGTGTGTGGTTGTTTTGTATTTTGGGTGTACTTGAAAAAACACAATGAGCACTGACTGTAGATGCAGTACGATTCATATCTGCATGACCCATGGGGCACTGCATCAGTTCTGTATTTTAATGACTTCTGCAAGGATCAGAGGGCTAAAATGCAAAATACTCTGTCATGCTGGATTCAAATGTCCACCTATTTGACTGCAGTACAGGTTAATATGGTAACCAAGTGATTTGATATTAGGGTTAAATTCTGAAAAATGAATGAATATCTGGTAATTTATGATTACTAAGGACTGATGTTGAAAAAGTAACTCAGTGAAAGTTGAAATAAGATTAATATATTATATTTTTATGGCAGTTGTTGTACTAAATGTGGCCTGAGTACATTAATTATTATTCTTTTTTTTATCATTTGCATGTGGGTTTATCTGATTAATCTGGAAAAGGGAAATTACTGCTGAATGGGTCCTGGAAGCAGGGCCCAGGACAGGAAGGCTCTAAAGCAGGTGATTAAAGCTGCTCACAACATTGTTGATATCGCTGAAATGTCTGCATAGAGCCTGAAAAAAAAAACAAGCCAACACCCACCCCAACCACAGTCTGTTCACCCTGCTGCCATCTGACAAAAGATACAGAGGTATCTGCTGCCACTCCACCAGTAGTAACTCTTATTTATATTTCATTAAACTTCATTGCTGGATCCATTTGGTTTAGGCTTAATCATACCTTTACAATGAAATGGAAAGTGATGGAGAAAAACAAGTGTTCACCAGTTAGTGATAACAGTCAATTAGCAGTAAAGGAAGTGAAAGTCCTGTCGAAAGTGGTCACAGCGGCTAATGACTGACTCCACCTGACACTTCAGCTCTACTACGTATGGATAATGTCTGTGCACACACACACACACACACACACACACACACACACACACACACACACACACACACACACACACACAAACACACACAAACACACACACACTAACCCACGGAAACATTAGTTCGTCTGTACGTCCTGGATGACGTCAGAGGGAGGCTTGTTGCTGAGCTCTTACATAATGCCTGATGCTTCCTGACCAGACAGACCAAATAATAAGTGCAGAGGGACAAGAGTCGGCTGAAGCAGAGGGCCTGATGGGAAGATGAGACAGACTTTGATAAGACCTGCCCAAGGGAGTGACAGCCAGCAGGTGAAAAAGATTAGCCTGGTCGTCACTGAACATGACGAGGCATGCTAATTAGGCATGCCTGGTTAAACAGACCAGCAGAGGCAGTCAGCTGGCGAGTCAGTCACTCAACTAAAAATCATGCTGTCAAGTATTACACAAACGACGAAATTGAGTCCCTAAAATGCCCAAAAAAGTGCACAAACTCTGGATATTTAAAGGACGCTCATGCAAATATTTGTGTACATCTAAACTTGTTAATTACAGATTTATTATTATTATTATTTAGA
>OZ023177.1:780000-1000000 GCA_963678695.2 Diplodus puntazzo | reverse complement strand
ACGGCCCACCTCCCGAGTTGACGGAAAGGGCGCACTGGCTCGTCCAAAACCGGACTTAGGGTAAATAATGTCCGCCACGCTTTTTCGCGAACATTGCCGTCACGTTTGCTTTGTGTCTGGTGCAGAAGAAACGGTAAAAACGGGCTTTTGTCACGAAAGTGTCCAAGCAGCAAGTTTGGTTGTTGAGGAACGGGGGAAGTTGCGGGAGGGACGGAGGCGGATGAGTGACAGGCAACGACAGTCGGTGTACAGACAGCAATATTGAGAGTTGAGAGATTTGTGACATTTGGCGTGTTTGGAGTGTATAGTTAGTGTGTTATATAGTGTTTGGTGTAGTGTGTTTAGTGTGTAGTGAGTCGGTTTTTTGTTTAATGAGTCAAAACAATGAGGAGAAGCTGAATGTGGAGCAGGCAGTGCAGCTCTTCATTCAGCTGGAAGGAGCTGGCAGACCTGAGCACTGCCTGCATTTAAATTTAAATAGTTACATATAGCTTTATAAATGTTTAAGATGTATGCACATATTTGGCAAACAACAATTTATATTTGCATTATAAGTAATAAAAATGGTTTGTTAAACATATTTGTGGTTTTCACAGTGAAAAAATCTAATTTTTTCTACTTGGATTTTATGTTTTTTTTGTAATTTTAGGTCCATTGTGTTAATACAGTAGGTCAAAATGAAAAAATAACTGTACAGTCACACATGTGAGGTTGTGCTGAAAATAATGACACCAAGTAAATAGTTAAGTTAGTTAGTTAGTTTAAGGTGAAATATAATGGCAAAATCAAAAATAGTCAAAAACGGCCAATTATACTCTGGAATATCAGATTTCACAGCAAACCTGTATATCCCTTCGTCCCACCTTCAAACACAGCCTCATTTGGCCATCTATGAAAAAGCTTCTTAACCTCCCACTTTTCTATAGGAACACATATTTCCTACGGGCAATGTACTCATTAACAATATAATTAGACAAACAGCAAAAGAAGCACAACTAAAATTGACCAAAAACCAACCAAAAACCATAACAAATAAAAACTGGTTTGATACAGATAGTAAAATGATTAGAAAAAACCTTAGAACGCTATCAAACCAAAAACACAGAGACCCCTACAATGCTGATCTATGCATCCTTTACTGTGAGACCCTAAAGCTCTACAAACGTACACTCAGACTCAAAAAACAATAATATAACAGACAGCAACTGACAATAATTGAAGAGGCAATCGACACAAACAACTTTTGGCAACACTGGAAAAGCCTAAACAAACCTCAACATCAGGAATTGGCGATACAAAACAGTGTAATATGGACCACTCATTTTAAAACACTGTATCACTCTGTTCAAATTAATGCAAACACAGAGCAATCTTACATTCACGAGAAGCTGACTAAACTAGAACTAGCTATAAAAAATAATCAGAATCCATTAGACTCACCAATTACTGAGCAAGAACTCCTACAGAAAGTACAGACCCTCAAATCTAAAAGAGCTTGTGGGCCTGATGGCATAATGAATGAGATGCTAAAAACATAGACAAAAAATTCCAATTGGCCATATCAAAACTATTCAATTTGGTTCTGAGTGTAGGTTTTTGCCCTGAGATCTGGAATCGCGGACTTATAACCCCAATTTATAAAAACGGAGACAAATTTGACCCTAATAATTACCGAGGCATCTGTGTGAACAGTAATCTGGGGAAGGTTTTCTGTAACATTATGAACACCAGACTTATGAACTTCCTTACCAAACACAATGTCTTGAGCAAAAGCCAAGTTGGATTCATACCAAAACAGCGCACAACCGATCATATTTACACCCTACATACCCTAATTGATAAACATATAAACCAAAATAAAACCAAAATGTATGCCTGTTTTATTGACTTCCAAAAAGCTTTTGACTCTATTTGGCATGGTGGATTATTTGACAAAATTATTGAGAGTGGTATAGGGGATAAAACATATATTATCAAATCAATGTATTCCGGCAATATGTGCAGCGTAAAAATAGGCAAAATGAGGACAGAATACTTTACCCAAGGATGAGGCGTCCGCCAGGGCTGTAACCTCTGCCCTGGACTTTTCAATATCTACATAAATGAATTGGCAACTACCCTAGAAAAGTCATCTGTACCTGGTGTAAGTCTCCACAATAAGGAGGTGAAATGCCTCCTCTTTGCAGATGACCTGGTTCTGCTGTCCCCGACAACACAGGGTCTACAGCAGAGCCTGGATCTGCTAGAGCATTACTGTCAGACCTGGGCCCTGACAATTAACCCCAAAAAGACCAAAATAATGATCTTCCAAAAAAGATCTAGATCTCAGGACATTCAACCTAAGTTTACAATTGGCACACAACAAGTAGAATACTGCACAAACTACACCTATCTAGGAGTAAAACTAAATTCAACTGGACATTTTAATGATGCAGTTCATGAGCTGAGAGATAAAGCACATCGGGCTTTCTATGCCATAAAGAAACATATACAAACTGAAATACCAACACGAATTTGGCTAAAATTAATTGAATGCGTTATTGAACCAATCACACTCTATGGCAGTGAGGTGTGGGGTTCACTTACAAAACATGAATTTACTCAGTGGGATAAACACCCCATTGAGACCCTGCATTCAGAGTTGTGTAAAATTCTTCTACATGTCCAGAGGAAAGCGACAAACAATGCATGCAGGGCAGAATTAGGCAAATACCCACTAATTATAAAAATACAAAAAAGAGCAATTAACTTTTGGACACATCTAAAACTAAGTGACCCCCTATCGAATCATTATCAAGCCCTGCAATGCCAAGACATGAGCAGTAGGAACCCCCTTACCCAACTGGTTCGGAGGCTGAGATCACAAACCTGCCCTTCTAACACAGCCCAGGAACACACCACCTCACCAATCACACCCAACCAAATCACTAAACAATTAAAACAAAACTACATCACCTATTGGCAAACACAAAGAAAAACACAGAGCAAAATGCAATGCTATCTGGCTCTAAATCGACCCTACACCACAGCAGATTATCTGAGCACGGTGACTGATCTTCAGCTAAAACGAACTTTGACAAGGTACAGACTGAGTGAACACAGACTTGCTATTGAAACAGGGAGGCTCCCTGCAGAGCAGAGGCTGTGCTGTCACTGCAGTCTAAATGAACCTGAAAGGGAATTACACTTCCTCACCAAATGTGAAAAATGTAAATATATTAGAGAAATATATTTCCCTAAATTTGAAATGGTAACAAAAGGTTCTTTCTCTAAACTATCCGATGAGGAAAAACTGCCTATCCTACTAGAGGAAGAATCAAAGAGCAGCAAATTAGCAGCAGTCTATGTTTCTGCCTGCCACACACTGAGAGACAGCGAGGGAAACACAAAGAGTATCAGCTGACACACAGATTTATTGTTTGTTATTTTGTAGCCTTGTAATGACTTTAAATGATATTTTTAGTTGACACAAATTGAGTGATTTACTGTAATTTTTATTTTTATTCTTATTTTTTTACCATTTATCTATGAATTTATTGTAAATACTGTTTTCATTTATTGTTATTATTATAACTTGTAATGCTTACTTTGGCAATATATACAATGTTACGTCATGCCAATAAAGCCATTTGAATTGAATTGAATTGAATTGAGAAAGTCTAAACTCCCACAGAGCCTGCAGAGTTGTTGCTCTCCTGCTATGTTTCAGATCATTCAGTTGCCAAGTTGGCTAGCTCGGGATTTCATTCCACCTTTTACTTTGCTTCTTTACTACTGTTGCAAGTTACAACTCAATCAATCTCAAAGCGATCAGGAGCGGTGACAGCATGAGATGTCATTCTATTGATCTGATATTTCTTTTCAAATGGCTCAGAACAAACCCTCAAACGTCTGTCAATCACTCATCCCTTAATCCAAACTTTATTCAGCTTTCTGTTCTGTAAATCACATCACTTAGATTTTAAAGACAATGAAATAACAAAAAGCAGAGAGGGGTGGAATTGACACCTTGGACTTGAACTGCCTCGAACTATACAACACTTAATTAATACATCATAAATGTCCTTAAAAGTCCAGAGTGCAATACCCACAGGCCCCTCAGCGCAGCAGAGCTTAATAAGACGCATGTCAAGTGCAGCCCCCCCCCTGCAGGAAACAGTGCAATGAGAAATATTACATATCAACATTAATTAAACATTTCTGTACACGCGACATTTTCTGTACACGCGACGTCTATTGCATGTCTGTCCGTCCAGGAAGAGGGATCCCTCCTCTGTGGCTCTTCCTGAGGTTTCTTCCATTGTTTTTTTTTTTACCCTGTTAAAAAGTTTTTTTTTCCATCAACATGTGAAGTTTTTCCTCACTCGAATCGAGGGTCTAAGGACAGAGGATGTTGTTCACTGTACAGATTGTAAAGCCCATTGAGGCAATCTGATTGTGATTTTGGGCTATATAAATAAAATTGATTTATTTGATTTATTTAAAACCATTCTATATGATGCAGTTTGGTTAAACACTACTGCACATATATTGTGTACATGTAAGACTGGCAGTCTTGAGTTATTGAGTTGAGATCTTTATGAATGCAAGAATGTTGCTACAATTGTTATCTTTGATTTACCGAGGGACTGTTCATGATTAATGAGCGGGGAGGAGGTGCTGCAAAATGGAGGAGACAGATCAAATAATTCTTAAAGGGATATTCCGGTGTAAGTTTGATCCATGGTCTAACACACCGTGACACCGAGTAAGACCCCCCCTCGAGAGATCAAGTTTTCCGACCGCTAGCTTATTTAGTTTTAGCAACCTCAGAAAAGACCGCACGATAACAATACACAAAGTCACAAAGAGGGCACACAACATCACCAAGGACACTACACACCCCCAGCACACACTGCTCACACTGCTACCATCAGGAGCGTGAAAGCCAGAACAACCAGACTTAAAAACAGTTTTTATCCACAGGCCATCAGGCTGCTGAATGACTCTGTCTCATGACAACTCTGTATACTTACACTATAATCAATACTGTTTGCACTATACTCAATACTGTGAACTATATTTGCACTGTGTACATATTCAATATCCAATGTATATATTCTATATATCTCTATGTCTTTCAGTGCCTCTGCTGAATGCGAACTTTGCACATGCAAACATGCCTGTCACTTATACATTTTCTTAAAAGTATATTTAATATTTTTGTGTTTTTATATTTTGTGTGTCGGGAAACTCGCAAATTAAGAATTTCATTGCCTGGTGTAAACTATGTGTATATGACAATAAAAACATCTTGAATCTTGAATCTTGAATCTTGAATACACTCCATCAAAAAGCCACTCATAATGCTCAGAACAGCACCAAACTTCAGCAACAGTACAAATAGGGTCCCAGCACATAGTTCCAGGCATCAAACATCGTCACAGAGAGTGCTCTATAATGCTTGTTGTTTATTGATTGTTTTTTTACTTGACGTAAGGTGACCTTGAGTGCCATGAAAGGCGCCATCAAATAAAATGTATTACAATTATTATTAATTGTAATGAAAACTGCAGAGTGCACTAAAGCCTGTTCGCTTGGCTTTGGTAAGTTGAGGTGCACAAACAGCTCCAACATCACTAAACAACTTTTATGTAATTTGCTTCGTTTACTTTTCTGCAGACTTTGATCTAAAACTTAATCTACTTAAATGTTCATCAAAATACTTCTATTAATATGACCCAAGCACGTCTAAATGTTATCCAGGGTTTCACAGAAACGTCAGACGCAGACGCTGAAAAGCAAAGTCTGTCTTTTTTTTTTTTACGGTGGTAATAAAGCAGTCCTAAATGATGATCCTGAGCTCCATCAGAGCATGCTGTTTTGGCTTCAATACTATATACAGCTGATGTGAATCTATAATAATGTGATCTATAAAAAATATGGTCATATATTGCGGGAACGTTTCTAATCATCCAAATGACTTCCTGTCTAGCTTTCCTCACTGTGGTTCCTGTGGTCACAAAGCAAGTTAAAAAGCTTAACTATCTTAAACTGGCAAGATGGCAACTCAGCTTCCCTCTACTAGTGGTTTCGGTGTCAGCCACTCTGTGTGAAAGCACAGCACTACCAGAGCTAGTTTGAAAGTCAGCCTCTTAACACGGAAAGCCAGATCAGAAACAATAATGGACCTCAAATTTAAAAGGATTGCCATGACACATTCATTAGTTGAATCCCTGTGTATCATAGCAATTCTTTCTCTGAACTGCAGATTCATTAGTTTTACTCTGTACCTGTCTTCAAACTTTAATCCATGTCATAACCATTTTAAGTGATGCCATTATTGGAGTAATATGAATTCAAGATGATCACTGGCAGATGTATTTTTGCATCAGTTTTGGGAAAGGAACTTCATTTCAACTGTAACACCAGTTAATAAAGTAAGCAGAACTTGTAAGCACCTTCGAATAACAACTTAAGATGGCACATTGTATAACGTTTAACATTGTGTAACCTTCCGTTAACATGACAGTGATGATGAAACATTTAGAAACTAACAGAAACATATTCCACTTGTTGATAATCCTACTATGGCACACTTGGGTGGGGACAAACAAGACGGTGTTTTCTTGCTGTCTCTGCCATCTTGATAAGCCATTTTTAATTCGCAGAGCACCCCATTGTTGGGTCACTGTCTAAAATATTTCGACTTGAGCTTGTTTTTTGGGGTAATCTGTGCTTTGACCAGGTACAGTGTTGTTCCATTGTGCTAAGTTTTCAAAGACTTACGTCTAAACACCCACTTTTTGTAATTGCTGAGAACTGCTCATCCAGATCAATTGACATTCAACACTACACTTCCACCAAGCGTAAAGTTGATTGTATAAATCTGAAAGCTATCGAGAGGTGAGAGAGGAATTCACTCAGTTTTGCTTATCGTACCTCGCTTGTTGAATATGTGATGAAACGGGAATCTTGGTCCATATTGTGTTTATAAACTGAGTGCCATTAGACATTATTGGTGAAGTGAGGAGATCAACCATGCTGGATATTAAGCTCACATGCTAAGATTTTGAAATAGTGTTTACTTACATCAGCAGGCTGACAGGATGTGTGGGCATGCACTTTCTTGGAGAATTACATAAACACAATGCTGGTGTGATTACGGCCACAAGAAAGACATTAAAGTGAGGAGGGTCCGTGGCCTGCTTTCAAACATTCTGTGTTCTCATTTCCTCTCCTCTTGTCCCAACATTCAGGGACTGGAGATATCAGGCTGTTTGTGCCAAAACTCTTCTCAGACAAGCAGGTTTTGTACTTGCTATGTTCAGTGCGTCTCATCTCTCCTTCCCCTGTTCATTACATGGCCTCCTCTCTGGCTGTCAGTGGATGGAGGCTGACTGACAGCTAATACTGTCAGGTCTGACATTCATTCCACTATCCTGCGTCTCTCCTGGAGCCCCATTTCCGAGGAAGAAGAATAGAGAGGATTTTCACATTGTCCAGTTGACTTATTTTAGTCTTTGTCCCTCGTCCATGGGAGCAACTCCAAAAAGTGGCTGAATGCTCCAGGTTTCCCAAGAACATGTTATGAATCTCAGAGAGCTTGGCTGTCACTAGCGAGTTTTCATTAAGAAGCCTCTTTGTTGCCAAGAAGGGAGTGGAGAGTTGTCGTTAGGCCCTGCTTGTGGATGTGTTTTAATCTGCTGGCTCCAGAGACTGTTCAAACTAACATCTTATTTCCAAAAAGAACAAACACATTCATTGCGATTCTTGTGCAGCAGTATAAGACTTGACAAGCAGCGAGCTATTTGCTATGCACCAAACAGAGTAGCACAAAGCCTCAGGGATGAGTGCTGTTTAAGGAGTTCGCTATAAACTTTTCAGATCAACTTGAAGGAAATTCACTGAAGGTCTAACACTAAAAAATATACACAGTGCAGCCTCTGGGAGGCACATTGCAGCTTCTCTGAATGGGCCATTTTCAGATTAGATGAAGCCATAGATGTAAAAGTGGATTTCTGCACATTGTCGGAATTAATAGACTCAACGTTGTATACATAAGATTGGTCAGACGACTGCAAAGCTTTAATTGGAATGCTGCGTACGGACAGTGATGGAAGAGCAAGAGTGAAAATCATATTGTTACATAAAACAATACAAAATCCTACAATTTAGATTAGGTTACACACAGGAATATCAAAAGCTAACCGTTATCTAACTTAAGCTAACTAACAAGATTTACTGTCTGTGTTACTTTGGTTGTGTGCCGCTGTTTTGTTTTGTCGTCCATCTGACTTCATACCGCACTGGGAGTGTTTCAGAAGCTGAGCATCATGCCTGTCTGGGGTTGTTGACTTTTTTGTCATTGTTCATCATTTCTGTATAAGGAGGAGGTTGGCGTGGACAGTTCGAGTAGAAGAGCCCAGGACCCTCATCCAGGAGACTGCTGTTCATGTCCAGTGTGAAACCTATCAATAGTGACTTATTTTAACGTTCTAAAGTAGTTCATTTACACCACATTTGTAACATGTTGCATTCAACATCTTTAGCATGCTTACCAATAGAGCTGCAGAGTTTGCATTAAAGCTAAGGTTGGTAATTTATTCTAGACGCATTTTTTGTTATATCAATAGAAAAAAAGTAAACAATTCCAGTATGTTTGGTCTCTCTGCTTAAATGGGTCCTGTCCATTTAGGAAGCACTAATGACTGTGAATCAGTGTCACCTGCTTTGCTGCATATCAAAGTGACAACAGGTGCAATGGAGAGGCAAACATTTAAGACAAGCCCAATGAGGGAATGGATTTGCATGTGGTGGCCTCAGACAATAGCTCTCTCTTGATCCTTCCTGACTGATTCTTCTCTATTTTTAGTTCTGCTAGTATCCTTGTCACTCCTGGTAGCATGAGGCAGTACCTGCAGCCTGATCAGGTTGCACAGACAGTCCAGCTCCTCCAGGATGGCACGTGTCTCCCAGCACAGTCTCAAGAGCATGGAGGAGATACCAGGAGACCATAGAAGGGCATCAACCCAGCAGCAGGACGTGTATGTACTCCTTGGTTAGAGGAGGAACAGGGGGATCACTGCCAGGGCTCTACTTATGACCTCCAGCAGGTTACTGGTGAGCACATTTCTGACCAAACTGTCAGAAACAGACTCCTTGAGGGTGGCATTAGGGCCCGACGTCTTCTAGTGGGACCTGTGTTCACAGCCCAGCACCATGCAGCGCGACTGGCATTTGCGAGAGAACGCCAGAGTTGGCAGGTCCGCCATTGGTGCCCCGTTCTCTTCACAGATGAGAGCAGGTTCACAATGAGCTCATGTGACAGATGTGAAAGAGTCCTGACATGCTGTGGTGAACTTTATGCTGCCTGTAACATCTTCCAGCATGTCCAGTTTGGAGTTGGGTCAGTGATGGTCTGGGAAGCATGTCCTTGGTGTGTTGCACAGACCTGCATGTCATAACCAACAGTGACTGCTGTTAGGTACCAGAATGAAATCCTCAGAGCGACCTTATGCTGGTGCAGTAGGCCCTGGGTTCCCGTCCCTTGCAGGAAAATGTCAGGCCTCATGTGGCCAGGCATTGATGCCATTGACTGGTCCTCTCATTCCCATAACCTTAGTCCAATTGAGCACCTGTGAGATGTTATGTATTGATGCATCTGACGCCTCCAAATACCACCACAGACTGTCCAGGAGCTCATTGACGCCCTGATCCAGGTCATTTTGTTCTTAACAAATTAGATTTTCAATGTGAGTAATTTGTTGATCAAGATCTGATGTGTGATTAAAGTGTTCCCTTTATTTTTTGAGCAGTGTATATTTGAATGTATTTTTTGGCTTTTCCCTGATGGTCACCAGATCTGGTGCTGGTTGCTTATGGAAATAAAGTTGCTAATATGACCTTAAAATTTGCTAATTCTAGCGACAAGTTGCCAAGTTGGCAGCACTGGCCTGTGTCTGTCTAGCACACATCCATGTGTTTCTGAGGAGTGGCTCTGGAGGGATGACTGAAGGAAAGGGTTTTTTTTTTTTTACCTTTGGCTCTTGCTGGTTTCTACAATCTCACCAACCCCAGTTTTATTTTGTTCTGATTTTGGCACAATGACTGAATAGTTCCACATTATATTGAAGTCAGTGTTTGTGTACAGTAGGGTCAAAAAGTCTGAGACCAATAATCAAGAACAATGAAGTGAAAAGTTGAATCTTTGAAAAATGAATGTCAGAATATCTCAGTTTGTCCCCCTTTTTTTTGCTTTACTGCCAGCATGCACTCAAGCTGCATAGACTCCACAAGTTAGTGTAAATCCTTCTGACTCATGTTATCCCAGTATGATCTGACCGTGTTCCACAAAGCTCAGCTTTCTCAGTCTACAAGTGCTCCTATAAATGTTGAATGTAGTTGAGGTCAGGTGACTGTAGAGGACAGGCCAGGTCAGTCAGGACTCCTTGGTCGTTCTTGGTCCTCAGATAGTTGTGTCAAAGCTTTGAGGTGTGTTTCGGCTTATTTAATGAATTTCAATGAAAGATCTAACAGGTCTGCACACTATATTCAGACTAAATGTTCATTTTGTTTTACCCTAACCTTTATTGAGGGGTATGCCTAAGACATCCTCATACCTGGAAGTCTCATTAGTCACTCCCAGTAGAGTGGCAAATGCAGTCATATCAGTGTCTAGCATTGATACAGTCAAATGAAAAACAAGCAATTAATACAAAGCTGATGACTGGACAAATAGACTCAGGAAGAGGTTATTACAGGCTGCTGAATGCTATAGATTAAATAAATTCCATGTTTGATATAGTACATTTACATAGGAATGTCCCAATCAAGTGTTTTTGCCTTGATTCTGGCCGTGTTGGTTATTTGTTGATTCTGTGTGGGACAGATCAGATCACAAGATTATTTATGAGCTTCGTGATTTCTATCCTTGACTGTACTCAGTTTCTTGATCTGCACCTTTGTGTAAAGGAGAGCTGGGAAGAGATAAGTCAAGAGCTGTGAGACACCAACCCTGAGGAAACAGAGAAGACCTGCCAAACAATGTGTTTGTGTTGCTTCTTCAAAGTTAGCTTTGGCAGCAGAAAGCAGAAAAATAAACTTTATGCTGACTGCACTCTCCCAGCATCTGTGTCCTGTTTGTAGTACTGGTGACAGTGCTGCACCTCCACCTGACTCTCCCCTGCTGATCCCTGCATGCTTCATACTTTCTCCCACTAATTACAGATACTGCTGAACCTGAAGCCTTGTATCTGTATTTAATTGCATGTGGGACATTATTCACAGTAAACAAACAAGACCACAGCTCAGTAGCCTCTGCTGTCTTCAGAGTGATATCTATTGTAACACTAGGTTGGATTTCAGGGGAAGTCTGCTGGGTTGCTCAACAACAGTCAAAGCAAGAGCGCTGTTCTTTATGTGCAAACATACAGGTTTTTAAGTTTTGTTGCAGTGGCAGATGGAAAATCATTCTCACATGTTCCAAAATCCAAAATTATACTTTTATTTAACTTATTTTATTTTCACAATTTTGGTTATTATGAGTTTGCCTATTGACTTGACTATACAGTTAGGTACACTAAGTTTAAAATGACATGTATCAGCTATGTGGGCAGCAAGGCGGAGCTATCAGAAAAAGAAAATAGATAAAAGTATGGACAGCAACACTGGAATAAATGGATGCTTTGTCTCCTGTGAATTGGATTACAGCTTAGATGCAGATGTTAAGTGGCCCTAACAACTCTGAAACTCAGAGCTTGCACGTGTCCGACTCCGTAAGGACACTCCCTCACCGAGTTAAAAACCCGCAAACTCTCCTCCTGTTTTTAGAACTGAAGAAGCGTCTTGGATGAGAGGTGAAACATCTTCAACAAACTGAAACACGTCCAGTTTCCTATGATACAGCACTTATTATTATAGAATTTCAAAAATATTACCATGACCTGGACGACCTTCAGCAACACATCATGGAAAACTTGTGAATTGTAATGCATTACATGTACGGTGGAATGTGTATAGTTATAACAGGCTTCATACAAAGTCATTCAGCAAGTCATATTTTTACATTTTTTGTTATCTTCATGCTGCAAGAAACTCAAATATGGCCGTTAAATGTGTAACTCAGGGGAGGTCTCCAGGCAGTTTTAGTCCAAAGTGAAGATAGGACTTCAGATTGGACACTCTGAAGTCTACCAACTTCACTTACCTTATGCTGCCATTTAAAAAAGTTGCCTACTTCAGCTTTAAAATGCCCAGAAAAAACTTGCTGAATGTTGAAGAGTAAAAGCAGAAGCAGTGATAGTAGTAGTAGAATTGAATGCTTCATGCATTTTACAGCAGTTATGGATGCTGCTTTCAGAGAATTAGAGCAGAACATCCTTGAGTGAAAAAGGCACTTTGAGGAGCTGACCTGTTTTCACTCTGTAACACAGGAAGTGAACAGCTCATCTATCTGAGCTACAGCAGCAAGGTGCTTCTCCCCCTCTGGGAGCTGAGGCCTGGACTGTGTTTAAATGTGTACTGTGCACTCTTTGTTCTTTTTAGAACTTGTTGATCTGTAGCTGTGGCTAAATGACAAATCCTCTGTTGTTTGTGGAAGAAAGTGCTGCCTGAAAACACAAACACACACTAGTCACTGCTGTCAAACCACAGTCCATTCAGTAAAAACAAGAAAATTAAGGGAAATACCAGCTCCTCTTATTTATTTATCTAAGAATGTATTATTTTTAATCTATAAAGACAGCCATCCTATCTTGAACTTCACTATGGAGATAAATACAGAGCTCCCTATATAAAAGTTATAATGTATACGTTTTGTTGAGAGTTTTTCAAGACTGTTTGAACAGAGGTTGTGTAAATAGCAAATGTACCTGCTCCCACCTTAAAATGCGGTGTGTTCGGCCCACTGATGGAGGATTGCTATCTTGAGGCAGCAGAAAGTGACAGCGCCACAGACCAACATAAAGCTGGTCTAAAGTCAAAGGTGCAGTCTGTTTCCTGATATTTAAAGGACTCATTAGATGCTCCTACACAGGCGGGTTCACACTGTTCATACACTCTGATTTCATTTGAGAGGCTGCTCTCAGTTATTTAAAATATTTTCATGTGTGCAGTAATGTCAAATTTATACTTCAATCTTCTGAATGAATATGTTTAGACAGGATCTCAGGATTAATCACAGCTGCTTCACTCCAAATTATGTTTATTGTATGAATCTGGGCCATGTGTGACCTTTGATGTGTAGAAGAACACAGGACATTAATTTACATGAAATAGCAACTGATCCTGTCGACGAGTCAGGAGTTTTAATATGGATGAAGTTAATCAGCTGTTCCTCATGTAATGTAGAGATTCACATATGGTTCCTGCTGCTGGAGGATTGCTGCAGGTAAACGTATTTCTCCCCTCTCATCCCACCCGTTATTGATCATGGTGATCTTTTTTGATGACCTGCCCCATCTGATCCATGGACTGAGATCCACACATACACAGAGGGACGCAGCAGCCCTCCTCTTCTGTTTAATATCAGTGTATTTTTTCATATGCAGTCAAATGAAGATGTTGATGGTTGTGAGACAGCAGAGGCAGAGGGTCCAGTACCCCCCTGTCTCTCTCTCATGAAGAGCACCACTGTTTAAAAGCTCCAGGTCCCGGTGCACCTGGTTGTTAAAGGGAATGGGAGATGGCACCCTGATTGGTTTAATATATGTTACGCCCAAAACACACCTTTAATTAATGAAGAGTCCAAATACGATCCCTTTGTGTCCAGTTTATTTGCCATTTAACTAGCATGGACTTGGACAAACCCTCAGCCCATTTGCCCCATGTGCTTTAGAACAAGCGCTATGGACCATTTGTCTTTGGCCAGTAATGAAGTAACTATTTGGAGAGTGTGATGCCTTCTTATGGCTGCAGGTTGTTCCGTATATGACAAAACATGCATGGGAAATTAAAGTAACTCAGTTTAAACACATCCCATAGCTCCGTTTTTAACATTCTAAAGAATACTGATCAATCAGTATCAAGATTATCAGCAGGCATGGGTCATTCTTTGTGAAGCTCACACTGACCTGTATTTATGAGGTTTGAATATTCACAGTGTAGAGTATGTGCACAGTGTGTTTCTGATGTGCTCTTGATGTACCTCACCCTCTTCCTCCTGTGTGACTCAGCATAATTCCTCCTTATGTACCTCAGTAATTATGCAGCACACAGCATGAGGACCCCGTGTGGTTTACAATAGTTATGTGGGCATCACACTCTTGTATGAGACAAAGGAAACATCATTTTAGGCATCCGAAGGAACGCTCAACTGTCATAATGGCTTGACTTAATTAGTGGTGGAAGTCAAGCTGCTGTGGTGTGACTCCCCTTCCTCTGGGTAAAGTTTCATGAGCCAAGCCATCAGAGGATAGGCTGAATCACCCAACAGAAAATGAAGCACATCAACCCCCTCAAAGGTTTCAGCCCAGTGAGGCAAAAGAACACCCGCATTGCCAAGTTCATACAATGACAAGAGGGAGAAAACACGGGCATCATGTAGCTTGCATGCTCGCCCAACATTAATATCCCCAAATCTTATCCTAGGGTGCAGCACACCGTGCAAAATGATTAAATAGTCTCCTTTTCCATTGTAATAACAAGATGAGTTGTTAGGTGAAGTTCTAATCTTAATATGAGTTCCACTGTTTGCACCTGCCACTTGTAGGAATCTCCATTTGTCTCTGAAACCTTGCACTATCAGCCGGAACTATTCAATTCAGATCGCTAAAAAAATGTTTGCCCTGCGTTACACACGCAAATTTGATTGTGGGATTATTCATTTTTTTGGGGGTGTTACTCATGCTACTTCATTGAATTTCAGCATCTGGATGACTGCATGCAGCTTCCAGCACTACCTGAGGCTGAGCGGTGAGCAGTTGTCAGCTGCAGAGCGCCTGTCCACCGGTCTCCACTGAATGAGTATCTGACCCTAACCCAAAACAAAAAGATTTCTCTGTGATCTGATTGCAATAAATTGATCAAAAGGATGCTGAATTAACAACATGAAATGCCATCTTGTAAAAACACTGAATTAATGCTGCGTCAGAACTTCTGCAGGTTCTGCCTGTATTGAGTGATCTGGCGTGTCAGCCAGGTCCAGAGACTGTCACACAGTAGATTGAAACTGCCTCTTCGCACTCAGAAATTTGACAGCTGTTCGTGGTCCGTCCAGGTGCTGTTGATATTGGCCACCAACTATTGCTGTGTGGGAATGTGCAGCTGTCACAAAGATCATACTGATTAATCTTTCAGTAAAATGTCTCTATTTAAATTCAATTTGGCTACACATAATAGATTATCATCAAACTGACTAGCAAGCAGATGCATGTGTCTGTCCTCTTGTTGCAGCTCACAAAGATCATAATTAACGTCCTATTTGAAATTTTCCAAATTTGCAATGTCATGCTAAGACCAACCCGTGTAGTTGTCCATTGGAAAGTTGGAAAGTAGCTTTGGAGCAGCTACAGCCAACTATTCTATGTTTACTGCTGTAATTTCTCCTATAATGAACTTGACTAATTAAACAGCAACCATGTGCAGCATCACACATTTTGGCCTACTCATAAATGCCCCTGTGTGAACTCAGACCAAACTTGAGGTTATTTTGGAACAATGTTATAAAAATTGGTCAATGATTCAGATCCCACCCATCAGAAAAATGACATCTGCAGCACCTATACTGAGGCCAGTTGCGAAAAGCAAAATCAGATCAGTGCAAAAGAGAGCTGTGAGTTACTTTTTTTGTTACATAATTACACACATCATTAATACAGCATCAATATGATAAAGCAATTAAAGAATAGAGCTCAAACGCAAATACATGTTCTGTGATCTCTATCAAGAAAATTAAACAGCTCAACCTCCCGAGCTACAGTGCAGTCTGAAGATGAACGAGATATTATTTCTTAATATCATATTTTATAATAAACATAGTCTGTCCTTGCATTCATATCTCCTTTCCACTCACACAGTCGTGGCAGTCAGTGTATTCTGATCTCATAAGATGTGTACTGAGAGGAACAGTCTAATGTTTGGGGGTATAGATATATTCACTATGTTTATAATTGAGTTGATATGGATACTGTATGTAGCTGAAGCAATGGATCAATAGACTGTAATCAAGTGTCTGGAACATCTGTACTTTTTTATTCCTCTGCACCAGAAATAGCCGGATGCATTATGTTTTTTTTGGTTTTCTGTCCATCCATCCCATCCTCATCAGCATAATATCTTAGGAAGGAAGGAATCTCAAAGGAATCTGTTAAAATTTGGCACAAAACATCCACTTGGACTCAAGGTCAAGTGATATAGTCACTTCAACCTTATGTTCTCCCATTCTACCTTGGACTCAAAGTTGAACCATGGATCTAGGAAAATCTGGATATAGCTGCTTCCAGGGTAAAGAAGTCATGGTCCTAGGTTTGAGTTCAGTTGACTTCCTGTTTGATGTTGATAGTTTGGATTAGGGATGTAACGGTTACCGGTGTAACGGTAAACCATGGTAAAATTCCCGACGGTGAAGGTTACCGTTTCAGTTTTAATTACCATGGTAATTGCCGCGGTCGGTAACCACGGTGTGGAAAACTCACGGCGCATGCGCAGCGCACAACGTGCGCTTGTTATGTAGTGAAAAAGACATGGCGGAGGGAGGACGTGATAGTAGCGGCCCTCAAGGCATTTTTCCGCTTTCTAAGAGAACCAAATCTGCAGTCTGGGTGTATTCTGGTTATTATAAGAATGCTCAGGGACAGCTGGTCGAGGATGGCAGCCCTGTCTGCAGGAGCTGCGAGAAGAAAGTTGTTGCGAGGGGCAGCAACTCATCCAATTTACTTACTTTCACTTTACGACCATCACCCTCACCTGTTCAGCGAATGCAAGGTAAATTAACTTTAAGCTCGGCTGGATGATGTATGTGTGTGTCGAGTTTTCTCTGTCTAATTTGCTGTTGTCACTAATGTAAACTGACCAGATAGTGGTATAACTGAACGAAGTTGATCTGTGATTTGGCTCGTTATCTGAACCGCTTATTGTAGATTTCACTTTTTAAAGTCGACCTAATAATTCCTCAAATATTGATGCAGAGCTGCAGTGAGGAGGATCTGAGACAAACACGTACTGAGTGGACTGAGTTAGTGAATGCAAACTGACCGAGATGACTGACTTTCATCTCAGCTCTGTTCACCTGAGCAGCGTCTACCTGTGGCTCAGCAGCCATCTGACCAATCAGACTGACCGAGTCCTCTGACAACCGACGAGCAGGCAGACAGAGAGACAGACAGCAAATATATATATATATATAGTGATATCAGAAATATATAACACTTGTGGATTATTTGTAGAATATAAAATGGTGAATATAACAAGCGTCTAGATAGAGATAAGAGCCAAAATAGAGTATTCATAATTAATTTGACAATAATCCTTTTTGTTTTGATCTAAAAAATTATCCAACCTGTTTCCCACAATAGTGATATGATCTAAATTGTGAGTTTTGTGATCTGTTGGTTGCACCCTTAGTAATCTCTCTATAAAAGCAGGGAATCTCTGTCTGTGTGTGTGTGTGTGTGTGTGTATGTGTGTGTGCGTGTGTGTGTGTGTGTGTGTGTGTGTGTGTGTGTGTGTGTGTGAAATATCTCTGCGGATCAGGATCAGACTGACCTGAGAGTTTCAACATGGCTGCTGCTTGGTTCAATGGTGTGCCATGCGGATTTGTTTGGATTACAATGATACCGTTAATGAATTATTTCATAAATGCTTCACACATTCTGGAGCATAGTCTATCGGAGCCCCCACAGTGACATGCACATTAGAGCCAGTCACTGCAGAGCTCAAGACTACGACATACATTAAGAAACAAGCGGATGTATACCTGCGGCAGCGCGAGCTGGACCGGGAGTTAGACGGCGGTTCGGTCCCGTACTGTTCTGTGCATCTAAACTGACTGTTGTGGATTAATGAGACCAAACGAGACCGGACAGTGTCTGTTCGGGTCTGAGGAGAGTGGATTTATACCTGCAGCGGCGCGAGCTGGGCCGGGAGTTAGCCGGCGGTTCGGTCCCGTTCTGTTCTGTGCATGATCTAAACTGACTGTTGGGGATTAATGTGACTAAACAAGACCGGACTGGTCTGTTCGGGTCTGAGGAGATGCGGAGACGCACGGACAACAAAGTGGAAACGGAATCTGTGGATGCTGGTGTGTAGCTAGCTGCTAACCGCTAACCAAGCTACACGGCAAATACCTGCGGCAGCGTGAGCTGGACCGGGAGTTAGCCGGCGGTTCGGTCCACGTTTGCTTTGTGTCTGGTGCAGAAGAAACGGTAAAAATGGGCTTTTGTGACGAAAGTGTTCAAGCAGCAAGTTTGGTTGTAGAGCAACAGGAAGTTGTGGGAGGGACGTCGGCGGATGATTGACAGGCAACGACGGTCGGCGTACAGACAGCGATATTGACATTAAGCGTGTTTGGAGTGTATAGTTAGTGTGTTATGTAGTGTTTGGTGTAGTGTGTTTAGTGTGTAGTGGAGTCAGTTTTTTGTTTAATGAGTCAAAACAGAAGAAGCTGAATTTGGAGCAGGCAGTGCAGCTCTTCATTCAGCTGGAAGGAGCTCAGGCAGACCTGAGCATTGCCTGCATTTAAATGTAAATAGTTACACAGAACTTTGTACATTTTTAAAATGTATGCACATATTCAGCAAACAACAATTTATATTTGCATTATAAGTAATAAAAAATGGTTTGTTAAGCATATTTGTGGTTTTCACAGTAAAAAATAACTTTTTCTACTCAGATTTTATGTTTTTTTTGTGATTTTAGTTCTATTGTGTTAATACAATATGTCAAAATGAAAAAATAACTGTACAGTCACACATGTGAGGTTGTGCTGAAAATAATCACACCAAGTAAATAGTTTTAAGGTGAATTATAGCTGCTGCGCAGCGATGGGTCGGGTCCGGGCTATTTTTGGCAAATTTAGGCAATTCTGAGCAACAAACAGGAGAATAGGAAGTCAAGACAGTTGACAACAATGTTCATTTTGGACCACTTGAGGCTTGAACTCACAACTTCTGGAACCAAAGAATGTCATCTATCGCTCTGAGCTAATTGGCAAGTGGCAATACAACAGTGGCTTCACCTATTGAGTAAGCCATTCACTGTTTTGCAGGCAGATTTGAAACCACTGTAAAAAAATCAGTTATCAAGACAAAAATCTGAAAATACACATATTTAAAAATGATTGATTTGCTCCATAAGTGAATAACTGATGTTTAAAATGCTGCTTGCATTGACTGCAATTATTCACATGAGAGCAGAATTCAAAATGTTCTCAAAAATTCATTTTTTTAGGTAAAATTCTGATATTTGTCAAACATCATCTACCATGACTCTAAAAAATGTTACATTTTTTCACGAACATCGAAGATTTATTTATCAATTTGCAGGTATATGTTTACAGTAGTGTTCACAGTCAAACATTTTCATGCACTGTAGGCAAAAATTGTGGGAGGAGAGTTTTTATAAGTTTTACAGTTTTAAAAAAAACAGAGTGATGGACTTCAGAATTTTTAACAGGTTTAAATGTACAAAAGTTTCTTTAGTATTGAGGCTACAGTTTGATGAAAGTGTGAAGTTCTAGCAGGTTGATTTGTTATGAATTTTCAATGTTTTGAACTTTAGTTGCTTGCTGTAGCGCCACCATCAGGACTATTGGCTTGGGTTTACAGCTGAGGTAATCTGGCATGAGACTGGGCCTTTATGCAAAATTTGGTTAGCTTTCACCCATGGTCTGGTCCAAGCAATTTGTTTTTATTTCATTTAGAGCAGTGTTTTTTAACCCTAATCCTCGGGGAACACTGTCCTGCATGTTTTAAATGTTTCCTGCTCCAACACACCTGATTGAAATTATTGGCCAATCATCAAGCTCTGCAGAAGCCTGACGAGGAGGCAATCATTTGAATCAGGTGTGTTGGAGCAGGAAACATCTGAAACATGCAGGGCAGTGTTCCCCGAGGAGCAGGGTTGAAAAACACTGATTTAGAGGCTTGCTGTGATGCAACCATCAGGACAATTGTTTTGTGTTTCATGTTGAACACATCTGACAGTTTGATCTGTCATCATCATTATCATGATCCTTACTAGGCCTCGAACCCACAACCCCCTGACACCAAGAACCAGCTCCTAACTCACAGAAAGAAAGAAAGAAAGAAAGAATTCCTACAAATACAATATAATAAAAATAAATATAATGGCAAAATCAAAAATAGTCAAAAACGACCAATTATGTGCTGGAATATCAGATTTCATAACAAACCTAAATATCCCGACGTTCCACCTTCAAGCAGCCTCATTTGGCCATCAGGGAAAATGCTTCTTAACCTCCCACTTTTCTATAGGAACACATATTTCCTACGGGCACTGCACTAGTAAGTAACAATGACAGTAATAATTAATAATGACATGTTCTATTAATTTTTTTCACAGAGAGGGTCTGCTGGCCAATCGACTGCTGCTGCCACCACATCTCATTCTACCTCTGTAATGCAGACATTAAAGGACATGTTTCAAAAACAGTTTTGATACATTCTTTTATAATTATTTAATGTTGATTTTGCAGTGTTTTGTTAATGTTTTGGATTTGGACTATTTTGATATATATTAAATATATTTAAATATAAATCTTGATGAAATTATTTCAATTTATCAGTGTTTTTTCAACATTTTGAAGACATTTTAAAAAATGCCGTGGTATACCGATAACCGTGATAATTTTGGTCACTATTACCGCGGTGTGAAATTTTCATACCGTTACATCGCTAGTTTGGATATTGGGTCATGTTTTACTTTCCGCTACCAGTTGTGACCTGTTTTCCTGCCCCTTTCCTGCACACCTGTATTGCACTTGTCCGTTACACCTCTGTATTTAAGTTTGTGTTTTTCTCTTTTTGTTTTGTCTGTTTTCATCCTGCATGTCCTGTGCTCCTGTGCCTGTTCGCCAGTCCTCGTGTATGTGTTCCCTGTGTTCCTGATTTGTTCCCCACTGCTTTATGGTTTGTCCTCCATTTTTTATTGCATTGTATATCTTTTTTGTCACTTGCATTTTGGATTTTGGACTCCAGCTATCAAGGCGCATGTCCCTAGGGGCGTCATTTCATGCAAGGCCATGCCACGCTTCCCATCTTTGCACAATGAACCAAAATAGGCAACACCCTCTGGCAATGACACACTCACTGGCTGCATCTGACTGGATGAATGCCATTTGCAGACCGCTGCTCTGGGATTTCAAACCAGACCAAACTAGTGACTCGTTTGGAAATGTTCTCTGCAAAATGTGTTTCAGAAGACATGTTATCTGAGAAATAACCCATGCAGTTGCAGAACCTGTCTTCATTTTAACTCTACAATGTTAAGTTTTCTTATCATTTGTCAGGAGTGTCCAGTGATGTCTCTCAAAACACAACACAGCACTACCACAGTGTGTTGCACGGCTTACTATATACACAATGAATTGGAGCCATGAAAATGACAGATCCTGTGGACACATACCGTCATAAAGAAGGTTGCTTTTTGTTGTACAAACCCACTTGCCTCTGTGTCTTAGGTTGGGTCATTTGAATAGGGATAAAATGATTTAAAGCTAGGGTCTGTAATGTTGTTCAGAAACACATTTGTTATACTGGGTGAAATGGTCCTTCTATCCTGAGAGTAGTCAACACATTATGTATTCAGAAAAAGGAAGGAAAATAATCAGACTTCTGTGGCAGCTGCAGGACTGAGAAAAAGCTGACCAATCCGTGCTATTCGGCCTGAATAGAAAAAACTCAGATGCCTTCATGTCTTGTTCTGCCTACGCCCCCATCTGTCCCTCCCTCCTCTGCGCATGCACACGTCACGTTTCACTGATGCCGGAAATATTCAGCACACTCCTTCTCCCTGCTGAGTCCCACTGCCAGCTGCGCATTCAAGTTTGTGTGGGCGTGGCTTTGGATGGAGCACTGACGGGATGGGGAGGGGGGTGGAACTTAGAAGAGGTGCCACTTTCAAATCTTGCTAGCTCTCTTGCTAGCTCTCCAGGATTGTAGACCCTAGCTTTAAGCATGTGGCCCTTGTGGTTTCTGGGCTCTCTTCCTCAAAGGTGTCAGTGTGTAGTATGTTGATAAAAGAATTCTGCGGAGGCAAGGCTGGTGGAATAGTAGAGCAATCTTTATTGAAACAGACCTTGAGCCCTGGGTCCGGATCAGAAGCGGCCGCATTCTGATTTTCTCAAATCTATGGCAAAAGCAATGCCAAAATGCTTTGCCCTCTGCTCTCTCGGAAATCCAACTCTTTGGAGATCCACCAAATGCCACCTCCGTCTCTTCCTGTGCAAGGATTTTTAGAGACCCTTCTCCAGTACCTGCCCACTTCTTCTAATTGGTCATTTTTGGGAAATTAGCCAATAAACAAAAAGAGGAGTTGACCTGTCTCCCTGCTCCTCTCCCTAACTCATCTAGCTTGGCTGTGGTCAACCTAATGTCTTCTCCCCAAATTGACCCCTCTATCCTTCTATGGTAACATAAACGTTTGGGCATCTCCCACCATTTGGCGTACGGGCCAACCTCAGGTTTTAGTACTTTATGATAGCTAACCTTTTACACTGACACAGTTGGAAAACCACTCTAGACTCCTTGGGGCTGTGAGTCTCACTCTTTCTGCATTCCTCAACTCACATAGGGAGAAACAATTGATCATGGCTGAATCTTGCTATGGCGCCGTACTAGGTGGCAGCCTGTTGCAGCAGCTCCCGTGGGCTTCCAAGTTTTTTTTGTATTTCTGTTTTGATTTTCCATGTGATTTTTGGCAACTCTTCTCAAGAGACAGTGAGAAGATGGACACTTCCTTTTTTAAACTTTTTTGTCTTTTTTGAACAAAACGGACGAGCTTGTGGCACTTTGTAGTTTTATGTTTATTATGCTAACCCTAGCAACGGAGGGACAGGAGCGCATCATTGAGCGCATTTATTACAAACGCGACCAGCTGATTGCGCTGTGTAAACCTGCACTGCTGTGTGAACCTGCACTGCTACCCGGAGCCAGACCTGAGGTCCTGAAGGAGCTGCGGAGGAGACGCCGTGGCTGCAGAGCCGGAGTGAAATGGAGGGGGAAGAAGAGGAGACACAGACCGGCTGTACCTGCGATCGTCATGGGAAACGTGAGGTCTCTGGGGAACAAGACGGACGAGCTCGCCGCGCTGATAAAGGCTCAGAGGGAATATCGTGAGTGCAGTGTGTTGTGTTTCACGGAGACATGGCTTCACTCAAACATCCTGGACCACAGCGTGGCGATTCCCGGCTTCAGCACTGTTCGGGCGGACAGGGATGTGATAAGCAGCGGAAAGAAGAAAGGAGGAGGGATTGTACTGTATGTGAGTGAGAGGTGGTGTAATCCCGGACATGTTCACGTCAAGGAACGTCTCTGTACCCCGGACATTGAACTGTTGACTGTGGGGATGAGGCCTTATTATTTGCCCCGGGAATTCACGTCCGCCGTCATTATCGGTGTGTACGTTCCTCCTTCAGCTGATGCAGCGCTGGCCTGTGACGTCATCCACTCCGCTGTTGCCCAGATACAGACGCAGCATCCTAACGCATTTATTGTCATCACTGGGGATTTTAATCATGTCTCACTGGACAAAACCCTCCCAACATTTCACCAGTATGTTGACTGCCCCACCAGAGACTGTAACACACTGGACATGTTGTATGCAAATGCTAAGGATGCATACAGTCCCACAGCCCTCCCCCCTCTTGGGAGATCTGACCACAACCTGGTTCTGCTGACCCCTAAGTATGTCCCTCTTGTTCAGCGGCAGCCTGTCCACACTAGGAGTGTGAGGAGGTGGACTCAGGAGGCTGCTGACGCACTACAGGACTGCTTTGAGTCGACAGACTGGGATGCACTTGTTGAGCCACATGGAGAGGATCTCGACAGCATGACTGACTGCATCACAGAATACATCAGGTTCTGTGAACACACCACCATGCCAACCCGGACTGTACGCTGCTTCCCTAATAATAAGCCGTGGATCACCAATGACCTGAAAGTTCTTCTTAACAAGAAGAAGAGGGCGTTCAGGTCTGGAGACAGGGAAGAACTGAGGAGAGTGCAGCATGAACTCAGGGATATGCTGAGGACCTGTAAAGACACCTGCAGGAGGAAGCTGGAGGCCAAACTTCAGCAGAACAATGTGAGGGATGTGTGGACTGGTATGAAGCAGATCACTGGGTGTAAGGTGAGCGGCAGACAGTCACCAGGCAGCCTGGAGAGGGCAAACGAGCTGAACAGATTCTTCAATAGGTTCAGCTCACAGCCTTCTGTCGTCTCCCTGACACCTCCAGACCCCCACACACCCTCACTGCCCCGAATGCTTCCTCCCCTCCCCCCTCACTCCCCTGCTGTGAGCTCTCCTGTGCAACACCTCTCCTCCTCCTCCTCCTCCTCAACCTTCTCCTCCTCTACCTCCTCCTCCTCCTCCACCTTCACCTCCTCCTCCACCTCCTCGTCCTCCACTGAAGACACCAGCAGCCTCCCCCGCATGACTGTGACTGCAGGCCAGGTTAGGAGACAGCTGGAGAGACTCCACCAGCAGAAGGCTGCAGGCCCTGACGGTATCAGTCCTGCTGCAACGAGCCCATTCGCACCTGGATGGTGGAGGAGGCACTGTGAGAATCACATTCTTTGATTTCTCCAGTGCTTTTAACACCATTCAGCCACTGCTACTGGGGGAGAAGCTGCAGGTGATGGGTGTAGACGACACAATGATCTCCTGGATTACTGACTACCTGACAGGCAGGCCACAGTTTGTCCGTATGGGCAGTGTTCTGTCTGATGCGGTGGTTAGTGATACAGGAGCTCCACAGGGGACTGTACTGTCTCCTTTCCTGTTCACCTTATACACCACTGACTTTCAGTACAACACCGGGTCGTGTCACCTACAAAAGTTTTCTGACGACTCGGCTGTTGTTGGGTGTATAAGTGAGGGACAGGAGGAGGAGTACAGGGCTCTGGTAGACAACTTTGTAGAGTGGACTGGACAGAATCACCTGCGGCTGAAAATCAGCAAGACCAGAGAGATGGTGATAGATTTCAGGAAAAAGAGGAAGACGGCTTTCCAACCCCTGTGCATTCTGGGAAGGGATGTGGAGGCGGTGGAGGATTATAAGTACCTTGGTGTTAACATCAACCACAGACTGGACTGGAGATCTAACACTGAAGCTGTGTACAAGAAGGGGATGAGCAGACTTTACTTCCTGAGGAAGCTGAGATCCTTCAACGTGTGCAGCAAGATGTTGGAGATCTTTTATCAGTCTGTGGTGGCCAGTGTACTTTTCTTTGCTGTGGTTTGTTGGGGAAGCAGCATCGGAGCCAGTGACACCAACAGACTCAACAAACTGATCAGGAGGGCTGGCTCTGTGACTGGCTGCAAACAGGACACTCTGGAGGCTGTGGTGGAGAGGAGGACACTGAAAAAACTGTTATCCATCACGGATAATCCTCTCCACCCTCTCCAACTCACACTGGTCAGACAGCGGAGCACCTTCTCCGGAAGGCTGCTTCAGCTTCGCTGTCGTAGCAACAGATACAGGAAATCTTTCCTGCCACAAGCCATCACTTTATACAATAACTCTCTCACCTCTGCCTGACAGAGAACTCTGGTCTCTCTACTGTTTTGTTGTATATATTATTATTGTTTATTGTTTATAGCACACTGTGCACTGTATATATACACTATGTATATATTGGATTCTATTTATGTTATGTACGAAGTGTTTTATTTGTGGACCCACTACTGCTATAACAAAGTAATTTCCCAGTCTGGGATCATTAAAGTATTTCTATCTATCTATCTATCTATCTATCTATCTATCTATCTATCTATCTATCTATCTATCTATCTATCTATCTATCTAAGCGAAGTAAACTCAAAAATCAGAATGTGTTGTCATCCAGATACCTCATAATTCCCCCCTTCGAGGCTGCTAGGTCTCGAAAAACCGTACAAACACATTCACAATGATTTTTATCCTTGTCCAACTCCTGTCGCCATGCTTGTCTGTTTTCAACAAAGAGCTCCCCATCCAATCCTATAAGTAAGTTCAGAGTTCTATTTTGAACTGAAATGAAGGGAAAGCTAATTAACTAATCTCTTATTAGGGTCCTATAGCACCTTCTTTTGGGTTACTTTATGACTAGATAAACTCATTATATATCCTAATTAGGTCGAATTCGGCTACACATAACCTCACCTGCAGGACTCCCCTCAGGTACACTCCTTCCCAGTAAGCTCTGAAAAGTACCTCTTACTGTCGAAATTTTTGCTTATGGCCTCTCAGGTGTAGTTGTAGGGAAATCCCACAAATCAGCTGTTGCATCCTATTTCAAAAATCTACCCCTTCTAAGGTGTATCAAAAAGAAATAGGAAACCTTACTAATCAACTATGGAAAATCCACGCCTTCAGGCCAATCTAGACGAGGACACTCCTTTTTAATTTACAAGTACCAATTACCATTACTCCTCTAATTGAATGACCATATGCCAATCGGCCATTGAACTCCAAACCTTTCACAGGTCCTATTTTCAACTACTAATAAAAAGTATATATCGCTATGCGATTGTATAAAGGGTAAAATCTAATTAGAGTATTATATCATTAAGATTATTGCTCATTCCTTAGTTAATTTGCAGTTATCACGGGATTACAACAAAACAGCAATGTCCACATCATGACATATGGATATACATATTATGAAAACATAGAAATGTGTCTAATATAACATAACAAATCAACCGAATTTTCACTCTTCAGCAGCATTGCCATCGAATGCGGCATGTTGTCTGTAACACTCTGAATCGATGAATTCTCTCTCAGTCCTGTCCTGTCCCTGGACAGGTTAATCTCTCCGCTGTTATCTTGAGAAGAGAAAACCAACCAATATCTTTGCAAACAAAAATCAGATACTATATACAGTGATGTTGCTAGGTACGCGTCCTGCGTCCCTGACGCATTCAAATCTGAAAGGACGCACTAAACTCACTATCCATGCGTCCCGGGGACGCCCCTCATTTTTCCCATGAAAAACGATACATTGTGAACATTAAACAACTCGTGTTTAATCACAGTAACTGGCAACAGAAACCTTGTTGTTAGCAGGCCGGACAAGTGCTCTTTCAAACCTCTGTGCATCTACTCGCCGCAGACGTGATCCCCTGTACAAAGTATCGCGACATGCTAATTTAGCCGCTACCAAAACAACTAGCCGCAATATATTATGCCGGAGTCCTTTAAGAGACGCACAAAAAGTGTGTTCTTTCCTGTCCTGACACTGGAGGCAGCCTGAAAGTGGAGCCTGCATTTCGCTGATTTCATTTCAACCAGGGGTGTAGCACCCGTGGGGGATGTGTGTGTTTTAACACCCACACTTTTCCCGGTGAGAGGGTTCAACACCCACACTTTTCCCGGTGAGAGGGTTCAACACCCACACTTTTTCTGCAGTTTTGCACAAACGCCTTACTGCGGCCGGAGTCGCTTTCTCCGGCCGCTCTAGGCTGCGCTCGCTGCAGCTGCCTCCTCTCCCCCTCCCTCTCCTGTTGCTGTTTCAAACATGACCCCGCTTTGGGACTGACCGGCTGATGATTGGCTGTTCTGCCTTAAGTCCCACCTCTCTTGCTCTGTTAGATTTATTGTTCAGCTTGTGCGGATGATGCGGGATCTACCGTAAAATACCAAATAATAGCCGTTTATTTGTTTCAATCACTTAACAGACCAGGCGTTTATTTGGGACAGGCGTTTAATTCACTCCTCACAAAAATCTGGGATGAAAATGTCACAAACTTCTCCAGCTTCTCTGTGAATTCTCTGGAAACGGAGAGCAACCAAAAACAATGTCTGTAAGGTTCTCTGATGATTATAAACTTTGATTACTCCTGATACGTTCAGTATACAGGTCGACACCAAACCACATGATGTGTTTTATAATGTTTGTATGTGTTTACAGCTGCTAATGTATGCAACGCTGTTACTGTGATGACATATGACAGTTAAATATTTAATCTGTCTATAATAACCACATCCTGACATGTAACTGTGATTTTTGATAATCTAAGTACTAATAACAATCATGACAAAAAATTAACAAAGACTGCAGATCAAGATAAGAAGCTGCAACTGGCAGTGAGCTGCTCTCTTTTCTGTTAGCAGTGAAGTGACATAGTCCATGACAGAACATTATAGAATATGATAATGTATAAAATAACATTTAATGGTAAAAAAAAAAAGTACAGTTGCAGTAGGCTTCTATTATAAATGTTATATTAAATTATAAATAAACGAATCAAGACAGATGTCACATTTACATGTCAGGGTGTGGTTATTATAGACACAGATTTAATATTTAAGTGTCATTTATCATCACCCCGACCCAAAATTGTTTTAAAAAAACACCACCACCACCGATGCTGTGCTCATTTGTGTCGATTATGTTTTAACGTTTAGGGAACGTGCTGTAATGAAATAAATAAAACATAATCCGGTGGCGGTGATGAAAACTACATTGAATGGCAGCCGCCATTTTGTTATGCCCAAACGGCGTCTGCGCATACATCGCGCTTCCAACGAGATCCCGTTTTTTCTCGAGTAAGCAGGAAAAGGAGAACGCAAAAATGCCACCAAAGAAAAAGATAAAACCTATTGCAGGTCAGCAGACTGTTTGAATTTTAGTAATTTATTTTGGGGCTATTTATGTTGCTACAAAAATTTGATTTGATTTGTTTGATTTGAATGTCATATGTCATGCCACTGTGACAGTTGTTTTGCAATAAACTTTTCAGATTTGGAATTTTGTTTGTTTAATTTCAGATACATTTTGAACATACATAAATATATCCGTTTATTATAACCATATCATGCCACCATTAAAGGAGTTTAACACTCAATAAAATTTAAGAAATAGAATAATATAAGAAAGAAATACATTTTTTTAACTGGGGAGTCAGGACCCATTGAATTTCCCAGGGACCCACTCAACTCACCATCTGTGGGTCCCGGGGACTCACTACATTGAAAACCTATCAACATCACTGTATATATTATGAATACAACATCCATCACTATTGTTGTGTGTTCTAGATCAGGCATGTCCAAAATCCAACTCCAGGATCAGAAACGGCTCTCAATTAATCTCCCCTTTACTTCTATTTTGCTTTGTATGGCATGTCCTGTATATCTGCTCATACACATCTGTCATGTCATACTAATCTTCTAATGTAGTCTAAAATTAGCACTTAAGAACCATTATACAACCCCAATTTCTTCAATATCATACGTTTTCCAAATTTCAAATGTTTCAATTTTATGTCTTACATTCAGTCTATAATTTTGCATTAATATCTTACTGATCCCCATTCGAAGTTTGGACACCTCTGCTCCAGACAATGTTACTGCTTTTCTCTGTTCTTGTCATCAACAACTCATATGTCGTTTCATCCACAAACTAAATAACATACATCAAACAACATTTTTATTCAATTGTACTTTGCTCCCTGGAACAGTATATTCTGCTGCTTCTGAACCATGTTGTGAATTGTGTCACTGAATCTTCTTTCTTATTCATTGCCTGTGAGGACATTCCCAACATCTCCCCTTGATGCTCCAGAGCTTCCAACTTCTTGTCCCTGGAGAGATAGATGTAAAAGCAGCTGCCTTTTGAGCTGCACTGGGTCAGCAAAACCTGCATAAACATTATATTTACATTCCACTACACAGACAGGTAGACGTTTATGATATTTGAATTTTAGTGCTAACTGTGACGTCCTTTCCTGTTCCTAGAAAGACAAACCTCAATTTATTGACATTTTCAGCTGCCTGATCAGACATGTTATTACATATTGCTTATGATACATGAGGAGATCCATCGGTCAGAAGTTTTACAGCAGAATTATCTAAAAAGAAAATCGAGTTAGGGTTAATGAGGGGTGTATCAAATAAGGCTTTGTTGATTTGACGAAGCATCGGCCACTTCCCGATATGGATGTGGTTCTCCATCCGGACCTGTAGGAAGCAAAACTAATGTGTTAAGGACTGTGCATCATTTCAGAGTAACATGCAACATTGTTAGTAATATTTTTGTTAGTTCCACACTCATGCTTTGATTAGGTGAGTAGTTTTTTTTTCAAGGATATCTATAATTTGGAAGGCCTAGACAAAAATGCATCAAGCATGATTTAAGTCGGTATAGTTAAGTCAGTACAGATTGTCTCTGCCTCACAAGTCAGTCAACGTCAGTCTTGGTCAAATGTTTCCCCATGAATGACATCATACATGGGTTGGGAGATCTCCACAAATTCATAAATCCATGGACAACAATAGCCTGTTAAATCCAATAAGGCAATTGTTTGTTTTCTTTTACAATTTTTGAACATCCAAGATTGTCTGGATGTAATCAGAGCCCAATTCACAATCCTCCGGAGAATAATAGCGCCTTAAATTTGTGGATAAGTTGCAACTTATCCCTCAAAACTTTAGGACTGTTTTCTGCCAGAAAACAAAGTAGAGACCTTGTCTCAGTTTTAACCATGCCCCTGTATAGGAACACCTATACACAACCATTGTTCACATCCGAACGTGTGCATTATCACACAATGACCACTAATGTTCCCCTCTCAGTTCCACAGCAAACAGAGATAAATTGGAGAAGAAAACCCTATGGTATCTGCATCCCAGAATAAAATTCACCATTGATAATGAAAGCAACCCAGAACTGTGAGTCAAGATGACCAGGAATGCAAGAATATACATTTGTTAATCAATAACTGATAGAATTTTTTAACATTAATATTACACCATCTACTGGATACTAACCAGCTTCATTTATGACCTTAGGATATTTTAATTAACTCCACCCCCCTTTGATATATTTTCAGACAAGATAATACATGGCAAATATTAGCAATTCAACAATGGCACCTTGATTTATAATAGACTGAATGTCAAAAACAACGACTTCAACCGGTTTAGGGCTGAATGGATGTTATCTTTACATAGTCTACAAGTTAATTTTGACGGGGCAATAACTAAATTTGCATCTTTATATTTCCAAACTAAACTCTTGCTTAAGGCCATCAAACTATCAAATATTGTTAAAAGCAATGCTTAGTCTTTAGTGACCAATCACTGTTTATGTGTACGTGTGTGTCTCATCATTAATATCTATATCTAATTGTGTTCTTATCTATGTACTGCTCAATGCTCTGACCTTCTTAAACAATGGCAACACCCCACTTGTTGCCCTTATTTCAGAAGTGCCTATAAAAGGTTAGATAGATTTTGTAATTTCCCCTTTCATTCCTCATGTTTCGGTGACTCACTAGGACAGATTTGCCTAAACTTCCAATGGGCTTATCATTCCCACGAACTTCACAATTACTCTGACCGTCTCATACACTGGATCTCATCAAACAAACACTTTAAAGAAGCATTTCACCGGTGGAAACATTAATCTTTATTGAAAGAGGGTCATATTTGTAGTCAAACTGTAACATAATTTTCGAATTGTGTGCATATTTAACCGAGAAAAGGCAGAAAGTGACTTTAGGGTGTATGAAAGACAACAACTCCCACAACGCACCACAATGCACAGCTCTGCAAGCCACTCCCACTAATCCGGCACACCACACATATCTCCGTCCGCTGTAGATATTTCGTCGCCAACAAACTGGCATCTCTGGAATTTACTGCAGCAGACAGAGTCCAGTTCGGTGTCCATAGGCGCACAGCGAGAGCACCACCAGTCCGCCCCTGCTCGAGCCAGTCCGGGCTCCTCGTACGGGACAGGCAGGTCTTCCACCTCGGCTGCAGCAGCCGCCACAGCCGAGGCGGAAGACCTGCCGCCTCCATCTCCCTCAGCCCGTACAAGTAGCCGCGAACATCTGACTCGAGTGTCATGCTTTCGAAATCACTCTCTTCGATATCTGAATGATCATCTTGAATACAAGAGTACAAGCCTGGCTGCACAGCGTCTGTTCGCTTAGCGTCCAACAAAGATGGCGGCTATGTATTTTCGTTTCTGCAAGTGAAGTCCCGCCCACTGGTCTGTGATAGGTCTGTAGCGTGAGTGGGTCCCACCTCTAGCCCCCACCCTTGGAAAAATGAGCGAAGCGTTTGTAGTCTTACCCCCTCGACACAGATATAGGACTTCCTGCTTTCAATGACGTAAAATGACGATTTTTACATCATAGAAAGCAGGAAGTCCAAAACTGAAATCTGTATTTCTCCGTCTCAGGGCAAACTGAGGGAAAGATGCACGACCATTCAAAAACATGACTGTTTTCCTGAAGATACAAAGCTTAATGCAAATCGGTGAAGTTTCCCTTTAAGTAGTCTATTTAGCCAGGTGGGTTGTTTAACACCTTCATTCTGAACAACGGCAATTTACAGCATGCAGGCTGTAAACTAATCACTGAATGTCACCAAACTCACACTGTTGGCCCCGTAGATTGACCCAGACCATGTGTCTTGTTCTCTTTCACTCTCAAGTTATAAATCCTAATAAGAACACTTATATTCTCCTTGGTCTTCTGACTATACTCTACTTATAGAGGGTAAGAGGCCGTAGTTTCCTTCAATCTTCACCCTCCTGTGGCCATTGAACCATTTCCTTCTAAACTCCTTTACAAACACCTTTTCTCCAGGTTCCCCTCTGTCTCTTTTTTGCTCCTCAAGCCTCTCTAACACCTCCACCTACTTTTGCCTGTCGGAGACATACGTGAATATACTCTCATGTAAATATTTAACACATGCCTTCATTGTTTCTTCCAAAGGGGATAATTTCTCTCGTAATTCGCTTGAACGACACGCCATCAATGCGAACGGAAGCACCACTACCCAATTTAGACCTTAGTGTTGGCAGATTTTAACAATGCAATTTTTCAGGGCTATAAATTTTCACAGATTTCTTGGTTTTGAGGAGATGGTAAACCGCTCCTACATGTTGTTGAATTCCCGATTTCTGTAAGATTAATTTCACCGTTTTATCCACAAACTCTTTCCCATTATCTGAGGATATGCGATCTGGAAGTCCCCATCGACTTATAACCTCTCGACATAAGAACTTGGCAACAGACTGAGCATCTTTCCGCTTTGTAGAACAAACGTCAGGCCTTTGCGAAAAGCTGCCTTTATTTTCTACTATGTATCTCTTTTATCTTCAATTGGTTTTATCATATCAACAAAGTCCCTGACTTGCTCACGCATTGGGCCTTTTGGAATTGGAATGTAGCCAGGAGGGACCATCACCTTTCTCCTAACATCATTTTTTAGACAGATTGTACATCTGCCTATAACATGATCAATTTCTTCCAGTGGGTATGGCGCCAAAAACCCTGCTCTTTTCGATTTTTCTTTTCTTGACCTCCCCCCTTGCAACATGGGCTTGCCCATTTGCTTCTAGACACCACCATGTGGTTCCTCATCCTCTTGGGTTGGCAAATGGTCAACAAAATCTACTGTGATGCGTCTTGCTAAAATGACATCCTCCCATTCCTATAGCCCATGCTATTTGACAAATTTATCACGACCTGCCTTTACCATGTTTCTATTGAATATTTTATTATTTTGCACTCGCAGCCTGGCTGTGGAACCTCCTTTTGAAAAATAAAAGCTCACTCGCCCAAATAGTAAACTGGTCTAACAGGCTGGTTATTGAGCTACAGTTCAACTTGGAGATTTTGCATACAAAACAGCCGCAGCGCCTATGTGGTTTAGTTCTAAATAACAGTTCCTGTCCATTACGCACTGATTTTCAGCTTTTCCCCTTTAAGCACATCTCAGCTTGCTGTTGTCAGTTATTTACCCATTACTTATAGTTTACCTCTCATGTATATTTCACAACTTGGACATTCTTACTGATTTCTTTTGTTTTATTTTCCTTTTTACTATTTGTATTTTAGTTCCTTTCAATATCTTAGTATGATCTGGACCTGTAAGAACTTTTTAATTCATATTTCTTCTTTTAATTTTCACTGCTAAATCAGGTATATGATGTGTGAGATGTCTCTATGTTTTTTTTTTGTATGTAAAACCAAACAGTTCCTAGGATTCAACACTAAGGGGAATGCTGCAGAAAGTTCCAAACAAATCAAACACTGTAAAGGTCATAGCTTTTGGAGGAATCCAAGTTACCAAGGCATACGGATCAGGTACATTTGCTAGAAAGTCAGTTACAACTTCATTCACCGCTCATAAACCGTGCACCAAGAGATAAGAGACATCTGGTTTCTTTATAGGCAACAACAGTGTGTTGCTCTGGGGATTGTGAGTTATCTTCAGGATATTTTGCTTGTAGCAGCCCCTTAATGTGTGGTGAAATACCCTTGGATCGCCTCCTCCTTCCGTGAATGCTGATTCTTCCATGGAGGCCAAACTCCGGGCTTGGTTGATTTCATGAGTCCAATGTCAGTGGTGTGTTGTAACCATAAACATTCTGGAACTTGTCTCAACTTTCTTCTTTCGGACTTGACACTAAACATTGATGTGTGTGTCAGTTGTACTGTCCGCGACTGTCCCCAGTCTGTGGGTGGAGATCATGATTTTTATGAACCCCTGGTCTTGAACTTCCCATATGGCAGAGTTTTCTTTTTTGTTGTAACAAAGGGGGCATCTCCCAATTCTGTCGTCATTTCTCCCACATGTTCTTGTTCATAATCCTTGACTATCATCAGAGTCATGCATGGGATGCCTCCTTCAATGTCATATTCTTTGCAAAGGTACTCATCCTTGTTTGTTTTCGTAGCTGCTCCTTATGGTTCCACAATTATGCAACTGGAGCTGGGCAGAGTTTGTTTTGATTGGCAACTCATCCATTCATCTGAACCTGATTGAGCCGTACACCTAAAGTACCCGATTCCTCCGCAAGTTTCTCCCTATATTCTTTCTATCCCTAGCCTTCAAACAACTCCAAGACACCTAGCTCTGCCTATCTCTCCTCTTATAAACAGTAGTATCTCTACATTGAATGGGACTCCTTTCGAAAGGGTGTCCAGTTACAAATATTTGAGTATCTAGATAGATGATAAGCTATCTTTTTTTTTCTTTAAATTCATATTACTGAACTAACTAAAAACTAAATGATTACTGATTTATCATAACTGAGCTTGCTTTAATTTGAAATGTAGAAAACAATTTATTCAGGCTACCTTTTTTTTTTTCCTGCTCTAGATTATGTTGATGTCATCTACCTTCATTCTGCTCTGTCAATTTTGATACCCCTTGGGGCAGGGTATCATTCTGCACTTTGTTTTATTACAGGTGATGGGTTTAGAACTCATCACTGGGTCCTTCACGACAAAGTTAAATCATTATCTTTATCTGTAAGGAGGGAACAACGCTATATGATTTGTATCTACAAGGCCCTGCTGCATGTTTTATCAGACTATCTTATCACACTTAATTTTAGACATTCCCACTATAAGAATCGTATTGGGAAAGACTGCTTTCCAAGTCTGTGCCCTCAGAAGTGGAATGACTTATGGTTTGCTCTTAAGCCAAATCATCTTATCTCTTTAGATATTTCCAAATTCCCTATTGTTCTATGTACTACAGCTTGAATGTAATCGTGATTCGTGATCGTGTTGTGAATGCGTATCCATGTGTCTTATACTCAGGGTGTCTTTAGAAAAGACAGCTTGTGCCTAATTGAGCTTCCATGGAAAAATAGAGGATTAATTAATTCATTAAGGGCTTCATTCACCGGCTAGGGTTGATCAATTTCCAGCCAGTACATATGCCATTTCTTTGATATTTCTGCAATCTCTTTAACGAGGTAGTTGCTTTTCTGTACCGCGCCAACAGGGGTAGTTGCTCTTGAAATCCCAGAGCCCAGCTTTGGCATTGTGTGAGTATTTCTTTTCACTTTCTTTTTCATAAACCTTCATAAAAGATACTATAAAAAGATGATTTTCTCCATCCAAAAAACTCACCTAAATCAAATCAAATCAAATCAATTAAAAATGTGTTTTCAGACCACCATGTCACCATAACCACTTCCCAAAAAACAATGGAGTAAATTTGCCAACGTTAGAGAAAGCCCGTATGTATCACCCTAAAAAATTGTAACTTTTCTTTAACTTGACTCTCTGTTAGGATACAAGGAAAATAGAGAACTAAAAGTCCACCAGATCTCTCTGAGAACCGACAAACTATCTCTGACGTCTGCGCCAATCTCCTCACCGTTCATATCCTTCTGCAATTATAAACCAATTTAGACATCAGATATTAAATCATCCAATATGAAATCAAATCCTATCCTCAGATAATAAAATCACTATCAACAACCAATGATCTACTATAGCTGATCAGTCAGTTGCCAAGCTCTACTTGTCTTCTCTTATTCGTATTCCTTATGTACATGCAATAACACTTTGTGTGCATGTAAATGTTACAGCCTTAAACGTCTGTGAGTGTATGAGCGTGTGTTTTTGTCTTCTTAGGGTTATCTCAAGGGGTTGTTTCTGTGTATGTGTCCTTAAAGGGTTTGTGGATAAAATCACACTAGCCTGACAGGTTTAGTGTGGGTCACACAGGCAGATGACACCAACAGATGTAACGGTGTCCAGAGACTCTTGTCCATCCCCTGACCTTAGATGTTATGCCTTCTTTATTGGACTCTCGCGTCCCCGGTGTATAAGAAAAAGAAGAAAAACACAAAAAAAGACCATTATGTTGTCCATACTAAGCGCAAGCCAAAAACGTCACTTTTTTATCATCACCCAAATAATATTAACATTACACAGGATTAGTTTACGATCATTATTATTTTATCAATGTGGATCCAGTTTATTTTTAAAAAAACTCAAATGTAAAATCATTACAGCTTTAAACAGTTATATTGGTTATCTGTATCTAAGTGTGGGAGGGGGAGTAACTACACACTCAAAGTGACGCTCTCTCTGTGTCCCCGCGTTCACATACCAGCTGTTTTTTCTCTGTCCTCTCTCTCCGCTCCGCGGACACGCGCACTCTGAACTCCTCTTAACCACAGAGAGCCACAGCTTATTGTCAATCATAAATCAACCCTTCATCTGCCAACATTCAAATAGGCATCTTGTGTCAAAAACTACGCCTTAAATGAAAAATGTTGCTAGACTCACAACAACTATCATTTATTAATTTCAATTTAATCATTTGCTCTAAGGAGGTGTTTCAGAGCAAAATCAATATGTATGATTTGGTTTCAATCTCCGTAGGAAAATATCTGCACTCTGCTACATATCTGCCTAACTAAACGGCTTTTGGATAACCCAAAATTCCCAAATATATTTAAATACTCAATCATGTCAGTACTTTGGTTCAATGTTCATCACACTACTCCAATCATGCATTTGTAGCTATCTCCTGTTTTCAGATCTATAATGCTTTATGTCTTCAAATTTGACGTCATATTCCTTTTTACAAATATTTAAACCTTGAGATAGTACTTTCCTAATTCAACTAAATGTCCTTTACTTCGCATCAGAGCTTCCCACTTTAACATGTGGAAGTTCCAGTGAATATCAGAACATTTTCATACTTCGACCAGCTGTATCAACCAACCAAATAAACAATTATCTGCATGTCCAAGAGTGCCATAGTTCTGCATTTTCTTTTTTAAATTTTAGTTCACCTATATTTTATCAGGCAGGTCCTTTAAGACCTAGTTCTAACTTACAGTGACCACTTTAGCTGAAGGTAAAAACACATCTAAAGCATACTACTCAATTTAGAATGGGGGGCAAGGAATCGTCTTACTAAATATTTTTTTTTTCACTCACTTATCCATATTTCAAAAATGTGACAATGATGAGACTCAACTGTCACCCTTTTAGTTGCAGGGCAAAAGTACAACCCCGTTAATCGCATCATATCACTGAGAATTTAGGAAAATCCCCCCCTTTATACTATTCTTCTATTGATTTATCTATTATCTTTTGTATTTATATAACAAATCAAATACAATACCTATGCATTGTATATGATATATTCTAATAATGTGCATGTATAGATTACTTATATTCATTCTATGGACAAAAAAATCAGCTTTCACTCAACTTTAGCTGAATCTCAACTCCAACACACAACATCAGAGGACACGATAAGCACAAACAACACTGAACACTTAACACAACCGGGCTGGCCCTCCTTTTTTCTTTCTACTCACAAACACAAACACTTATTCAGCTGAATTTCATCAGAGCTCGTGCACATGACACCTACTGCAACTTGGTTTGTTGGACTCAGAGTACGGTAAACCGTCTCTACAAGCCCACCAAGTGCCACACCACATTATTCATCTTTAGAGTCCATGAGCGTCCCATGGACTTGTCGAATTTTCTATTGTCACAACCATAATTTTGATTTGACATAACATTTCTCTCGCATTCTAATTTTTCTTTGTGGTCTTCATCACTTATCTTTTCATACTCTTTTCATACTCTTATTACTCTTTGAGACTGAACCACGCAGAACAACGACTAATGCCTCGCAAGTCCGATAGTGTAAGCTAAACGCCCTGCCTGTCACATCTTCAGCGGCTGGTCACCAGTTCTATCACTTCCGCGCAGCAGTTTCTCTTCTTATCTTCTTTTATTCCTTATTTTCTTGTTTATTTCTCTATTTGAGCAAACTTAGCGCATAGGAAATAATGACCAATCTCACGCATGTCTTAGGACAGCATAAGCTTAGCATCATACTTTCTACTGCCAGCACGGTATTACTAATTAAATCATAAATCTCTACCGCATAAGTTTCTCTTTCCCTTAATTTAGAAAATTTAGACAGAACCGTATCAACAAACTACACACCTCTTGCCCATATCCCCTCGTTTTGGTAATTTACAGCTTGACAGATATTGGAAAACACACACAGTCCCATCCAGGGCCTGAGTTTGACCCCCAGAGCGAAAATGCTCACCTTGTTGGCCAGTTGGGGTGAAAGTCAGTCTCTGGACCCCTGTCGTGTGTCCAGGTTGTCAACAGCCATCCTGCCGACAACGCCACCTGTGGTTTCTGGGCTCTCTTCCTCAAAGGTGTCAGTGTGTAGTATGTTGATAAAAGAATTCTGCGGAGGCAAGGCTGGTGGAATAGTAGAGCAATCTTTATTGAAACAGACCTTGAGCCCTGCTTCTGGATCAGAAGCGGCCGCGTTCTGATTTTCTCAAATCTATGGCAAAAGCAATGCCAAAATGCTTTGCCCTCTGCTCTCTCGGAAATCCAACACTTTGGAGATCCACCAAATGCCACCCCCGTCTCTTCCTGTGCAAGGGTTTTTAGAGACCCTTCTCCAGTACCTGCCCACTTCTTCTAATTGGTTATTTTTGGGAAATTAGCCAATAAACAAAAAGAGGCGTTGACCTGTCTCCCTGCTCCTCTCCCTAACTCATCTAGCTTGGCTGTGGTCAACCTAAGGTCTTCTCCCCAAATTGACCCCTCTATCCTTCTACGGGAACATAAACGTTTGGGCATCTCCCACCATTTGGCGTACGGGCCAACCTCAGGTTTTAGTACTTTATGATAGCTAACCTTTTACACTAAAAACCACTCTAGACTCCTTGGGGCTGTGAGTCTCACTCTGTCTGCATTCCTCAACTCACATAGGGAGAAACAATTGATCATGGCTGAATCTAGTGCTGGGCGGTATGACGAAAAATGTATATCACGGTATTTTTCAAAATTCCTACGGTTTCACGGTATATGACGGTATTTTTTTTTCATGCATAATCAGGTGTTCACAGCATTTTCTACTGATTGAGAGAGGAATTACTAGCCCCTTTTAGATGGAAAAGGCAGCACATTTGCTGCAAGGTAAAGGCAGCACTCTGTCTATCTTTAAGGGAGGTGTAATTTTCCTCTCTCAACCAGTTTCTCATTCCTTCTTTCCCAAAAAGCTGCCACTGGGTTCGTAAACATATGACATGACGTGAAGCACGAAGTTCGGTGTGAAGAGTGACGTACAACATATCGGTAGAAATGTGGCGACACTTGATATATTTATTTAATTATAGATCCGTGGCCCATATTCTCGCCTCCTCAGTCAAACACACGCCGATGTTAAACCCCCGCTAGTAATGGAAGTGTGCGGCCTAGCGCACCACCCCCTCCGTTAGCTGCCTCAAGCAACAGACAGCTAACAGGAAGCAGGTGGAATTTGTCTTCTAAATAAGAGCTTTACATTGCACCCCATTGGAGTTTAGAACTGGGTTCTTAGCGGGGGGCTTTTAATTTAAAAGTAGCGACCGTTCCTAGCTTGCCGCTACACAAGTAGCGGACACAACCAAACAGTTACAGAGACGAGGAGATGCTAGCATCTCCCGGATCTCAGCGGCTTTCCAGTCGCTCATCTCGACGTCCACGGGTGAAGTCATGATCTGCAATGTCTATCCTATCCATCTTCACCGTAACACAACACCAGAGCACTACTGTTTATCCTCGCAGTCGCACCATACCTGTTTAGCAGCGCAACATTGAAAAGGGTCGGTCTGAAACAGTGTCGCGCGGCGCAGCATAGCGATCCAAACGTTGTGTATTCAAATACAACGGTATGGCGGTATATTAAAAATTCATATCATAACGAAAATATACACCGGTATTCGGTGTGAACCGGTATACCGCCCAGCACTAGCTGAATCTAAGTGAAGTAAACTCAAAAATCAGATTGTGTTGTCATCCAGATACCTCACCCTTCAAGACTTTCCAGATGTTATTGGACCAAATGGATCAAGTTAACACAGTGAATCACAGTGAGTCTTGACTGGATAAATCTTGAATTTATCCCGTGTTCTTCAGCCACTTCTTTCACATAAAAGCTTATGTAAAAAAAGTGGACTTAACATCGTAATTACATGGTTTGTTTATTAGTTAAATTGGCTTCAATGCCCGACGCTCTTCCTGGTGGTACAGGATGAACTGATTAGAATGTCAAAGTTCATTGTGACCTCACAAAAACACTGTTTTTGTCCATAACTCAATAATTCATATGGCAAGTATGAACATTTACAAAGAGCTGAGCCTTCATTAGCCATGAATTATGAAGGTGCCATGTATGTTAAACGTCGACTCACAAATGTCTATGAGGCAGAAAAAAGATAAAGTGAGGACATTTCATATCCAAAATGTCAATGGTCAACGTCCCTGTGACATCAGAATGTTCTGCAGGCACACTTTCCTGGCCATAACTGAGAACAGAAGGGCGATTGTGAGCAGGTTTCACATTTGGTCAGATGCCGAGCCGGTGACACTAATCCTGGGTGCTCACCTGGAAGCTGTGCTGATTGTAGAGATCTTGTGTGCTGCTGTGTGGAAGACGTGTGTGTGAAGTGTCCACGTCTTACAATTTGTAACTTCTTCATTTTCTATCAGAATCAGTTTTATAGTCCAAACGTGTGAACACATACAAGGAATAAGAGACATACAGCAGCAGTCCAACAGAAGCTCATTGGTTTTGTTCATATTGGTCTTCAGGTGGTTGTTGTTGCACCATGTGATGAAGCTCTCTATCAGCCCTTTTCCTTTCTCACTGGAAATTGTTTACTGGAGTCATACATGTCATTAAAGATAGAACTTTCCCCTCATACTTTATATATTATACAGTCAGGATGTAAAGTGTAACTGTGCAGAGACATACAACAGCTAGGGGGTCATACTAGTTCAGGATTTTTGCTCCATCTCATCCCAGCATGCTTCCTCTGAATCAACATGATTCTCTCTGTGTAAATGAGATTAATCTGATTGCTCAGGCTAGTTAAGGACAGCAGCTGTTGTTGTCCCTTTTGTTCTTTCACTGAAATATCCTTCTGAAGAGAACAAGGCTGCAAACCTGTTTCTAATACAACAGGGACACACAATGTTAGCGAACTACATTATCCAGAGACCCATTCCAACCTGCCATTAACCTGCAGTCTGCATCTGACTCATTCTCTGGCTGATGATGTTTAATCACAGGGCCTAAGGATTTACACCTGGATTTAATAAGCGTTCTCATTATCTCAGTTCTGCCCACAGTGTGATGGGCTGCATTGGCTAATGAACAATCAAGTTCATTTCTTCACTGTTGACCTCTCTATATCTTTTTTTTTCATATGTTTGTAACTATAACATTTCTGATATTTTCTTGTGATTTCTTCATACAATTAGAAAATTATGTAATGGGATAAAACAGATCATGCTTTATGCCCCTCACTTCTAGATGAATTTTCTTCCCCTTCCACACTGTCACAGCTATCATGATAGCCTATTCTCACTATAGCAGTGCAAATACAGCGGCCTGGCCAGTGGTCCTACACTTCTAAGTTTGATGCTGTAGGTAACTCTCCAGCATTGCTTCTGAAGTATTCCTCCATTGCAGTACAATAAACAGTGAGAAAGCTCTGAGTCTGGGAGTGGGCAGGGTGGTTGACTGAGGCATTCTCTGGACTGTCACCCTAGAGAACAGGGCTTGCATCCTGTTTGTGACCAAGAATCAAGAGTGATATTGTTATGTTTCATTAGTGTCATCACAATGATGACATTTCTAACTTTGATACTTGTAGGAGACAATACCTTGTACTGGTAATCAATTATACTCATAGACGGGGCACCACCTCCGATATTTGATTTCTAAGACTAACTCGGAGGGAATTATTTAAAATATCAACTGTCCAAGTTTGGTAGACAGGAAAATGTATCAATTTAATCAGTCTGCGAAATTTCAAATTTACATTTGATCTCCTATTCTGAAGTAGTGAATTCTTTCCATGATCCCATCGATTTCCCAAATCAAATTAAACGTGCACAGACACCGACATAAGATTATATATATGTTTACTAACTAAATAAAAGCAGGGTGAATAATATTGGATAATAATGCAAACGGGTAACAACAAATAACAGAAAATGTGAAGATTATGGGAGTGAATTATTGAACAGCTGATGTCTAACCGATGGTGGATTTTGGTGTAACGATCCGTTTCTTTATAAAATCACGGCAGTAATCTATCTATTCTAACGGGAAGCTATGCGAAATTTCCTTGAGTTTATAAGGTGGAAGTCGAAGCTTTATAGACACCAACTCTGATCTTTGTGACTCCAGCTGTGTGCAGAGATTTCAGCCTACTTGTTTGTAGCAGAAGAGGTCCACGAAGCGTCCCTCTGGTCCTGTGGCTGCAACTGCGGCAGCTGTTTGGTCGCAGGCTGGTGGCGCAGCGGCTTCCCCGATGACGTAATTCACCGGTGCAACGGGATTTCCGTTTGAGTGTCCAGCGGGCGGTCGGTCTTGGCTGGATGTCGACTTTCCTGGTCGGCTGGAGATGCTCTTCCAGTTTCTTGAACAGTTCAATCTCTGTACCGGATTTTGATGTATGCACAGCATCTCTTTGGAGTGGTGATGATTCAACTTCGACTCTTTAACGGATTTAACTTCTCATCAAAAATAACTGGAGGATGCAACGCTAGCCGGGCGTGACGTCCTTAGTTACTAGTTACGAAAATAAACAAAAATGGCTTCTTCTGAGTTTAACACGATACTTTAACAATATAAAAAGGAAAACTGAATTAATTTCGTTCTTGCTTAAGTTTCAAAAATAAAGGTATTCTCAAAATAACGGCACGTCGCTTGAAGAAAAGCCGTATAAGTAGTTTTAATCTCTGGAGATTACAAAGTCTCGGAGCTTCAAAAATAAGCAAAGTACAAAACTCAATGTTGAAAACTAAAAGAGTTACGCGGCGTTAAAACAAAGTAAAAACACCTAAAACAAGCGAGAGCGAAAAAGCAAAAACATGTATGAGTAAAATATAAAAAAAAGTGAGGAAGAAAGTAAGCGCGTAAGGGAGTAAAAGTGCAAGAACAAGAGAGTCAAAAGTAAGAGAGAGATGGGACACGATGTGTTCCTCTTTTAAGGCGTAGGAGAGGGCGGCTCCAAGGAACGGCTTGGTCACGTTTCTCCCTCCAGGTCATATGTTCACTGATCAAATCACGGACTTATTACTTATTGCCGAATTAAACTATCCTTCTGTAAGTTTTAAGATCGCGATTGACTGTTCACCTAAATCCACCATGGGTTTTTACATAAAACATTTGGTTACATGAACAAATAGAAAAAAACAGAATTGCTTAATAGGAAAAAGGAATTATCAGTTATAATACATGCAACACACGGATATATAACCTCCGCCAGCATTGATGGCTCGAACCTGTTTCACATAGTGCTGACTTATACTTCAAAACATATGTTGGAGGTAAAAGAAAGTATAGATAAACATTAATTGTTGATTACATTACTTAAGAAAGTCCTCTGGGAACTATACCAAAACTTACCAGGAGATGGCACTGTGGCTACACCAGACACTCAGATGTTAAAATCAAAAATTAGTAACTTGAGTTAGGATTACATCAGGAAGATAAGTTACATATCAAAATGTAGATCTGGTCCTGCTGTGGAAGAATACATTGTTAAAGAAAGGATAAGACTAAGTCTTGGCATCTTTCTTGGATTAGGAAAAAGATCAGGACTCTCTCAACTTCTCTTGTTAGTATGGAGATTTTTATGGTTCTCTTTTATGACTATTGATTTCACAGTAACATGGGACAGTCAGATGCTGGAGGGTATCCTTAACACATGGCTCTTGTTCTTGGACAGGAAGTTGGGTAAAGGAATATTAAGTCCACAGATAGGCTTTTGTTTGTAAGCCACAGTTTATAATATAATAGGTGATTGGAGGGAGTCCGGTGATTCCACTCGTGAACTCAGCAAGCAGTCTCTTCCCGCAAGCAACATGTTTATTGCCTGTCACATGGTGTTCTTCTAACTAGTGAAGTGCAGGGAGAAGGGGAAAAAGGAGCCAGGTCGTGATGAGGTGGCAGGGAATTAGGTGATAGGTGAAACGGACACAGACATGCAGATCGCATCTCCTTGTTGTGGCATAAACGACGAGGGCATGTTCCTACATACTACAACTTAAAGAATAACGATATCTTATACCATGTTTGATACCACAGGGAAAAACTGACACAACTTTGAGGGCATATTACTTTAGATTTGTATTAAAAGATAGACATAGCAAAGCTTGTCTAATGTGTGATAAGTACAACAGTCTTCAAGGTATTTGGTTCATTAGCATGAGGTAATTTTAACTAATTTAAGTTACTTATTGAACAGTTTCATGTATGTAAATGATGACATGAGTGACATGACAAGTGACATGAGTAACTGAGTTACAAGACATGCAGTCACCAAAGGTGACTCAACCAAATGGTGAAATTGACAATGGAAATAAGAGTCCAAATATCATACTATATGAACTGTTTGTCATCAAGCTTTTTTTTCAGTAATAATAATAATAATATCCAGAACAGGATGTTGCATAGTATTATTGCTAATTTGAATGTGGAGCCCCTCACGTAAACTGATGCTAGAGGGATAAGTATAGTGTTAAAGGGAAACTTCACCGATTTGCATTAAGCTTTGTATCTTCAGGAAAACAGTCATGTTTTTGAATGGTCATGCATCATTCCCTCAGTTTGCCCTGAGACGGAGAAATACGGATTTCAGTGTTAGACTTCCTGCTTTCAATGATGTAAAAATCGTCATTTTGCGTCATTGAAAGCAGGAAGTCCTATATCTGTGTCGAGGGGGTAAGACTACAAACGCTTTGCTCATTTTTCCAAGGGTGGGGGCTAGGGGTGGGACCCACTCATGCTACAGACCTATCACAGACCAGTGGGCGGGACTTCACTTGCAGAAACGAAAATACATAGCCGCCATCTTTGCTGGACACTAAGTGAACAGACGCTGTGTAGCCAGGTTTGTACGACGATGGCGGGAGGTATTCAAGATGATCATTCAGATATCGAAGAGAGGGATTTCGAGAGCGTGATGCTCGAGTCAGATGTTCGCGGCTACCTGTACGAGCCACAATACAGCGAAGAGCAGCTGAGGGAGATGGAGGAGGCAGGTCTTCTGCCTCTGCTGCGGTGGCTGCTGCAGCCGAGACAGAAGACCTGCCTGTCCCGGACGAGGAGCCCGGACTGGCTCGAGCAGGGGCGGACTGGTGGTGCCAGTGCTCTCGCTGTGCGCCTATGGACACCGAACTGGAGTCTGTCTGCTGCAGTGAATTCCAGAGATGCCAGTATCTTGGCAACGAAAATATCTACAGCGGATGGAGATATGTGTGGTGTGCCGGATTAGTGGGAGTAGCTTGCAGAGCTGCACATTGTGGTGCATTGTGGGAGTTGTTGTCTTTCATACAAATGCGCCCTAAAGTCACTTTCTGCCTTTTCTCGGTCAAATAAGCACAAAATTCGAAAATGATGTTACATTTTGACTACAAGTATGACCCTCTTTCAATAAAGATTAATGTTTCCACCGGTGAAATGCTTCTTTAAAGCTCAGGGTTGGGACCAGTGGCGCCATCTTGGGTCAAAAAGTGGGGGGTCAAAAACGTACATAATGTTAAATGACATCCTCTCATCAGGAAACGGCATGCTCCAGCTAACTTTGGACTGCTTTGGGTAGTTATTATTGTTCCAGCAGCCTGTGGGTGCAGGGAGGGTTCCAGTGTTTCAGCTGATAACATTTTGCATCCTAACAAACAAAAAATTCTGCGATCGATCATCTGATCCACTGATTAACATAACTGTAAACGTTACTTTTATAGAGCTGCAGCTCTGAAGTGTAGTTGTTGAACCTCGGATTTTATGCCTAAATAACAGTAGATGTAGGACGAGGCATTGCAAAATGGAAGAGGCTGATATTGTTTCATAGTGGTTAATCAAAACACTGAAGCTCAGTTGATTGCAGTTTATGACAAATCCAGTGGCAGGTAATATGTAGAACCAAATAAAGGCTCTCCTCTGGAGCACAGATCTGGACCACTTGTGCATTCACATGCAGTGCTTATCACTATGTATTAAAACTGCTTGCTTATATTACAATAGCGTGATGATGATAATGAAAACTATAATAGCCTCAACCTGTAAAGCCTTATGGAACTTACAATTTATTGTGTATTTCCATTTTATCCAACTTCATTCTTCTACTCCATTGCATCCTAGAGGCAAATATTGTACTGTTTACTCCACTACACTTTAGTTACTAGTTACCTTTTAGATTACAATTTCAATCCTTTATGGGTTCAGAAAATTCTGTTTTTTGAGCCAAATAAACTTTTTAAAAGTCCTCTTGGATTCGGTGTAAAATACATTGTCACAAAGCTCAAAAGTAAAAAGCTGACTTTTGAGAGATGTTTCTCTTACAGGAGAGTCTCATTTCAAACATGTGATGATCTTATAGAATATAATGCATTGCTGTAGATTAAACCAACCAACAGTATATAAAGGAGTTAAAATGAGCTCAACCTTAAACATCTGCAGCAGTAATATTAATCCAGAAACCTCAGATATAAAAACACTGACTGGGAACATTTTACCGAACACTTTGGGTAGTGCTGGGCAGAATACCGGTGTATATTTTCGTTATGATATGAATTTTTAATATACCGCCATACCGTTGTATTTGAATACACGCGCGACACTGTTTCAGACCGGACCCTTTTCAATGTTGCGCTGCTAAACAGGTATGATGCGACTGCGAGGGTAAACAGTAGTGCTCTGGTGTTGTGTTACGGTGAAGATGGATAGGATAGACATTGCAGATCATGACTTCACCCGCGGACGTCAAGATGAGCAACTGGAAAGCCGCTGAGATCCGGGAGATGCTAGCGTCTCCTCGTCTCTATTACTGTTTGGTTGTGTCCGCTACTTGTGTAGCGGCAAGCTAGGAACGGTCGCTACTTTTAAATTAAAAGCCCCCCGCTAAGAACCCACTTCTAAAATCCAATAGGGTGGAATGTAAAGCTCTTATTTTGAAGACAAATTCCACCTGCTTCCTGTTAGCTGTCTGTTGCTTGAGGCAGCTAACGGAGGGGGTGGTGCGCTAGACTGCACGCTTCCATTACTAGCAGGGGTTTAACATCGGCGTGTGTTTGACTGAGGAGGCGAGAATATGGGCCACGGGTCTATAATTAAATAAATATATCAAGTGTTGCCACATTTCTACCGATACATATGTTGTACGTCACTGTTCACACCGAACTTCGTGCTTCACGTCACGTCACATGTTTACGCCGACCCCAGTGGCAGCTTTTTGGGAAAGAAGGAATGAGAAACTGGTTGAGAGAGGAAAATTACACCTCCCTTAAAGACAGACAGAGTGCTGCCTTTACCTTGCAGCAAATGTGCTGCCTTTTCTATCTAAAAGGGGCTAGTAATTCCTCTCTCAACCAGTGTGTGAACACCTGATTATGCATGAAAAAAAAAAATACCGTCATATACCGTGAAACCGTAGGAATTTTGAAAAATACTGTGATATACATTTTTCGTCATACCGCCCAGCACTAACTTTGGGACTTCAACTACATTCTGCTTATGTTACAGACTTTCACGAGTAAGGGTTTCAATGCAGGACTTTAACTAGCAGTGGACTATTTTCACATTGTGTTTGTGTTCTTTTACTGTAGTGAATATTTTTCCAGCCCTGACTGAACCTTGATTGAGAGACTAAATACTCATTGTTTGTTACGTTCATTGAAGAGGAGTTTCATCAGGCCCATAAAATATCTGGACTAAGTCCACAGAGCTCACTGTTGGACAGCCAGAGTTTCATTTCATGCAGGTGAACATCAGCGCACGTTTTTCGCGGTGCAGTTATCTTTTTCCAGCTACAGTTAATGAACTCCACTGCCTGTTGGCCTTTATCAAAACTAATTAGTTTTTTCACGCTCTCTTCTGTGAGGTACAAAGTCACAGAAAACAAAGAGCAGGTGCACTGGGCAGCCCAGCTAACGTTGGCAGATAGACAGACTACAGAGAGGTTCACTGACACTACAAGCTAGCACACATTTACTGGACTGCTTTTCCCACAATTCATTCTCTCCTTGTTCTTTTCCTCTTCTCAGTACCAGAAGGATAGCAATATGTGTAGTGTGCGTAATTGGATCTGCATGACATGTAATAAAAAGGACTCATTATCAGCCAGTGATACAACACACCTGGAGGAAACTAGCAGCGTTGTTACAGCCAGACTGTTGCTGTGTCTCAATTCAGGGTCTGCATCCTTCAAAGGACCTGGCCTTTGCGGTCTTTGAAGGCGAGTCCTTCGGAGAGACCTTCGAAGGCCGGGCCAACCGTTGCCAAATGGGACGGTCTAGCCTTTGGAGCATTTCCTAGTTGTGTCACCAGATGCTCCCGCCCTTACCTGTATGTCACTATTCATGCCACCCAGGCCCGCAAAAGTGACAAGAAGAGCTACAGTAAGTTTGTCGTCATGTTAGATTTACAGAAATTCTTGATTTTCTTTTCAATCCTGCTGATTCTGGAGGAAGAGGAGAAGCGGCTCCGTCAGCTCCGTCGTTATATCTCCTGTTGAGAGAGGACCATGGAGAGGTAAACCTGTTACTTGAAACCACAGTAATGTTATCATTATTATTATTAGCTAGCTAACAGTCAAGGGTAATCAACATACCGATACATTATGTAAATGCTAGACATATAAACTGTTCATCAGCACATATGGTTAATGCCGTATAACACTGACAATTGATTAATTGTCAAAGAACAGTGACCTCAGTGTAATATCAAAATATTTTGCCATGAATCATCAAAACCAGATTGAGAAGCTCAGATAGACTGATAAGTGGATCTACAAACAGATTTAACATTATCTATAAAAGCTCTAAAATATGGAAGCCAATCTGTTCCATAATTCAAATTAAAATGGATTAATAGAAATGCTTTTTTATTTTCAGAATATAGCTGCATTTTTTGACTCATAAATAAGGTGAGTAATAAATCATCCAAATTGCATTTTTATTTTCTTCTTCAAGACTGCTCATTTTGTAACTTAATTAAAATGATAAAGAAAATTACATTTAAGATTTAATTTTCAAAAGATGCCCCAGCAAATAGTTACCAAAATTCAATTTGAAATGTCAAATTTGAAAATTAAAATGCATTTGCGGAAATGCTTTTCATTTTAAAATCATCGCTCCATTATATGACTCATAAATAAAATGAGTAATAAATCATCCAAATTGCATTTTCATTTTCTTCTTCAAGACTGCTCATTTTATCACACGACTTAAAAGAAAACTGCTTTTTCATTTTCAAGCCCGCCCCCGCAAAAAATGTTCCAAAATTCAATTTGGATTCGCAATCCCAAGCGGCGCAGGAGAGTGGCGTCAGCGGCCTCTCTTCTTCTGCAGCCCCCAGTCTGACCGACCATGCTACGCATCTACGTAAGGGGGCGGCGGTATGCATGTTCGATGCTGGAGCAAGAAGAGAGACAAGAGCAGAGTGTGAAAGCTGTGTTGGTAGCATAGACTGTGGTACATGTTGTCAGAAGCAGCGGGGAAATCACCACCATGTCTAGTTCTGTACTGCGGTCCAGCCAGCCATGGTTCGCGTTTGCTTGGTCAAATCAGCCACACATTTTCTTTCCAGTGCACAAATGCTCTAACATTTATGGTGATCGTAATGAAACCGCTCTGAAGAGCTGCTGGTAGTGAGTGTGGGGCAGACTGCAGTCTCACAATCAGACACATGAAACACACACGGTACTTTACAGTCAGTATTCCCGGTAATAAACTGAAGGTATCAGCTGGACTGTACGTCGACTTCGCCCCCATCTTAGATGTGGCAGCTCAGCTTTATAAAAATATAAACTTTATAAAGCTCCTTCTACAAAGTGCTATAAGATAATGTCTCTCATTTACACATTCACACACGTATGGATATATTCAGGAAACAGAGAGGAACCAAAAACAACGTCTGTAACGTTCTCTGATGATTACAGAGGTGGGGCATCATACAGGGTGGTCTCAAGGGTGTCTGGGATGTCCACTATGTCCACTGAGTTACTGAGGCGGTGGTGGCCATTCGCCACAAGGTCATCTACCTACCAAAGATCGCTGAAGACCCGGCGGAAGTAACTTGTGGGTTTGGAGGGCTGGCAGGACACAGAGCTTTTTTAAAAGCTGCTAGAGCGATCGACTGCTGCCATGTCAAAATCAAGCCACCAGGCGGCCCTGATGGTCACTGCTACAAGAACAGGAAACTGTTTGCCTCCATCATCTTGCAGGCAGTTTGTGACCATCAGGGCTGCTTTGTAGACACGTACGTGGGCTGGCCAGGGTCGGTGCACGACTCCAGAGTACTCCAGCACAGCCCACTGTACAGGCGGGCTATCTACCCTCCTCCAGGGCATTTCATCCTTGCAGATTGTGGGTACCTGTGCCTCCAACATCCACTTCCCCTCATCACTCCCTATAAGCACTCGGTGCAAGGTGTGGCAGCCCAGCGCTTCAAAGGCCATCAGTCCAGGGCACGCATTACCATTGAGCGTGCCTTTGGAATGATGAAGACCAGGTTCAGGTGCAGTAGAAGGCCTCTGTCCCAACACCTCATCCATGAGGACACACCAGGGCCAAGTAGCAGCGCTGGGCCTCCTGCTGACCCCCTCTCCTGTCCCTGGATATTTGCATTCCTAAAGCAGTGGAAATCAATCACATCAGCAATTTTCAGCAAATTATTTATTAACTTTGTAGGAGACACTACCTGGACAATATGCTAATTAATTACTGGCAATTAATAACAATTTAAACGGGGCACCACCTTCGTGTTGATTTATTCAAAATAACCCGAAGGACGTTATTCAGAACCCATCTGTACAAGTCTGGCTTGAACAGTTGGAATCAATTTAATCAGTCTGTTAAATTTTGAACCTATATTTGATCTCCTATTCTGAAGTAGTGAATTCTTTCCACGATCCCATCAACTTCCCACTTCAAATTATACGTGCACAGACAACGACATACGGTTAAATATGTTTATTGACTAAATAAATGCAGAATAAATGATATGCGGTAATAATTCAAATGGCGGTCAACAAGTAACAGAAAATGCAGATAATGTGAATAAAGCCTTAATTAGGTGACTTTAACCGATGGTGGATTTTGATGTAAGGAACCGGTAATACACAACTACAGGATGGAGGGCAGCGGCGGCTGCAGAACAGCTGGAGTGCGATGTTGTCTCAGGTCGAATGAGGACACCTTTGGCCCAGCGGGGTTTTCGCTTGAGAGCGCTGCGGGCGGCCCGGACGCAATTGCGGGATAATTCTTCCTTCGGCTGTGAATTCTTCACGGTCTCTTGAACAGTTAAACTATTCCGACTTACGAGTTTTATCAGAGTCTCTTTGAGCTGGTAATTACGAAGCTACGAGCATATATCGATCGGGCTTCTTGCATAAAAATAACTGGGAAAGGATCGCCGGCCGAATGAGTCCTTCTTAGTTATCAAATACAAAAACGAAAATAACTTCTTCTGGCTTTGGCCACGATACTTAAACGATATAAAATACTACAAAAAGAGAATTAATTTGATCCTTGCTTGAATTTCAGAATAAGGTATTCTCAAAATAACAGCGCTTCACCTGGAAAAAAGGGTTCTACAGGTGGTTGAAATCTCCGGAGATAAGAAGGTCTCGGAGCTGCAAAACTAAGCAAAGTACGAAGTCAAAAGTGAAGATTAAGTTACACGTGTTGAGTAAAGTAAGTACATAGTACGACGAGAGTAACTTGAAGGTGAAGAAAAGAGAAGAGTAAGCGTAAAGCCTGATTTATGCTTGTGCGTCGCGGCGACGGCGTAGCTATGTCGTCGACGCAGACCCCTACGCCTTAGCCTGACGTGCGCCTCCAAAAAATCCTGACTAAGCGTCACATCGACGCGTCGAGACGCGAACGGCAAGGACTGTGATTGGTCGGACAGACCACCTCCGCAAATGTCTTCTGTGTCGCCTGCGCTTCAACATTTGTAATAACAGCATTTGTTGTTCAATATCCACGAGCTCCATCTCCAAAAACACCCGCTCCATCTCAGTGGCCATGGTTTACTGTCTGACCGGAAGAAAACCAAGGAATCCGATATGAACCCCCCGAAACCAAACAGACACAGTCACACCGGTGAATTGCAGAACAACACGTTCCTCGACGCAGAACTTCGAATGCTCAATGACGGCGTAGGGTCGACGACGTCGCTACGCCGTCGCCGCAACGCAGAAGCATAAACCAGGCTTTAAGAAGACGTGAGAACAAGAGAGCGAGCAGCGTGAAGTTCGCTCTTTTAATGATTAAGCTGGAAGTGGAATAAAGGGCAGACTAGCACGTCATTTCCTCCGATGAGGTCGCAGCTTATATTACGACTTTATTACTTATTAAACCAGAATAAAGGTTTACAAGTTTTTAAGATCGCGATCGACTTATTGACCGAAATCCACTATGGTCTTTACATCAACACTTGTCACATGAATATAAAGAACATAACAGAGATTGCCTAATTAGGAAAAGGGAGTTATTGGTTATACTAAATCACAAACACAGGTACATACGTCTCAGCAGCACTGATGACTTAAAAAAAATATCTTGTATAGGGTACAAGCTTAATCCTTGATACAAAAATATATGTCAGAGATACATAATCATAATTTTAAGTATAAAAGTAAGGTCCGTCTGTTTCAGCAGTTTCTCTTCCACCTATACCCAGACTTACCAAAAGGGGGCACTGTGGCTCCATCAGATCCAAAGATATTAAACCTGAGATTTCTAACTAGAGCTTCCTTTAACTCACAAACGCTAGAAAAAGAGTAAGTTTGAGGTCTCATCAAGCTGATTGAGTATATTTTGTTAGGACACGGATGAGATTACAGCTTAATACTTTTTCAACACCAAGAAAGAAATCAAGGCTCTTCCTTTCTCCTGTTGGGAATGTTGAGACACATGTCTGGGTTGAGGGTTGTAATTTACAAGTGTGACACTTGGATAGTCCATGCCAGATGTGGGGTGATGTCTTCTAAGGACAAGCTTATCACGACTGACTACACGTTGACATGAAACAGTGACCACTGGGCACTGAATTATAAACAGATCTGTGGAGAGAAAGACAGTTACTTATGAAGTCCAGATGTTAAATGAGACCTTCTGAGTCTCGGGTATCACTGGTCCACTAGAAGTCCACTCCATTAAAGCCAAAGAAGAGGAGAAGAAGGTGACAAATGGTTATCTCTTCCCCAAGAGAGGGGTTTTACAAGGGAGGTCTGGTGACTTCAATAGTGAACTCAGCCGACAGTCTCTTCCTGCAAACAACTTTTATTGCCTCTAGCATTTGTTTTCTCACCGGGGGAGAGTCCAAGAAGAGGGGGGAGAGGGAGTCACGCCATTAGGGGTCCCAGAAAGTAGGTGAGAGCGGAATCGAACACAGACATGTAAATTGTATCTCCTATTAGGCAGGATGAGACCGGGCATGTTCCTACAACTTGCATGGGTAAAACAAATATGATTTAGTTTCCACATCATCATTCAAACCTGCACCTACTTTGTATTTTTTGTTTAGGTTGTCTCATTTTTTCTGGCCTGCTGGGCTTGACCTTCCCCTGCAGGTCCGTCTTTTCCAGAATTGTTCTAAGCACAGAGAGAAGCAAGAGAAAAGGTAAACACAAGATCACATTAACACAGGGATGCAAAGATTTTTAAAAAAGTGACATCAGGACCGACAAATGCTTTTTATTATTGCCTCACTTCCATCCAACCACGATGGAATGTTTCGCCCCCGTGAACAAAAAATCATTCTCTCATTGGATTTTTATGAACTGCTCCATTTGCTCCTTGCTCCCTCAAACAAAATAAAATGTAGAAGACGTTTTGTATTATGTCAACAGACAAAAGGGTTCTATATAGCAAAATATAATCATCATAAGGATAATCCTAAACTTAGCTCTTTATTCAATTCAAATGTTTAACTAGACTTTACAGTTCTACAGTCTGGAAATAAAGCAGGGATCACAGCCTGAGCTAAATCTGTTCATCTTGGTCCATTTATGTACATGAAGTAAAAATAGTCTATAACATCTCCACAGTCACAATAAGATATAAAATATAAGACAACCTCTGAACGTCTAACTTTTGAAAGTGAAGGCTTTACTTCCAAAGGCGTCAAGCTAAGCATTACCAATGTATTTTAACTGAAAGTTTGAGGTTTTAAGGAATTTGAAATTTGAAGTTTAACATATCTGCCATTGGATGTTCAAATGAGTAAAAACCAAGTATAAACCCAATACTTACATTTAAATGTAAGATCTGAGTCACGTGATGTCTTCTTTTTTTTTTGGGACGTGCAAAGAAGGCTATTTAAAGCTGCAAAGGATAGCAGCAGTGCATCCTCCAAAAAGAGGTAAAAGGAGGCCGCATTTGTGGGCTGCATTTGGTGGAGCCTTTGAATGCGGCCTCTGAAGGATGCTGACCCTGAATTGCTACACAGCTTGTGTCTCCAGAGGTCCGTTTCACAAAGCAGGTTTAGTGAAAACTCTGAGTCTGTTAACCCTGAAATGAGGGAAACTCTGAGTTTTCCGTTTCACAAAGGGAGGTAACTCAAACCAGAGAAAGAGGGGTAACTCTAGCCTGTTTCACAGAGAGAGGTAACTTAAGCTTTCGGTCAGTTACCATGGTAACATACTCTATGAACCTAACCTGGTCGGGACCAGGTTTTTCTCAACAAACCTCGAGTTTCTCTCTGTCTCCGCTCTCTTTCAGCCACACACGGTATTTGATTTCCTCATTCATTCAGTCAGCAGGCGAGTTTTGCCGTAGCATAGTTCTGCCGACATTAGAATTTATATTAGGTGGCGACTATTTTCACTACCATGGCATGTTATTTTGATTATGATCCTGTGGATGAAGGTGCAGCACTACTGCGCAGAGAATTAAATATTCGTCGGGAGATGATTATCAGACCGCGCACAGATGTTCTTGCATTTCCAGATAATTATCTTTCTGAGCGGTACCGTTTCACATCACAGTCCATCATTTACATACACAACCTAATCCATCCTTACATTTCCAACATTACCAACCGAAGTCATGCTCTCACATCCCAGCAGATATTGTGTGTTGCGCTGCGTTTTTTTTTTTTTTCTTTTTTGCAAATGGGAGTTTTTTTATACAGCGTCGGAGATGCAGAGCACTTGAGCAAGGCAACTGTACGCAGAGCGGTCAGAAAAGTGTGTCTCGCCCTGAAACGCTTCTACCCATCTTTATCATTTTCAGCTCCTCTGCCTCCGTTAGAGGTGGCGGTGCTGGGCCACCACCCGTTTTACGGGCATCTGCTTTCTTTCTGTTGGCTGAGTAGAAGTCTGTCTTAGTTTAAGGCTTAATTATTTAACAGAATATGATATAGATGAGAAGACATTTATGTTCGTGAAAAAACAGCATTATGTTGGGGATAAAACATACAGTCAAACAGCCACTTAATATTTACTTTACAATGTAAAACATGATTAAATGAGGAATCCCCATGAGATTATGCCGAGGTCTAATGTTTTTATGTTTCATCTTAAGTTGCTGCCAAGTGCACTTCTCCCCCACTGGATTGCACCTAAATGAAATAAATTAATAGGCTACCACTCAAGCAGTTTCCCCCTGTAATATTATTGTGATTGCAAAGGACTACATTTAAACGCATTGACCCGAGCAGCAATGTTCTCCCACACCGTCTCCCTCTCTTTTGCTGCTGCAGCGGTGTTACACTTCCTTCTGAAAACGTGCTCAAACTCACCGTATGAGCGCATTAATATTTCCAATTCCAGTGGGGTGAAAAACGTAGCCGCCCTCTTCCCCGTTGCCATGGTGACTCGTCGAATCGGGGCTCCATTGATGCTGTCTTTCTATACTTGTGGTGCACGCGCTTAACTCCAGGTGAAACTACTCCGAGTTGATCAAACTAACCCAAATCAGCTGTTCTGGAACCGAAAACTCAGAGTTTCCTATCTCAGAGTAGATAAACACAGAGTTCAGGGTTAGACTCTGAGTTTGTTGAACCTGCTTTGTGAAACGGACCTCTGTAGTTTTGCCCGTGTTTCCCTGTGTTCCCCCTGTGTTCCCGCTGTGTTCCCCCTGTCTTTGTTATGTCTTGTCTGTGTATGTATGTATGTATTTTACTGTCTCTTGTTTTGATCCGTATTTGTTGTCTGTGATCCACTCCTTGGGAAAGCAGTGTTTAAAGTGTGTTATAAATAAACCTCCCTCAACTGCAGCTTTACTTTACATTTATGAAACATTCATAGCTGAGGCTCCCACTGCCTCCAGCCTCATACATTAATACATATACAGCACGAGCAGCATGAAGCTATACAAAGTGATGGAAGGGAATCTCTTACAAGTGAAATTGCTTCCTCTTTGCCCCCAACTTACAGGGTGTGTGTGTGCATTTGTTCAGAGCTGCCATAGGGGAATTTAACAGCCGATGGTGCTATTTGTAGCTCTACGTTAAATCTCTCGTGAACATAGAGAATACTATGTGTGAAATACTATGTCAAACACACACACACAGTACATCCATATCCACATAAAAACTACACTCAGGATTGATTTTCTAATTTGCCCATACTACCTGTGCAACATGTGGGGCTGTGATGTGCTGCTAACAGGGACTAATGATGCACAAGTTACATTATACTTGCAGGGTGCGTGTCCATGTGTGTTGATATCAATGTAATGTTGTACAAATGAATGGTCTACTTTTCTATTCATACTTTCAGTTCATTTTCTTCTTCATTATTTATATGCATATATTATACATGATAGTGTTTTTATGTGAGCAGGTGGAGGAAAGGGAAATGCTGCCCGCTCAGCAGAGTCCATTAATTTCTACATTAAATTCATCATGTCAACGCTTTTGTACAAAGTGCTACAAATATGTACATCACAAATCAGAAGCAATTTGGGCACCAATTGTCTTCCTCAAGGACACATCATTCTGGTGTTTAATGCAGGGAAACCGCATACCAGAGGCAGAAAGAAAGAAAAAAGAAGTCAACTTCTTTTGGTGTGCTTGGTATGTAACTTAAATTTCAGTATTGTATTTATTATGACCGCCAGTAAGTCTAATTATAATGAACTCATGATTAAATCTGTAATTTAAATATTCTATATGATTTCACATTGACTCAAAATGGCAATTTAATTCAAACAGGTAAGTTGTGAAGGTGTGAATGTGACAGCCAGGCTCAGACTCTTTTTTTGCATAAAGAACAAACAGAAATATATTTCTCCAACTCATGTTCAAAAGGAAATAATAAATAATATTTATGATGAAAGTGTCAGTCATGTAATATTATTCTGGTATGCTCATCAAGAAAAGGCTTTGCTCTGTGTTAAAATAATATGACTTCAGAGGTCTTTAGTGCCAGGGTAATTGTATCCAACAATTCATTACAGATTTTGGCACACTAGTATGGCTGCTGCCATACTGAGGATGGTAGATTCTGGGTGTGGGACGCACCAGCCCATTAACTTGTGGCTCATTAATGTACACTGGTCACACTGGTAGTGCTCCAGCACCCCAGAGCAATGTCTTCACAAATGGGTGCCCATTATGACTCCAATGGAGTAAAACAGGGAATACAGTACAGGTACAAAAACATTCAAAAGACAGTGATGATCCTGATGATTGACTAATTAATAATTTCATTGGTTTTTATTTATCAGCAAGTGTTATAAATCTGACATGTTCTCCCTGAACTGTCTCTCTACTTAAATCACTCAGTTTATAAAACAACTAAAACTTAAAACAGTTTTAAAACATTATGGAATTGAGTAGACAGATGCGACCATGGACTTTCATTCCCTGTGCTTGGGCTCTCAGGCAGCAGGTCAGACTCATCTTCTTCATCCCTTCCCAGAGCTCCTGAAAGTGCATGAACATAGCCATCAAAGCACTTGAAACATTATTACTTCGACTATGAGCCGGTTTTTAAGTGCAGGTGGCAGCACTGAATGTTTCTTGTTGCTGGTCATCACCACCAGCTGAATGTCTGTGCGTGATAGTGTGATAAAGAACATGTGCTGGAGGCTTTCACCTGTGTATCATGAAGAGCTGCTTTTATCCAGAGGCAATGAACCATATCAGGGACTCTCAACATCTCCCAGCCTCCTCTGGCATTACCATCATGTAGTCAGAGGAAAACTGCCACATACAGTAGGACCTCCCCTATCTCAGCTATTCACACATTAAAATCCAGAGGCATTACAGAGAATGCACGATCATCGGTGGAGGAGGTCTAGCAGCAGATAAATAAAAGATGTGGACAGAGGATGATGTCAACAAACTGAACAAAAAGGAGACTTAATCATTTTCAAGTGATTTTGTGATTATGATCAGCTGAAGGCCACAAATACAGGCTCTACTCTGAGGAATTATCAGCAGAAGTTTGTTGGTATACAGACAAATATAATGTGCTGCGTTCTACTGATGAAAGTGTTAGCGGAACATGTTTTGTTCTCCACCTCGCCCACAATTTGTTTTATTTCCAGTTGGGATCATCCATCTAGGTTGCAATAACATTAAGTAATTAGTATGCAAACTATAGACTTCAAACATAGTGAGAATACATATATAGTAAGCAACTAGTATACATCCAATGTCAGGACCAAACCATTGGCTCCCATTTATAAGGATTGAAATCCAATTCATATTTTAGTTATTCTTATCCTTCATAGTTTGTCTTTTTTTTGATAATGTTCTCTCTAATTGTGTTAGGCTAATAGCCTTCTGCATTATTGGCAGCTACACGTTTGCAGAACACCCCAGTGTTCCAAAACGGGCCACCCAAAACCAGATGAAAGCTCCTGCCACCTCCGCAGACGTGGTCGAGGACAGAGGAACGGCTTCCAGGAACTAGAAACACTAGAAAATGCGCCAAGGGGGCTTTGGTATGACGGTGTACTTTGGCACACTGACAGGCCACTGACTGCTCTGGACAGCTCCAGCAGTCCAGAGCAGATACGCAGGACTTCGGCGGATGCCGGAGCAGGACGCAGGAACATCCGATTACTTTTCAAAATAAAACACCCTTGACACCAGCACACAAGACAACACAAGCTCTTCTAGTAATCCTTCAGCTGGGAACACTTTGTGTTACTGTTTTTATAACACAGACCTATAACCTATAACCTATAAAACCGAATCGGTTGTGGTCAATTGAGCCTTCGCCTCAGTTTACATTAACTAATTTTTGGAGAAAAGTTGGTCATGGTTCATCCGTAATTATTAATGTTATACATCATAGGTTTAGGAAGATATTAGACTCTCATCCGGTGAAATGGCTGATTTAGTAGGAGGATTGTATGTCAGTGGAACTCGTACATAGATCATGGTTGGATAATCAAAGATTCTTGTTATATATGCTTTTATGAAAAATCTGTCAGCTGCTTCCTGGGGGCTGAGACCCCCAAAAGGTCAGATCCTAGAATCGCCACCTGGCCATAACAATTTTACACCAGAAGAACTGGCAAGCTGGTGACAGTTTTCTTCCCCCAGAACAAGCAACTATTACATCATTCTGTTTCTTAAAAAAATTAAACCACACACACTACACCTTCACCTTCCAATCAATGGATGGTCATGAATCAAATGCCCTTCATCTCCCACTCCTCACTACTGAATTAATCAGCATCGATCCCATTGGTGACTTGGGAGAAGACAAACCAGATGATTGAATTCTGCTCACTCGTCCTACAGTTATGTGTGGACCGAAGAGAATCTGAATTTTGGGACCCCAGAGAAAAACACAGAGACAGTAATCCAAGGCTAAAACATCCTGAGCACCAAACATATTTTAATGTGCAATTTATCTGACTATTTCTTCCTGTGTCTTACTCAGTAAATCATATATACGCGCAATGTTCTGTATTTGGAGCAGAAAAAGTAATCTGACAAGTCAAAATTCAGCATGGAAAAGCAGTCAAAAAGCAAACTGATTTTAAATCCAGCATAGCAAATATGAGCAACTGATGTGGCATGATGATTGCTAATGGATGGACAGTAAAAAAAGTCAATTTACACAGTCTCTGGTGTTTTATTTACTCCGAGTCTTCATACTAAGTTGTGCCATTCCCCATTATACTACATTATATGAGAGGTTTCCATCTTCTCAACTTGCTCTAAGCACGGCATAACAATAACAATATGCATAACTCCCAAAGAGTTAAGGGTGTCCTTCTGGTACAGTGTTTAGCTAAATGTACAATGTTGCTTTATAAGAGTAACTTTCCACCCTCTGAAAGTTGCTGACCACCAGTGGTTTTGCCTGCTGATATGATATGCATGTGGTTGTTAATCACTTTGTTAACAAAATAGTGGAGATTCAGCAGAGTTTTAACACTGACTTCAGAGAGATGGTAGTTGACTCCTGCCCACTCTCAACCCTAACTCACTTCAGTGAAATATCTCTGCCTACCCTGGAACGTACTATTGCACTTTCAAAATCATCCACCTGCCTTTCAGACTGCATTCCTACTTGGTTTTTAAAAGCTGTTTTCCAGACGGTTGGTTCAGACATCTTAGCCATTATCAACTGCTCTTTGTCTAGTGGTACTTTCCCCTCCTATTTTAAACATGCCACTGTTTACCCTTTTTTAAAGAAACCATCTCCAGTTCCTTCTCTTTTATGTAATTTTACACCAATCTCAAAGCTGCCTTTTTTATCGAAGATTTTAGAAAAAATAGTCTCCACTCAACTGGCAATCATATTTTTGAAAAATTCCAATCTGGTTTCCGCTCCCTTCATAGTACTGAGACTGCACTGGTTAATGTCGCAAATGACTTACTGCTTGCAGCCGACTCAGGCCACTTTTCAATATTAATTCTCCTTGACCTCAGCTCAGCTTTTGACACAGTGGACCATGATGTCTTAATCAGCCGTCTGAAGAATTATGTTGGCATCAGAGATGTGGTTCTGGATTGGTTATTCTCCTGTCTGTCCAACAGGTCATTCGCTGTAAGGCTTGGAGAAGCCTCCTCTTCTTGTGCACCTCTCTTCTGTGGAGTCCCTCAGGGGTCTATTTTGGGTCCCCTCCTACTCACTGTTTACATGCTACCCCTGGGGCAAATCATGCGCGGACACTATATTGACTTCCACTGCTATGCAGATGATAAGCAGTTGTATGTCCCACTACAGCCAGGTAAAGGTGATGTTTCTCGTATTTTGTCCTGCCTAGCTGAGATAAAAAATTGGATGTCCGAAAATGTGCTGCAGTTGAATGACCCCAAATCAGACATTGTTATAATGAGTCCCTCTGGCCCCAGCACTAGCAACATTACCAATCTCTCCTCTAGTCTGGGCGCCTTATCTGACAATGTCTGAAAAGAGGCCCGCAATCTCGGTGTCATCTTTGACTCAGTTATCTTTTGATACTCAGGTGACTAAAGTGGTGCAGTCCTGCTTTGCCCAACTGACACAGCTAACAAAGATCAGGTCATTCTTGTCCCCTGCAGACTTAGAAAAGGTCATCCATGCTTTTAACTCCTCCAGATTGGACTACTGTAACACACTTTACTCTGGTATCAGCAGGCGAAACATCCAAAGACTGCAGCCGATACAAAATGCTGCTGCTAGGTTTTTAACACGTACTAAGAGATGTGACCACATTACACCAATCCTTGCTGCCCTTCACTGGTTACCTGTGAGTTTTAGAATTGATTTTAAGATTTTACTGCTTGTTTTTAAAGCCCTGAATGGTCAGGCTCCTGCCTTTATTTGTGATCTGCTGACTCCTTATGAGCCTGATCGCCACCTGAGATCCTCCAGCAAGACCCACCTAATGGTTCCAAAATCTCGACTTGTCATTAAAGGTGACAGGGCCTTTGCTGTTCGTGCCCCTCGGCTATGGAACTCCCTGCCTAGAGATCTCAGGCAGGCTAACTCAGTATCCTCTTTTAAATCCCTTCTTAAAACTCACTTTTATCTTATGGCTTTTTCTTAATTGTTGGTATTGTTGTAACTATTTAAATTATTTTACATTTTTTATCTTTGTTTGGATTTTTAACTCATTATGTTATCTGTTTTATTGTAAAGCACTTTGTAACTCGTTTTTGAAAAGTGCTATATAAATAAAGTTATTATCATTATTATTATTATGGGTTCAGATGAGTCCCAGGCATCAGTGAAGCTGCGGCTTGAAACTTTCAATCTGGAAGGGAAATAAAGCTCTGACCTCCGAGGAAGCTGTACAAACTTTATTCACCGTTTATCTGACCTTTCTTTAGTCTCCAGTATACACCATCCTTTGTCCCGTGGCCCAGCTCCAAATTAATTGTGAGGGGCTTTTAAGGACCACACAAACTGCTTCCATGATTTTCTTATCTTCCTCCTCCGCTTTCACCATACTTCCTTTGACTACGGAGTCTACAGTCCAACGTCTCACCACATGTGCTGAAGCCAGGGGGCCTGACAGGCCCTTTCTCCTGGACTGAGCAGATGCAATTCACCCTGAACCAAAGAGTATATAGTCTCCTTCTGATGTATAATTCAGGGAAGAACAGAGACAAAGAGACAGGAACATAAGCATGCAGAGCTTTAAATGTGCCAGAGCTCCAGAATGCTCCAGGACAGGCACCCTCCTAGCGACAATCAACCCCAGGCTTGGTGCCCTGTCCTGGGCTGACCTGTGGCAGACTTGCCCTGATTCCATAGAGCCTTCATGCTCCATTCTACCATATTTATGAGGCCCTCGGGGGGCTGCTCTTCATCAAAACAACTCAGCTACATCTGAAGGTAATGTATCCTCAAAAATGCATTTAAAAACACAATGTATCAACAAAGATGTGAATATGTAAATATGGTGAAAGGGCTTTGACGCCCCCCCAAAAAAACATGAATATAATATGATACTTATATGCTAATATGATAGTTTATTGACACTAGTGCAGTGCCCGTAGGAAGCATGTATCCCAATAGAAAAGTGGGAGGTTAAGTAGCTTTTTTCATGTATGGCCACATGAGGTTGTGTTTGAAGGTGGGACGTCAGGGATATAACTGGCTGTTTTTGACTACTTTTGATTATACCATTATATTTCACCTTAAAAACTATTTACCTTGCCTTGCTTGGTGTCATTATTTTCAGCACAACCTCACATGTGTGACTGTACAGTTATTTTTTCATTTTGACATACTATATTAACACTATGGACCTAAAATCACAAAAGAACATAAATTCAGAGTAGATGAAAACCACAAATATGCATTAGTTATAATGCAAATATAAATAGTTGTTTGCTAAATTTGTGCATAAGTTTTTGAAATTTACAAAGTTATGTGTAACTATTTACATTTAAATGCAGGCAATGCCTCAGGCTCAGGGCTCTGCTCATTCCTGCCTGTTGCACATTCAGCTTCTCCTCCTTGTTTTGACTACACTACACCAAACACTATATAACACACTAACTATACACTCCAAACATGCTATATGTCACAAATCTCTCAACTCTCAAAACCCGCTATCTCTGTTGCTGTCTCCAACACGTCACTGCTGCTGTCACTCATCCGCCTCCGTCCCTCCCACAACTTCCTGTTCCTCAACAACCAAACTTGCTGCTTGGACACTTTAGTGACAAAAGCCCGTTTTTACCGTTTCTTCTGCACCAGACACAAAGAAAACGTGACGGCAATGTTCGCGAAAAAGCGTGGCGGACATTATTTACCCTAAGTCCGGTTTTGGACGTGCCGGTGCGTCCGGTCTGTCGACTCGGGAGGTGGGCCGTGTGGGCTAGCGGCTAGCAGCTAGCCGCTAGCTACACATGAACATCCACAGATTCCGATTCCACTTTGTTGTCCGCGCGTCTCCGGATCTCCTCAGACCCGAACAGACTCGGTCCGGACTCGTTTAGTCTCATTAATCCACAACAGTCAGTTTAGATGCACAGAACAGAACGGGACCGAACCGCCGGCAAAATCCTGGTCCAGTTCGCGCCGCTGCAGGTATGAATCCGCTTGTTTCTTAAGGTATGTCGTGGGCTTGAGCTCTGCAGTGATTGGCTCTGGTGCGCGCGTGGCTATGGTGTGCAGTGATTGGCTCTGGTGCTCACGTGACTGTGGTGGCTCCAGTGGACAATGCTGCAGAATTTGTAAAGCATTTATGAAATAATTTATTAACGGTATCATTGCAGTCCAAACAAATCCAACAGGCACAACCTTAAACCAAGCAGAAGCCATGTTGAAACTCTCAGGTCAGTCTGATCCTGATCCGCAGAGATATTTGCATCTCTCTCCTCCCTCCATGTTGTTTGTGCCGCTGGGTGGTTTTACACGTGACTGAGTGTCCTCGTGCAGAAAACATGACTTCTCACCCACGTGACGTCACTCCCGAGACGCAAGAAAGCAAAAACATATATTTTTACTAAGCAAAATGACAAAAAAAATAGTAACGCACAGTGATTTGAATAAGTAACTTTAATCTGATTAGTGGTTTGGAAATATTACCGTGTTAGATTACTCCTCACTGAAAAAATTGGTCAGATTAGTGTAGCGTGGTACCGGCATCACTGATTGTGTAGTGTAAGTGCAACATGGAGCTTGAGAACGTCCGTTATAACAGCCCACGTATTTAAAAAAAATGTCGGGTTTAAATCGGGCTCGGGCTCATAATTACAGTTAATGTGTCGGCCCGGGCCGGCTCAGACGCAACGTGCACGGGCTCGGCTCGGCTTGGTTAGGGCTTGATTTTTTGGGCCAGATCTAAGCTCTAAGTGTAAGTGTGTGCTTATGTATGTTATAAATATTGTACATTTTGGCAATTAAATGCATTTTGCTGAAGGTGCAAATCCCGATAGTGATTTTACATCGTGCATCCTGTCATGCCCATGTAATGTTAGCAAATGTTATTGCATTTAATCATGACATGATTTGGCCTCATTCCCTGAGCGGAGTCCATCTGACAGCGCAATGATAATCCACAGGTAATATTTTATGTGCATGAAGGAATTATATGTAGACTGGGGTGTTACGTTTGTGTATAATGTAAAACATGGACTGTGAGGAATGAGGCTGAGCACTATCAGTCTCTGACTCAGAGTCAGTTTCTGGCTCTGATGGCTCAAACAGGTCGGGCTGGGTCCGTCCGATGACGCTGCCAGCTTCCATTGTTACTGTAGGTTACGCCCTTGTACAGTACACGGAGGCAGCTCCCCTCCTGCGCGTGGGCGTGATTCCTGCGCCTCTACCTGACACGCCCCCAGCGTTTCATAGCAGAGAGAAGTGCTTGTTTTTCCAGGATTTTGAGACCCAATTTTATATACTTGGCAATTTTTTTAATCTTTCAAATTTGGCTCAGTGGTCAATGTCACATGTTTCTATGGTATGACAAACTCATAACACAAATGTATTTCTGCTTTACACTTTAACTGCGACACTTGGCGGTTCTCAGCAAAAATAGACCTGAAAACAACCTGTTGACATATGGCCATCATACCAGCTTGGTATAGGGAGGAGCAGTTTCCTTCTTGTGCAGTCTCTTTTTCTTTCTATTTCTCCCTCCCGCTTTCTCGCTCTTTCAACTAGGGTAAAGGAAAATCACATCATCATATTTATTGATAATTATCAAAGGCAAACTCAGTTTAACAGTTAAACAGAGCGCACTGCGCCCCAGAGCAATCTCGCAATCTGCACTGACTGTTTTGGCATCTGATCTATTTATTCTGCATGCCATGAGTGAATCAGGCAAGACGACATACTTATAATCTTTTAGAAATAGTGTCACTGCTGTTTGTGTTTTTATGTAGGCCTATCTATTCCTCAGAAACGAGCAGACTCATACACAGATACAAAAGCTGCAATCTCTCCCCACAGATCATCACACAAGTCTGTGGTCATTTTAACTTCATTGTTGACGAAGAAACAATGTCCTGCTTATCCAGAGACGCATAGAAATCTACATGTAATCCATTCATTAGGTTATAAAAGAGATCAGCTTAGACAAGAGCAGTGGAACTTTAAGCACAGGTTTTATCATGGTGCTTGCGGAAAAATACATTTAGCCCAATCTGACAATTGCAAACAAGATATTTTCTCTTAAAATTCCATGATCTAAAGATACTGACTTTGCAATTATCGAAGCTAGAAGGCCTCAAAATTGTTATTGTAATTTTCTGTGGATAGACTGCAGTAGAATTCAAATGTCAGCACAAACCCGGTAATGTTTTCACCTTTTACCGTACTTGTAAGAGGAACATCCTTTATTAGAACAATGGAACAACAAAGAGCAAAAAAGGTCTGCTTCTACAAGATTGTGCCGGCTCTCCTCATCAGTCACCTCCTGCTCATTCTAAATCTTACAGCCTTCCCCTGGTGTCCATCCAGCGCTTCCTCTCTCTTATCCTCTCCTTCAGCCCTCACCCGCTGCTCCCTCTCATCTGTCTCGGCCACCCAGTGAGTCTCCACCTCAGGGGACACTTGATGTCGGCAGGTGTTAATTCTCCAGTGAGCCCTGTGGCTCTGCAGGGTCTCACATGACCCTGCTTAATGTGGATGGCACAGCAAACCCTCTCCTCTACCACCTTTCTTAATACATCAGTATTAGTAGTAAAGAAAGCCAAACAAAATACACAACCTCCAACATGTTTCAGTGAGACCACACCCTTGACTGGCAACATGGATTCATTTTACTGAGCTTGTTAAGATGAGCAATTCCTCCATGTAGTATTTGTATACAGTGTTAATATCCACAAATGAGAAATTACAGATAATATATAAGGGAATGTGCTATTTAAAATTATGGCTGATGTGGAAAACAATTTATGATTTTTGAAACCTAAAATCAATGATTACCATATGACACACACACCTTTTTTACATCGTGACTATAAGAACATAACAGTATTGATCAATTTAATTTAACCTTATTTTTGCTAGCTGAAAAGCCAAGGGACCAAGAGCGTTGAACATGAATATCTGCACCAAATTTCTTGGATCACTAGCTCTATTTGCAGGGAGTGAATCATTTCACCTTAGAATGATCGGGTTGTAGCAGAAATTTTAAAAAATGACAAAAAAAAAAAAGCCTGAAAAATGATTCTTTCCTCTGAGGTGCTTCATTAGGGTGAACCATTTTTTTCTCGAACTAATGCTTTAGTGGCAACTTACTTGCCACTCTTGCAGGACTTAAAGTTTTCTGTACTCGCGCTTGTCGTAAGGCAGCAAACTCCAAAGAAAATCCAAGAATGAAACGAAGCCGATGTAAAAAGCAAAAAACGGCGATTTATTCTCAAAATATCCGCTTTGAACAAAAATAAAAGTTTTCCAAGCTAAATCCTGTCTGTCACCTCAAACTAATTGACAGAAAACAGAAATGAGCTCTTATGTCTAAATGACGGTTAAGCTACGGTCAGAAAATTGTTGCTCCCGTCCTGCTCTGTTACCTTAATTACCCAAAAACAGAGATGCCGACAGGTGCTCACATGGCTAGTTTTACTACCGTTTACTACAACACGCTGCGCTTTACGGCAGTATCGGTTTGTGGTAGCAATACAAAATAAAAGCATAATAAAACTTTATCTACCGAACAGACATTAATTACATTAAGATGAAACAAAATATCAGTTGTGATTACTCCTTATAAATTAAAGCAAAATATATATTAACTAATTAAACACAAAATGCAAACATAAGCCTCATGTTCTCCATGGCTAACATTCCGGCCAGTGGTGTCAGTGGTTTTGAATCGAGACTCTGAACTTTAGCATGTCAGACTCCACACACCACTGAACCCCCAGAGCTCTTTCGATAGGGAGGCAATCCTTTTCCAAGTCAAGCTCTTTGACCTCTTTGGCCCTGTCGTCCTCATGTACAGAAGCAAGCACTGCTCTGCTATTGGAAATCCACTTTGTGAGACGAAAACCTCCAGCAGCACATAGACGCCTGAGCTCCTTAATGAGAGCCACCGCCTGTTCCTTGCTGCCAACCGACTTTAGGCAGTCGTCCACGTAAAAGTTCCTTAAGACAGTGTTTGTTGCCTCTGAGCTGAATGCTGCCTGGTTGTCCTCAGCACACTTTCGTAGTGCAAAACTCGCACAGCTGGGTGATGAAGTTGCGCCGAATAAGTGAAAGACCATCCGGTATTCTTTCAGCTCCTGTCTGAGGTCTCCTTGAGGCCACCGCAAAAACCTTAGCATATCAGTATCTTCAGCCGGAACCCTGACCTGACAAAACATGCCTTCAATATCAGACATGAAGGCGACTGACTCTTGCCTGAATCTTGTCAGCACACCAATGAGGGAACTAGTAAGGTCTGGCCCTTGCAACAGCTGAGAGTTTAAGGATGTACCTTGATACACGGCAGCACAGTCGAACACCACCCTTAACTTTGTTGCGCTTTGTTGGGTGGTAGACCCCATGATGCGGTATGTACCATATCCTGTTGCCATCTTTGCAGATTTCTCCCATGGGAACTTCCTCAGCGTAGCCTTTCTCAAATGTTTCTCTCATGAACCTTGTGTAATCCTGATGAAACTCCTGATTTCTCAATAATTTCCGTTTTAGGCTTTCCACCCTCTGCACTGCAACAGCGTGGTTGTTTGGGAATGTCATGTCCTTTTTCTTTAAAGGTCTCATATTATGAAAAACTGACTTTTTCTGGGATTTGGGGTGTTATTGTGGGTCTATGGTGCTGCCACACGCAGAGAAACTTTGAAAAAAGACTATCCATGCTTTTTTGAGTGAGATACAGGTTTCTAAAGGGGTCTTGCCTGCAGTTTCCAGATACACGAGTCAAATTTGTTGCAGCTGTCGACGTCGACGGCCGCTCATTTGCTTATGGCTACCCCACTGCCCCTCCCTTCACCGCACGGTGTCTCCACCCACCAGGTACAGCTACCGTCTCAGAGATCCGCCATTATGCTACTGAAATCGCCATGGCGAAACTCAAGGAAAAGTGCTCTGTTGTTGGCTGCAAGGACCAGCACAACACACTCCATCGTCTCCCAGCTGCAGAGGACGAAAGAGCGGCATGGATTGAATTTATTTTTATGATTTATTTTTGAAGTTGGCAAAAAACTGTTGGTGTGTGCGAGCCACTTTGACACTGACTATTTCACAAACTTGGGCCAGTACAAGGCAGGAGTCGTCGGCAGACTTTTACTCAAAGGAATACTTGCAGACCAAGGACATGTAAGTATACAAATAATGTGCTGTGTGTTTCTGTAGATTAGGCTGAACTCGTGTGTGATGTACTGTATGTTTTGCCATTGAGAACAAAGTAAGGTTAGCGGCTAACCGCTAACGTTAGCTTCTCTGACCACACAAGTTACTGCTACAGCAGAATCATTGTGTGTAGTTGTTACACCCCTGAAACAGGGGAGAAATAATCACTACAGTGATAGAGCGTCTTTTCCTCTGCTCATTGTTTACTGCAAACTTTTGTACATAAGCACAAATACAAAAATATAAACATGTTCAACGTAATAATGTACATTCTGTCTGAATCACAATATTACAGTAGATTAATAGTATCCTTCAGAAACAGACATCTCACTTTGAAGCACAAAATGTTCTTAGAGTCTACCAAACTAACTTGCAATCACTTTAGTTTCATTAAAGAGTGCATAACATACTGCAAATTCAACATGAAGGGAACACAATGCTTGACGTGAACAACGTGCGGTGCATAATGGCGGCGGCGGCGCAGCGGCTCGAGTTTTTAGCTAGCAAACACATTTTACTCCTCTCGGCAAAACGAAACTTAAACATAGTCAAAAATTCATCATAACACTTTCCCAATGCTCTTAACATATTAACCACCAGTTACATACACATTTGTGTTGTTAAATGTAACAATATACCTGAAACAGGGGAGAAATAATCACTACAGTGATAGAGCGTCTTTTCCTCTGCTCATTGTTTACTGCAATGAGGAAGAATACCGCGAATCCCCCAGATATGTGGGTGGAGCCAGAAGCAATCGATCTCAGAGTCTTAGATCAAGATCACTCTATAGATCACAGATCACAACTACTTATGCTTAAATTTAAGAATACAAAATGAATGTGAACAATATCAAATAAACACTCTTATAGCATTTTAACCCATTTTCAACTCTTATGAATAATCCTCTTTACCTCAACACAGATTAATATTATTACAGACCATGAATTTATGTCCTTTTAATCTCAACACAGATTTTAATATTATAACAGACCATGAATTTACGTCCTTTTAATCTGTAACAATGTATAAGTGTATTAGCTTTTCAACCTGTCACATAGTACGTTTCTGATCTTGCACACTATGTAATGAGTGTCCCGGGGAAATGTCTGCATGTACACGTATTTAGCTGTGTTTATTTAGCAATTTTACATGAACAAGCCAAGCAGTGTCACATAGTACCAGCTAACGCTAACCGTGAGCTTTCAAGCTAATGCTAACCGTGAGCCCCTAGTTCGCGATCAACACGGTCTGCACATGCAAACCCAGAGACCCGGTCGGTCAAGCAGTACATACACACACCCTCCGCCGGGTCTAAGCTTTCAGGATTTTGTGAAATAATGCATTTGAAAATGTTTTCTAAGCTGGAATATGTTGGCATAGGCCGGGCCAATACGAGTGTACTGTTGACTGCTACACGGAGCTTAGATTCTCTGCCCGGGCCGGGCTGGGCCCTTGACCAAGCATTTGTGCTTTTTTGTTTTAAATAACTCAGCATAATGACTATATTTCCAGCTAGAAAACACGCATCTCTCTCCTCCGTCCATTTTTGTGTTGCTGCGTGGTGTACACGTTAGTTATCCTCATGGCTAAAACGTGACTTGAAACTAGGGATGCACCGATGCATCGGCTGAACATCGGTATTGGCCGATGTTTGCCTCGTTAAATGCCATCGGCCATCGGCAAATAAAAAAGACATTTGCCAATGGCCGTGGCCGATGATTATATCTTGATTTGCGGCATGAACGCTGTGCTCATGGAGAAACTCTTTTTTCCCTCTTTTTTTTGGGAGAAATCCGGAAACGCAGCCCTCCCGTTTTCATGTGGACAGCGAATCCGCATACTTTCCAAAACAATGACGCCATCGCCGCATCTCGCAACGTCCCATAACAACAACAACGGCGGACCGCATGCTCGTGTTCGTGCCGCAGAAGATATCAAGCCTTTCTCGCAACTTACCCGCCTTGTAGTTGAGTGTGAGTCTCAGCAGCAGTTCGACCTCATTAACGGTCCACACAAACTATCTCGGTTTCCTTGCACTCGCCATTTTCATCTTCTTCTTCTTGTTGTGTTCGGTTTCTCCGTCTACTGTTTGTTTACAGCGCACAAGTTTACTGTGCATGCTCCGTGTCTTCTTCTCCGTGTTTTGTGAATGTCAAGCACCACCGAGAGGCCTGGAATATGAACTACAGCGTTTTCGCTCATTTTTAGTGGGTCCGTGTGGATGCAAATATTCTTAAAACGATGTCGAGGAAGACGGAGATAAAAAAGATTGTTTTCGCCCGTCTGGACGGCCCCTCAGACTTCAACTGACACAGCATTTAAGGAAAGCCAAACAGCTGCCTCCAGACAGCGCCAAAGCAAAACAAATAACAAACAAGGTGATGGAGTTCATTGCTTTAGATGACCAGCCTTTCTCTGTAGCAGAGGACGTGGGGTTTCAGAGTCTAATAAAGTTTATGGAGCCACGCTACACGCCGTCGAGTCGACGTCACTTTGCCAAGGTCTGTCTCCCCCAATTCTTGTCATGTGAACTAAGGTTATCTTGATTGTCAACCAGAAAGTTACATTAAAGGTTGTTTTTGTTTAATAAATTGGTCTCATTGGATTTGTGCTCATTCAAGGATAGTGTTATGAAGAGCTGAAAGACTTGTATGTTTCTGTGGCATAAAAAAAGGAATAAATAACAAAAAGAAAGAACATCGGCATCGGCCATCGGCCAAGTTGTTATGTTAAACATCGGTATCGGCCCAGAATTTCACAATCGGTGCATCCCCACTTGAAACGTACGTGACATCACTCCCAGAGACAAGAAGAAAGCAAAAATATATATTTTTATGAATGAAAATAACAATAATTGTAGCGCACAGTGACTTGAATAAATAACTTCAATGTGATTACTGGTTTGGAAATATTAACGCGTTAGATTACTCGTTACCGAAATAAAGTGGTCAGATTAGAGTAAGGTAAGGCGTTGCAGCCTTTAGTGCTTGAATTATACTGTACCAGTGCTGTCATGTATTACTCCTATCCAGTGACGGCTGGTGGTGATTTTGGGTGGGTGGGCTAACGAATGCATTGCATTTACCAATACTTCACACAGCAGCACCACATCAAGTTGCAGCAACAACAGTGTATGTTTTGTTATAGAATCACAAGCAGAATCAGAAATACTTTTATAATCCCAGGGGGAAATTACTTGCTTATTTCTTAGGAAGTGCTCTATGGCAAGACTGGGGAGACATAAGAATGGTCTGATGCCGAAAATCTCTCTCTCTCTGGTTCACAATATTGCCAAAGCATACAGGAGTACACAACAAGAATATTAACAATAATAAAGATGATAATAACAATAATGGCAATAATTGTTAATTAACTGGATACAAATCAATGTTTTCAAAGAAAGTATTTTTTATTAAACAATGACAGACAACACGAATGTGTGTTTGTGTGTGTGAACAAGGAAAACAAAAACCAGGGGCAGGTGATCCATGACATCGCAACCATGAAGAACCAAATGAAAAAAAAAAAAAAAAAAACTTAGGAGAAGGACCAAATTGGCAGCCAATTTGCAGACCATTAGCAGCTGCCACCACCGCCATCGTCAGCCGCCGTGACCACCATCGTCAGCCGCAGTGACCACCACCGTCAGCCGCCGTGGACACCATCGTCAGCCGCCGTGAACACCGTCAGCCGCCGTGAACACCATCGTCAGCCGCCGTGAACACCACCGTCAGCTGCAGTGACCACCAGCAGCAGCTGCCGCTTAAAATAAAGCACAGTAGCCTACATGAAGTAATGAAAGTAACCATGTTAAATTCAACACGGAACAGCACAAACAAATTAAATGCAGCCAACAACACGTCACATAATAAAAAAGTAGTATGTCCCAAAATTCAATGACATTAAACGAAATATTTATCACAAATGCCCCCTTATTTCTACTAGTGCTAGCAGCTAGAACGAGTCCTATATCACACACATAACCGACTAACGATGGCTGACACGGTCAGGTTCAGCAGATAAAAGCCAAAATAAATAAAACCCCTTAGTAATACATGTAAATCCTGCTTGTTAGTTACCAAACATCTTTAATATAAAAGCTGCTAGGGATTCATTACCGGACTATTACGTTACCTTTACAGCTGGCGAAGTCGCACTAGCTAACTAGCTACCAGGCAATGCTTGAAAATTGGCTCTAACAACCAAGATAAAATGCAGATAATTACGCTGTGCACGTACAAATGAAGACCAGTGTAAGCATCACAAAGGGCCTCTGATACAATATAGACAGTTGACAATTCAAAAGAGGTTGATATTTCAGCAACTTACCTCTGGAACTATTCGATGCACCGCAATGTAAGTGAATGAAGTCCAGCGCCCAGATGACAGTGTTTGGATCTAATCCGAGCTCCATTACCCGGAAGTAGGCGGTACAAAGTGCCACCATTTTTTACAACTCGAACTGCGCTGTCATAGGTCGAAGGTCACTGTACTGTTGCTACCGCGCTGTGATAGGTCGAAGGTCAGCCTTGGGCTGAATTAATTTAGCCCAAATGGGCAGCATATGAAGGGGGCGTGTCAGGGCACCTGTCAATCAAACGTCAATGGAAGTTTACACTACTGAGTTTGGGCTGAATGAATTTAGCCCAAATGGGGGCGTGTCACGACACCTGTCAATCAAAAGTGAATGGAAGCTTGCTACTGTGCTTGGGCTGAGTACATTTAGCCCATTCACAGGAAAAAAACCCAAGATATCTCATAGACCATATATTAGACCATATATACCAGCCGCCCCTGCTCCTATCCATATCTGGGAATGCTGTGCAGGTAAACTAAACTGTGATTACTTGTTGAGAACATTTGCCCATTTCTTGCAATTGTTTTCATGTTTTATTGTCTTATTGTCTGTTCAAGACTCTACCTGGCTGCACTGCATTACAATGAGAATGCTGATAGAGGGCAAGCCACCACATCATCAGGAGATCGTCTTTTCAAACTGAGCTTTCCAAAGTCCTGGAAGGGAGAGTGCAGAGCCAAACCAGTGAAGACAGACACGACATTCTGTACGTTTTACAATCTTTTATTTGAACCTCTCAAATTAAAATAAACATGGACACACAGACATCACACAAAAGGTTGAAAACAAACACTTAAAATCTGAATTCTTTTAAGATGGTTTTCAATATAAATGATGAGAATGTATAATGAGAAGTAATTAGGAGAAATAAGAGACACTTTACAACACTGCAGCACAAGGCGTTTTGGTTCTACTGCAGTTTTCCTGTAAACATGCATTTGTTTATTGCACTGCAGACTGCGGTGATGCTCTGTTGGACCTGATCTTCCAGAAGGTTTTCCAGGACCCTGCCGCATATGTGAAGGAGGTGCCGAAACTCATAAACCCTGAAGACCTCTCGGACCACACAGACAGGCAGCACAACTTTCACTCTCCGCCCCAGAGAGCTGAATGTTCACACCCATGGCAACTAGATACTTTCTTTGTTATATTTTCATATTGAAGTTAATATATAAATTGAAACTGTTTCACCTCAGATATGTATTTTCTTCTTGTTATTATTATTTCATTCATGTCAACACATGTTTACAAATGTTTCTTACAATAAAACATCTTTCCTAACTGTTCCGTGTTTTCATTGTTTGATATGTAATTTTCATGGTAATAAGTAAAATATAATAAACTATAAACAATGTAAGATAGAGGAAGAAGTCCTGTACTTTTCATCATAACACTTATGCGATAAATGAATAGTATTTATGTGACTAAAAGCTTACTGCACTATTCCCCTCAGATGTAAAGGTCAATAGTCTGCCTGATAAATGTTCAGTGCATTCTGCAGTGCAGATACATTCAGGCAGACAGGTTACAGGCCAGGGTGGTCCACCATGCATGATGGTGGCTCAAGGAAGCTGCTGTAGTCTTTGTGTAACCTAGAAATTATGAAAGGTAAGTGAGTGACAACAGATTAGAGAAAAGACAGCGAAATGACAACCATGTTTGCCCAGTGTTCACACTTAATTGTGGTATTTCCATACAGCAGATATTCTCAGGTTCTGTAGGCATTTGTTCACAATAGCCACAGGAACACCTACTTTTATGCCGATTTTTTATTCATTGGAAACTATGATCACTAATCATGTCACATTGTTTCTTTGGTAATATATATAAAGTTTATAAACCGTTTTAAATGGTTAAAAAACAATTCTGCTGGTAGAAAGGTGATGGGAGGCAACTGTGGCTTACTGAAAACTACAGTTGAAAATTGCTGGCAGTAGCTAATTACAGGTCGTCACTGCAAATAAGAGCAGGTTCTCAATCAACTTACCTGGCTACATAAAGGTAAATAATAATATGGGGTTACACTTTTCTCTTGTAACTGCTATTGCTAAATTGCATCCGCGTTACTGCAACTTAACAGCAGTAAACACCAGCCGAGGTTTGGCTAAGCTTCATGATGTAAACACTCGAGGAGAAGGGGGCTGTTAGCTGTAACAACGCGGGCAGACGGCCAGCAAACCCGTAAAACTTTCGTTATCTGCAGTAACATAAAAGTAATGTCGAGGTAACAAACTTAACTACTAACCACTGAGAAACACCAATGTTCATTCTTGGCTGCTTACTTTCTTTTCGAGCCTCTTTTTGTTCTGGGTCAGACCGCAGTCTGTTGTCCGGCAGCCATTACTCCCAGAAACTCCGCCGTTGCCATGGTCACATGATGCCATCCTCACGTCTTCCGCAGGCAGGAGGAGGTGGGCGGCACCGTGGGCGGCGCGCAGTAGCTCATTAGCATTTAAAGGGAAAGGCACTGAAACAGGCCACCTGGAGCAGGGCTGTGAAACTGGTGTTTCAAGAACCCTGCTGTGCTCAATGCTTGAGCTTTTTTCGACCAAAGCATGTTACTAACATTCCATTTAGACATCAAGGAACCATGTCAAGAAGCAGAAATGACCATAATATGGGACCTTTAGGCCTGATGCTGTAATGGCCTTCGTTCAGCTTCACTGATTGTGATACAGAGTCCATGAACTGTCTGTCCTCACTAGACATTTCCAACTTCTCAGTTAGCTGATGCTCAGGGAAGTCAAACTTCATTTGCTGCTGAGTGAGCTCTTCCAGCTTCGCCACTGAGATCCTATTTACCGTTACCTGTGGCCATTCAGCGTCGTCTTTACCGGTATTTTCTCCTCTCAACAGCGGCCCATTAATTGTCCAGCCTAAAATTGCTTTAACAGCATAAGGGCTGCCATCCTCACTGTGGATAACCTTCCAAGGCTCAAGTGCTTTTGGTACATTTGTTCCTATTAACAAACCAATTGCTCTGTCAATCTGATTGAGCTGAACCTCTTTCAAATGAGGCCACTTGTCCACATCACTCTGTTGTGGAATGTTGTCTTTTTTTACAGGAATCTCAGCTTGTGAGAAGACTTGCGGAAGCTTCAAGAAATTGTTCTCATCCAAACCGCTGACCTCGAGCCCCATGACAACATGCGTACTGATTGTCTCCTCTTTTCCCATGGTGTGGAGCAAAATGTTGGCCTTTTTTCCTGTTACCTTTAGGTCCCTCATCAACTCCTCTGAGCAGAAAGTTCCAGTACTGCCTGGGTCTAAGAATGCTTATGACTCAACTGTTTTGTTGCTCCTCAAACATCTGACCTTCACTGGAACGATTGAGAGTGAACAGGCCGATTCCCCGGCCCCAGTGCAACCACGTTTCACTATCTGTTGTGGGGGAGGAATTGGAAACTGATGACTCAGCATTCCTGCTTTCGCCAGCAGAGGGAGCTGACTCAACTTTGTTGAAGTGCAGGATGGTGGGGTGTTTCTGAGAACATGTTTGACAGGTGAGTCTTTGTTGACAGCCTTTGCTTAAGTGACCCTGTGAAAGACATCCGAAGCACATACCTTTGGATTTAAGGAAATCCAGCTTTTCCTTTTGAGGCTTCTGTTTGATGAGCTTACAAAAATCCAGGTTATGTCCAACTTTGTGACAAAAAAGACATTGTTTTCCAGTTTTGTAAGCAGTATTTTCCTTATCCTTATTTCCTTGCTCTGTGTGCCTTGGAACAGGGGTTACATCTGTTGCAAAAGTGTCTTTCCTTTCCTTGAATTTCGGAGGACCTTTTTCTCCTGCTTTTAGATTGTTTCCTTGGTTTGATGACCTGGGCTCTTGTAAATTGCCAAATAAAGGGTGAGAAACGATTCTTGCCTGCTTGTCCACAAAACTGACTAAATCAGTGAACCTGGCTCTCAATTTTGTCCTTTCCTGCATGTCACAAGCAACTCCCCTCCACCTTTCTCTTAACTTGAAGTGAAGCTTCGAAATGACAATCCTCATATTAGTAGGGCTATCCATTTCTTCAATGTACTCCATGCTGTTAACTGTGTTGCAGCAACTGGTGAGGAACATGGCAAACTCTGTGAGTGCTTCTCCATCATCTGACCTAATTACAGGCCATTTCAGTGCTCTTTCGATGGAGGCGGAGGCGATAGTATACTCATTACCAAAGTGTTTGTTCAAAAGCTTCTTGGCTTCTACATAGCCTCTGTCAGGATGCATATGTGAACAGCTGCGCACTAGGATCTTTGGTATGCCACGGGTGAACTGCTGAAGGAAATGCAGCCTATCCCTGTTGCTCTCTGTCCTATCCTCGATCCCATGCTCAAATGCTTTCATGAAAAAACCAAACTCCAAGGGATCTCCACTAAAAACTGGGATATCCATCCGTGGGAGAGTGGACACCTTTTGTTGCTTCACCAAATGCTCTATAATTTTATTTTGTTGCTGCATGACGCTCAGCAAATCTTGAACATTGGTTGACCTGTTCTCTCCTGTGCTGGGCGCTGACATTAGCATTTGTCTGATGGATTCTGCTACTTCTTTGTGAGCTAATTGGAAGCCTTGTTCTCTGTGCCACATCTGATGCACTCATTACATGCGAATCTCCACATTCTGACGGCATGGCTCTGAAGCCGCCCTCGCTACCCTGCCCTGCAGCATTAAAGTAGGCAGCCATACCATCTTTAGGTTCAGCAGAAGTGTTATCAGGTGGCCTGTTTACAGATAGCACCTCTAGTCTTGCATTTGCAGCAGCAATGGCTGTTCTCAACTCGAATTCCTGTTTTCTTGCTTTAAGCTGAGCCTCTTCTCTCTCTAATTGCTGCAACTGCTTTAGTGACTCAGCACGTGCTAGCAGAGCTGCCCGTTCAGCTTCTACTTTAAGCCTGGTAGAAGCTGCCGTAGAAGACACAACTGAAACAGATGGACTGTCTTGCTTTTTTCTGCCTGATGTTACTGATGCACTGTCTTCAGGCTCGATTTCAGCATCAACTATCTTAGCCTCATCGTCTTGATGTTTCACTCTTTCTAGCCATCTTTCTACTTTCACCACAAAATTCTTCAATTCAATGGCTTTTGGCTCATACCACTAGTGGTATGAGCCATGGTGATGAAACAATGGCCAAAAGCCAATTCAATGGCTTTTGGCTCATACCACTAGTGGTATGAGCCAAAAGCCATTGAATTGAAGACACAGTACTGTGTCTGATCATGAAGAACCTCTTCCTTATTCAAATAGCCTTTAACTGCATCATTTGCACCGCAGAACTTCATGTACATGTCTGTGAAATCAGCTGCTATTGTCACATTGACTTCTTCAAAATTGCCATCATCCTCCATTAGAGCATCAATTTCCCTCATCTTTTTAGTTAGATTGGTCAACTTAGCTTTCCTTGTTCCTTAAAGCTGTTTGAGCTTCTCTTCAAATGCTTTCTCAGTAGGTTTGATATCCTCTTAGTTTCAATCGGCTCCATATTAATTGCTTTGCCACAAACTCTTCAATGCAATTAATCCTTATGATTTAAGCTGCTCCAATAGCTCTTCAATCTCTTAGCTGACATTATCACAGAGTATTTTTCCTCTTCTAGAAAGCGCATGCGCTCCGTTAAATACAAGAGATGCTTACGTTCCGTATGATTGGCCGTTCAAAAGTCCATGGGTAGTCGAATCCGTTACTAGCTTGATAATCCTTTTTCTTGCGGAGCAATTTTCTGACTTAATTAGTGGTAACTTATTTGCCACTCTTGCAGGACTTAAAGTTTTCTGTACTCGTGCTTGTCGTAAGGCAGCAAACTCCAAAGAAAATCCAAGAATGAAACGAAGCCGATGTAAAAAGCAAAAAAGCGGCGATTTATTCTCAAAATATCCACTTTGAACAAAAATAAAAGTTTTCCAAGCAAAATCCTGTCTGTCACCTCAAACTAATTGACAGAAAACAGAAATGAGCTCTTATGTCTAAATGACGGTTAAGCTACGGTCAGAAAATTGTTGCTCCCGTCCTGCTCTGTTACCTTAATTACCCAAAAACAGAGATGCCGACAGGTGCTCACATGGCTAGTTTTACTACCGTTTACTACAACAAGCTGCGCTTTACGGCAGTATCGGTTTGTGGTAGCAATACAAAATAAAAGCATAATAAAACTTCTACGGAACAGACATTAATTACATGAAGATGAAACAATAAAGTTGTGATTACTCCTTATAAATTAAAGCAAAATAGATATTAACTAATTAAACACAAAATGCAAACATAAGCCTCATGTTCTCCATGGCTCTAAGAAATGCTATACAATTGGTTTAAACACACCAAAACACAAAAGCAGGTGAGTGCTGTGACGTATCTTCTGAACTGATTTAAAGTGAGGGGAAATGAATACAGTGGTTGACTCACCATGAAACCATTAGTGTCATGATTTGGACTTTGTGTGGGGTTTACTTTGCTTCGTGCCTTGTTTTGTGTCTTATGTGTTCTCAGAGGTGCCCTACAGAGGTTGTTTCCACTTATCTACGTGGTATATGGCTACACTGTGGTGCTGCTTTTTGTTACACTTTGCTCTTGTGTATTCTTGTGCTCCTATGAGACTAATTTTGTTTTTCCTTGCCTTCACCACAGCCTGTGCAAAGTCTGTGCTCCAGCTCGACAGCCACTCTGCCGCCCAGCCTCATGCACCTCTGCCACCTGCCTTTATCCTACTGTGGATCTCCTAGTCTCACTCACCTGTGCCTCCACCTAAGCCTCAGTCTTCGCCATCCCGAACCCCAGCTACTCCACCTGCTGAGCAGCCAGCCCGAGCCTGAGCTCCCCTCCACTGCCCACTACCTGTGCTACATAATACATTCCTTTCAACCTTTTCCCTGACTTGGTGTCTGCTTTTGGGTCCAACAAACAAACCACCTACAGACCCTAACAGTTACCATACTGTCTTCAGTCAGTCCAGGCTGAAGTTCATGATCTAACACCATCATATCAATGTTGCACATTGCTTGTGTGGCAAGGTGAGAGTGTAGGTGGGAGGCCACCGAAATCTGACTTACTGACAACGCCACCTGGGGAATTTCACCCCAGGAAATATCTTATGGAAATCTGACAAAACTTCAATTACATACTGGACAACACAAGTTCGTTTAACCGAGATAAGACAGAGACGTGGTTTTAAAGTAAAGAATTTATTAATTGAAATGAAATAATGAATAAATGAAAATATCTGTGGAAAAGGGGGTTAATAACTCAGGGAAATGAATCCAATTATGAAAATATAACAATTTTATTTAGGTATTTTTTGTAAACAGTAAAATTGTGTCCCTTTGCAACACATTCCAAAAACCAACAAAAGAAAGTGGACAGAAGCCGGCTAAAGGGAGGCAGCCTACTTAAGGATGTGTTCCAGGAGTGCAACAACTTACCCACCACACGTGCTCACGGCAATCGGCAATCACTCCAAACGGTGCATCACTGCAAACTGTGTCCCGGTGAACTTTAACACTACAAACAGTGAGGGAACCACTCTAATGTGCCTAGCCTCCACTACAAGCCGACTAATGCCACTAAAAAAAAGGAAAAGGGCAAAAGAAATATAACAAATATATTACAAAACAATTAAAAACACACCAGTTGGTCCAGCCTAAAGTGTACAACAAAACAAATCAAGGAAGGCAAAGCTAAAGTAAAGCAAAACAGCAGCTGATAATGACCTTTATAAAAAAAGGTGTACAGGCTAACCCACGCTTATCAATTCGCATCCACAACATTGGAGACCAACTTCATTCACTAGCTAATTCAGACACCAGTATGACCAGGCAGGAGGGAGAGCAGCTCAGACAGGAGCCCACACAATAACCAGGGAGAGACAAAAGACAGCATTGAGGCCACAGGTGCCTTAAATGCCCTCAGACTAATCAGGAGGGGGTTGGGCAGAGGAGTTGACCTGAACACCAGGGTGTGTTCAAGAGCCAGCAGCCTAATTAACATGAGGAAACACTGGTTTCCCCATCACACTTGCATTAAAATAAGGGGGCTGATGTGTGAATGAAGAAGGTAAGGAGGCAAGATTCCAGGACGCTATCTCTGCGTCACAGAACATTAGACTAAGGAGGAAGCTTCTTTGAATCAGTAAGGAATAAGAGTGTCACTGAGGTGGTGGACCTGTTATTCAACAATCACAAACCTCTCTTTTGTACAAAGCAAAGTAGTAAACACCTTTTAAACAAAATTAGCAAAATGAAAATAAAAAGGCATTTATACACCAGTGACCTGAGAAAATACAAATTAAAATAACAACTGAAACATAAATTCTAATAAAATCATACAAACTACCAACTTGATGTCTCCTTGCATTTCATCATCTCTGATGTCACTGAAGGCGAGACGCCTATAATTGGGGCATATTATCCAAACAAGATGCTACATCTAGCTGCTCCTCAGAGGCTTCATCTTTAGATTTGTTGTAATCTAACATCGTCTTGTTCGAGCTCTTGGTCAAGTCTGTGTCTTCCTCACACATTAGCAGCATTGAAATGTGGTAAACATGACAAAATGACTTTACATAGGAGACTGTGCATCAACCCTTGAAGGGGTGTCTGTGAAGTTTCCTGTAATTCCAGGGCATCAATATGTTGCAAGGTTGGAGGTCGTCACCCAGGACCTGAGTGAAAATCTTCTGCTGCTATTGTATTCTGCTGATCACTATCTGTCTGGAACCCCATCTTGTTTGTGATGGTAGACTTGAACACATGAGAGAAGTGACCCACCAACTTATACACACACCTGCAACACGATCAATTAGTCCATCCTTTTTGCTGCATTTTGCAAGGTAATAAAAACACACAATATATTGTGGACAAAACAACATCATTGAAACTATGTTCTTTCAGCTGATTAACTAGGTAATTTAAATGTGTACTCTTCTTACATCTGTTAGAAAGTAATAAAAACCCACCTAGCCATTCTTTAAGAATTTCACTTAAGTGTTATGAGTTTAGCAACACCTTCACCTTCTAAGGACCCAAATATAAAGGCATTTCACTGAATTGTTTAAGTTTTGCTTTTAGAAAAGATTATTAGCTTCCAGAGTTATCAACCTGTCTGTACCCTTCATCCTTCCTCAGCCCCATCCTTCACAACAGTGGTCTGCCCTTCATTTTGAAATGACAGTGCATTTAACAAAACATCCATCCATTGTCTGTAATCGCTTTATCCCTTTTATGGGGTCGCAGGGTCTTTTGCTGGAGCCAATCATAGCTGTCACTGGACGAGGGCAGGGCTGGACATCACCAGCTCATCGCAGGACCCTCACTGATGGCAGAGGCCGCCATGCAAGGTGCCAACCTCACATCAGGAGCAATTTGGGGTTCACTATCTTGCTCAAGGACACTTCGACATGCAGCTCAGCTCAGCCGGAGCTGGGATTTCAACCAGCTTTAAAAAAAATTGTATTTCAGAATAGGGTAAGTTGAACAGATTAAAATTAAACACAACATTAACATAACTTACCAACGGCAAGATGCAGTCTGTGGTCAAAGCACTGCAGCTTCACCCCATTGTGATGTCCTCACTTTTGATCCTCTGGGAAAAATTATTGGCATAATATTCCACTTGTGACAGCTCTGTTTAAACCTGCGCCTTCTGTTCTCCTACAGCTTTGGAATGACAACTAAAGAGAAATAAACAGCAGCGGCTCAACAACGCAGCACACAGGCATCCAGTGTGCCCTGCCTGTTAGCAGCTGAGGGAGGCTCTTGCTGCAACCATGGTTCTTTTATGGACCTCTGGGCAGTGTACTTTGTGCTACTGAGTAAGGTAGCTGGACAGCAGGCTCAGTGAGCGCAGCACATTGTTGTCATTGCTAACTATTGCTACCTCATGTGTCTCTTACATGTAAAAAAACTGAACCAACAAAGCTGGTCCTAAATAAACTTTTTAAAAGTCCTCTTGGATGCGGTGTAAAATACATTGTCACAAAGCTCAAAAGTAAAAAGCTGACTTTTGAGAGATGTTTCTCTTACAGGAGAGTCCCATTTCAAACTTGTGACGATCTTATAAAATATAATGCATTGCTGTAGATTAAACCAACCAACAGTATATAAAGGAGTTAAAATACGCTCAACCTTAAACATCTGCAGCAGTAAAATGACACCTACATATTAATGCAGCAGTAATATTAATCCAGAAACATCAGATATAAAAACACTGACTGGGAACATTTTACTGAACACTTTGGGACTTCAACTACATTGAGCTCATGTTACAGACTTTTACTCTAGTAAGTTTCTAATGCAGTACTTAAGCACTGGACTATTTTCAATGTGGTTTGAGTTATTTTACTGAAGTGAATATTTTTCAAGAATTGGGACATTTTGGCTCAGAAATCAAGACTGTGAGTTTTCTTTATGTTTCATGCAGCAAACTGTAACAGAATGAGTGTGTGTTAATTTGCCTTCATTGACTTTGCACTTCCTGTGATTTGACTACTTTGAATGCACACATCATGACGTCAATGTTGAAACAATATATTGTCAGGTAAAATCAGGGGAAGTCAATGGAATTAATCAGCTGGGCACCATGGCCATCTGAACCTACATCTGTGCCAAACCAGAAGATGTTTGATACGTCACAGGATATGTGACAACTCTGACCTGCTGGTTGCGAGAGAACAAAGGTCAGGATCCCACCAGAGTAATCAGAATCCATCCTCTGGGGACCATGAACAGCCTTACAAATTTATACTCAGGACAGTTGGCTAGCAATGGCTAAATATGTGAACCAAAACATTTTGTTGTCAGTGTATGAATGTGTGTGTGTGAATGGGTGAATGTGGCAAGTGTTGTAAAGTGCTTTGAGTGGTCAGTAGACTGCAAAAGCACTATAGAAATACAAGTCCATTTACCATTTACATTTTGGAATCTCTGCACAGGTAATGAACCTCTATAGAGATGCAGCTGCAGCAGCCTCAGCCAGCAGGAGCATCTTTACAATAATAATAATAATAATGATATATTTAATTTGTAAAGCACTTTACATTTAAATAAATCTCAAAGTGCTACAGGAAAAGCATCAATAAAAGAGAAAGCATTAGTAAAAGAAAAAAAACACCTAAAAGTCAAAAGCAACTTAGAGGTCATAGGATCTGCTAAAAAGGAAAGTTTTAAGTCCTTTTTTAAAACATTCAACAGTCTGTGGTGCCCTCAGGTAGTCAGGGAGGCTGTTCCATAGACGAGGGGCGGCAGAACAGAAAGCCCGGTCCCCTAAGGTGCGGAACTTTGTCCTGGGGGGGTGGAGACAGTGAGAGTTGGTCGAGCGGAGGGGTCAAGATGAGGTTTGTGGGGTTAGCAGTTCTTTAAGATAGGAGGGAGCGTTGCCATGGACGCACTGGTGAGTGAGGAGGGAGACCTTGTAATCAATTCTGGCGGAGATGGGAAGCCAATGAAGTGAATGGAGGATGGGTGTGATGTGTTCATACTTTCGCACTAATCAGGATCCTAGCAGCACTGTTTTGTACATACTGGAGCCTTTGTATGCTCTTGCTGGGGGTTCCAATCAGTAGTGCATTGCAGTAATCCAGCCTGGAGGAGACAAAGGCATGGAAGAGCTTTTCGGCGTCAGAAAAGGAGAGTGAGGGTCGGAGTTTGGCAATATTTCTAAGGTGATGGAAGGAGTTTTTGCAGAGACAAGCTGATGTTCTGTTCTAAAGACTGAAGTTAGAGACGGATGATGTAGTTACTCTGATGTACAGGCAGTGATCCTGGCAGAACTATTCTTTAAAGGTCCCATATAATGAAAAACACATTTTCTCCGGTCTCTACATATATAAACTGGTCCTCCCTGAGCCTGCCAACTCCCAGAATGATGAAAACAAGTGATTCCTGCATGGTCTCTGCAGCCCACCCACTGGTAAAACGGCGCTCCTACAGGCTGTTCAGTTTCAGCTCCTTTCGTTACGTAACGAAAGGAGTCATTATCATAGGCCGACCTCCTCTGCGCGGTGATAGGAGATATCTGAGAGGGGGGCGCTCATCCCCGAGGTGAAGTTCGGTGCGTCCAGCAGCGAGACAGCAGCGTATCGCAATGTCGTCGCTCAAAGCTGGACACGCAAGTAGCTCTGTTGTTGGTAAAAATCAACATAAGTGCCTATATTCTGTCCCAGCTACAGAACAACAGAAGAGACAGTGGTTGCGTTTCATTTTTTAACGACAACGTGCCGGCTGCGGTTCATGTTAGCTTGTGTGTGTGTGCTAACCACTTCATATCGGACTGCTTTAGTAACGAGGGTCAGTACAAAGCTGGCTTTGCCTCGACACTGACCCTCGTAAAAGGATCAGTCTCAACCATACCGGATCCAGCAACTGCACCCGAGCCACAGGTAAGTGTCGCCGCGGTTTGATAGTATTTACAGCTGCCTACGAGTCTGGAGAAGTCCGCTGGAAATCGACTAACTAGTTAGCTCCGCTTCAGTCCGCTATGTAATGGCGTTTGAAGCGAGTTTGATGTTAATAATATTACGATGGAGCTTGGTTGTCACAGTAAAAAGTCTGGAAACATATGCAGACTCACTGCATGAAAAGTGGGATTTTCGTCAGTGTGCGGCACTGTAGATTGTCGTGGAATTTCAGGTTTGCGACAATTCACGGCAATTTGCAGGCAACACTGAAAACTGACGTAAATTGTCGGAAACTGACGTGGGCCTTGCTTGGCAGTTGTCCCCCCATGACCCCCCTCCCCCTGATTCTAGGGGAGGCTTTAACATGTAAATGAAAATGCTGGGAGCTATACAAATGCAAATCAGGGTAGCAGTGGGAGTTTTTCCCCAGGTGACATTTTCCTAAAAGGTATCAACTTCATTTTAAGAAAATCTCTGGTATAAATAGATGAGGCTCAGTATAGCCTAATTATAGACTCTTACATTTTAGCTTGAATTGATTTGTTTAATTAAAATATGCTAGATTAATTACTGTGTATGTCATTAGCAATGGCCAATGTTATGTAAAAAGATTATTTATTCCTTTTTTTCTCTCTCCTGAGACCAAGTTAAAGATAAAGCGCCAGTTAAGTTAAAATGTGCATGACATATGAGATAAATAAGATATTGAAATATATAAATAATTTCTGTTTAAAATGTGTGACATTAAAATATAATTTCATGGGTTCTGAATGTTTAAAAGAAGTTAAAGTAATTCTTATTTCGTGTGAGAGTTCATGACCTCTAAGAGTTTCTACACTTCCGGGTTGACCGGAGCATCAGTGACGAGGAAGAAGGAGCAGAGAGTTAATGGCATAGAGCAGCTAACAGTGGGCTGTGTGTGTCCGTCAGTGTCGTGTTTTATTACTAACGGACTGTGAACTATATTCGGACGACGTGCCTTGAGTGTGTGAGCTGGACTCTCCATCGCAGTCGAAGTGTTTGTGTTTTATTGGACACGAAGCAAGTTCGGCTAAGCTAGCTAGCAGGAGCTAAGCTAGGCTAGCAGGAGCTCGGTTAGCGGCCCGGCCTTGTCGAGAGGAGGCCTGTGTTGACGGGAGGAGCTTTGCCGGGTCGCCGCGGAGAGTGTAGCCGACGGATGTCGTTTCGCTGCCGCAGAGGGACACGGAGGTTTATCGCTGCGAGCATGTTGTTTTCACAGACTAACCTTGCATCACACCGAGGCGTATTAGCTCGGAGCTCTGTCTGCAAGTCCAGATTTACATGATGCTGATAATGACGCCATCGTGTGTAAGTAACGTTTACTGTTTTCTCCTTCATGGTTTAATTTTACAGTGACTTACGTTTTCATTATTCATACCACTTTTCATTTAATTGTTTTCCAGCTGCCTGTAAGATAGTAACGTTACGCAGGAGCCTCAGGTACAAACAACCAGATCTTCCATCGCAGGCTGAAGCTGTGAGGAGTTCAGCTCGGAGTCGTTCGAGAACAAAGAGGGTAAGAGTTGTTAGATTAAATCCGTTTTTGGCCAATGTGAGTATTATTCGGGTGCATCGCCGATGCACTGCGTATGGACGCTAGACATCTATTAATGCACCCGAATTATACTCACATTGACCAAAAACGGATTTAATCTAACAACTCTTACCCTCTTTGTTCTCGAACGACTCCGAGCTGAACTCCTCACAGCTTCAGCCTGCGATGGAAGATCTGGTTGTTTGTACCTGAGGCTCCTGCGTAACGTTACTATCTTACAGGCAGCTGGAAAACAATTAAATGAAAAGTGGTATGAATAATGAAAACGTAAGTCACTGTAAAATTAAACCATGAAGGAGAAAACAGTAAACGTTACTTACACACGATGGCGTCATTATCAGCATCATGTAAATCTGGACTTGCAGACAGAGCTCCGAGCTAATACGCCTCGGTGTGATACTGATCGTCTTTATTGATTGTTTTTACAGAGAGCTAGCTGAGGATGAGGTGGAGCTTTGAAAGTGCGCCGCCATGGACCTGATGTCTGAGGGGGAAGACGGCACAAGACGGAGGGTGTGTGGATGGAGCCGGGAGCTCACCGAGCTCTGTGCCGCGCTGCAGTCGAGATTATAGAGGCGATTCCGAATTGCAGAGCGACAACCGACGTCTGCAAAATGGACCGAATTCAGACAGAAGGCCGGCAGTTACCGACAGCTCCGAGGCGGCAGACAGACACATCACGGTGCTGCAGGATTTTAGGCTTCTAGTGAGCTTCCTGTTGTTGTGTGGGCGGATTATATTTTGTACATAGTTGTGATGTGTTTGTGTTAATAAAGCTCTTTCTTTGAATAAACAACACCGTCCTGGCATTTTCCTTTCCTCAATAAATTCATTCATGTCTTTGATGAATATTATATATTATTAGGGCTGTCAGGCGATTAAAAAAATTAATCTAATTAATTACAGGATTTGTAATTAATTAATCTAATTAATCGCATTTTAATCTCATATCTGCTAAAGGTACCCAAATACAGAATTCGAATTCTAGGACATTACAAAAGTGTATTGCGTGACTAATCAATTGAATACACTGAGAAGAACTTGCCGTTCAAAGGCCCGAGCAACGATGTGCTCGCCTCGCTCCCCTGAGTCGCGTCCATGTCTGTTGTCATCCTGCTTTGACTAGCGACTCGGGCTGTAACAATACACCAAACTCACGATTCGGTTTGTATCACGATTTTTGACTCACGGTTCGATACAATCCTCGATTTTTTTTTCTTTCTAAATTAAACATTTTATTTATGTAACATTTCAATAACTTACGTATATGATACTTGTCTGATGGTATCAGAGGTGCAGTATTGTGGAGGGCGTGTCTATCTGATGGTCTGTTAACTGCACAGATCCCTCACTCAACTTAATACAGAGAAATGTCCCACAAAACAACGTTACAGAACCAAACTAAGGTAGCATAGTAACTGTAACTGTCTTTGGGAACAAGTTAAAAATACCACAGCTGTAAGTGGAGAAGCGTCCTTCCTCCCGCCCGTCCTACAGACTCCTCGTCACATTTCTGCCATGCAAAAACACTTTACCTCACCGAGTGTTTCTGATGAAAAAAAATCTCAGCGACGGTCAGCCCTCCGGACCGAGACTTCAGTGAACTTTACCCCGGAAGACAGTCTCCGTCGGTTTTGAGTGACAGGGGAGACACCGGGGAAACCCCTTGAAAACACACACACGTCATCATCATGACGTGTACCGTCACGTCTCTTTAGGAGCCGCAGCGGCGCTTTCTGTGTAAATTACGCAGCGGTTCGTCTTTACAGCAATGCTTCAGTCTGTGTGAACGAACAAAGGTGGAGAATTGGCGAACGACCGCTGCGGTGTTAATGTGGTTACAGCTCATAGGGCTGATCTGGACTGGAAGTTGTGTTACGATTCTGCCTTCTCACAGAGCGAGACAGGTTCGTGGATCTGAGTGTCGCCATTTCAGCTTCGATTAGTTACAGCCCTACTGGCGACGCAGGTGGGAAGTGACGTGCCACTGCCAAGTAGCCTACGGGTCATTCAATGGGCCAAATTTAAAATGCTCGTGCATTAAATTGCCACTCAGAATCTCAGAATTAATTGCGTTAATTTTTATAACGCGTTAATTTGCAGTGTAATTAATTAATCTAATTAACGCGTTAAACTGACAGCCCTATATATTATATGAATTTCTCGTGTTTAAAAGCAGTGGTTTCATCCAATACTGAGGGAGGATGTTCAAGCCAGCCCACACATTCTGTGACCAGGCGTGGTTTCGCTGCGATTCATATGCAAATTAGAGCCGTTCGCACCTCCGGGAGCTCCACTGTCGTCATGGTTCGTTTCCGACAATTTGTGGCACAGCGAACGCGGCGTTTGCAGGCTGTAAATTGCCGTTAACTGCCGAAAATTAGGGAGATTTGCGGGCGTTTACGGGGACGAAAATCCCACTTTTCATGCAGTGACTGGAGACAGAGACAATGCAAACAGTGTCCAAGAGTTTGGAAACTGTGTTGGAGACAAACACAGCTTTCACTAGCTGTTAAAGTCCGTGTAAAGCAAAATCAGCCATTTTCTTCTAAACACATTAAACAGGTCATAAATGTGTTTACTTAAAACATGTAAAAGCCATTCGACCATTTAAAATTTAATTTTGGAGCTAGGCTCAAAAACTGTTTTTCAACATTTCAGTGTTCAGGATTTAATGGGCGGGTCAGAAATCATGGCCGCGTTACGTAACGCGGCCATGATTTGCATAAACCCCGCCCTGCTGCAGAAGTGGTATAAATACGTGCAGCGCATCAGCTACAGCAGTTCTCGCACTCGCTCTCCAGTCTTGGATAGCATTGCTTACAATAGTTTGCAGCTAGCTAGCCAGCCAACCAGTCAGCTAAACAGTCACATTTCCTCCTCATCGCTCCTGCACCTTTCCTGGATGCCACAGTGTGCAGGGTGACGGCGCTGTTAGCTTATTTAAGTTTCCTTCAGATGACAACGTAAAGAAACGGTGGATCGATTTTGTGAAGAGGAGCTAACGTTACTGTAGGGAGTTAAACACCACCACCAACACCGTCTCTGCAGTGTCCACTTTACCCCTGATCGTTTCAGCAACTGTGACCAGGTAATGTCTGGATTTCTGCAGAGTCCGTTTAGGCTGGTCACTGGGGCCGAACCGATCCTCTCTTTCCCCGGCTTGCATCCTCTCCTCCCGCCGACAGCAAGTGCCAACGGCCTTATGGCCCCCCTCGACCCGCTGATGGCGCGTGCAACCGGCCTTATGTGGCCGCAGCCGACCCTCTCCGCCCAGCTGACGGCTGGTGCCACCGGTTTAAAGTGGCCGCGCCGCCGCAGCCGACCCTCTCCGTCCTGCTGACGGCGGGTCCCACCGGCATAATGTGGCCGCGCCGCCGCAGCCGACCCTCTCCGTCCTGCTGACGGCGGGTCACACCGGCATAATGTGGCCGCGCCGCCGCAGCCAACACTCTCCGTCCTGCTGACGGCTGGTGCCACCGACATAATGTGGCCGCGCCGCTGCAGCCAACACTCTCCGCCCAGCTGACAGCGGGTCCCACCGACATAATGTGGCCGCGCCGCCGCAGCCGGCCCTCTCCGTCCTGCTGACAGCGGGTCACACCGGCATAATGTGGCCGCGCCGCCGCAGCCAACACTCTCCGTCCTGCTGACGGCTGGTGCCACCGACATAATGTGGCCGCGCCGCCGCAGCCAACACTCTCCGTCCCGCTGACGGCGGGTCCCACCGGCGGTATGTGGAGCATTATTGGTGAGCCGTCCCAGTGTGAACGGATAATCCAGAGGCGCGGAGCGATGGCGTGTCGGTCTGACAGTCTGATAACTGCACAGGTCCCTCACTCAACTAAATACAGAGAAATGTCCCACATAGCAACGTACAGGACCGGACAAAAATATAGTAACTGTAACTGTCTTTAGCAACTTATATGAGGAAAACAAATACCGCAGCTGTATGTGGAGAAGCGTCTGTCCTCCTGTCCGTCCTCCGCCTGTCCTCCCGACTCCTCATCACATTTCTGCTCAGAAAACAGCGTTTGTCACCGGCAAAGACTTTAACTCACCGAGTGTTTGTGATGTCAGCCCTCCTGACCGAGACTTCAGGGAACTTTCCCCCAGAAAACAGCCTCCGTCCCCGCGAGTGACAGAGTCAGACAGCGTCCTGTTTACTGATGGTGATTATGTATAATTATGCAATTTAGCGCGAAAAACTTCACTCCGTCACTGTCCAGGATGTTTGGTGGGTCAGAATCTAGATCACTACACATTATAACAGAATCCATATGATAATAAACTGTCCGCGGGTTTAGGTAGACAAGGGGAACACCTTCAGGGAACACCTGGGGAAACACCGACGTCATTAACATGACGTGTACCGTCACCGTCACTACAACCGTCCTGCCGACAACAGGTGCTCTCATCCCCGCCACCGGCCAGACTTTAGATTCTCTGTCCGAGCCCGACCCTGTCGTTATCCCGGTCGTTATCGCCATCAGCCAGGGAACGGTCGGACGCTCGTCACCGCCAGAGACGGCCGCTTTTTTTTTTTTTTTTTTTTCAAGATCGCTGCAGCCCACAAACACCCACTGTAAAGCAGCTAACATTGAGGATGAGTATAGCGTCGCAGCGCTGCTGTTCCACCGTCTGGGGAGAACCCTGGTTAATGTGTCGCCCGGCCGGCTCGGACACAACGTGCACGGGCAATTAAATGCATGTTGCTGAAGGTGCAAATCCTGAAGGTGATTTTACATCGTGCATCCTGTCATGCCCATGTAATGTTAGCAGATGTTATTGCATTTAATCATGACATGATTTGGCCTGAGTCCGTGAGTCCCGAGTCCATCTGACAGCACAATGATAATCCACATATTATATTTATATGTGCACCAATATAGCCAAGGAGACAAGGAGTTATATGTAGACTAGGGTGTTATGTTTGTGTGTAATGTAAAACATGGCCTGTGAGGAACGAGGCTGAGCACTATCAGTGTCTGACTCAGAGTCAGTTTCTGGCTCTGATGGCTCAAACGGGTCCGGCTGGGTCCATCGATGACGCTGCTAGTAGCTTCCATTGTTACTGTAGGTTATGTCCTCCACAAAACTAAACAATATGTAACAATAAGACCCAAAGATATTATTTCAAAATTCGAATATAACGACAAATCAATTTGCTCCACAATAAACCTCATGATTTTAATAGGTAAATTCCACATCCATAAGAGTAAATTTTCCAAGTCCCTCCCAAACTTTAATGTCTTCACAAATTAGTTTATTCTTTACATAGACACCTTAAAACTGATGCCAAATAAGAAAAGTGAACGGACACTACAATACTTAAAGTCATTTTCACTTACCCCAACATAAGAAATGCCTTATACATATTTATTTTATTCTATTCCAATTACATCTATTATTTTATCAAGAGATATATTTTTTATTCATTTTGTATCTTGTCTTATCACTCAGTGCCTGCTATATCTGATTGTCTGTACTTTTGCAAATGTTAAATAAAGATTTTCATACAAAAAAAAAAATAGGTTAGGTCCTCCTGCAGTACACGGAGGCGGCTCCCCTCCTGTGTGGGCGTGGCTCCAGCGCCTCTAACTGACACGCCCCCAGCGTTTCACAGCAGAGAGAAGTGCTTGTTTTTCCAGGATTTTGAGACCTAATTTTATATACTTGGCAATTTTTTTAATCTTTCAAATTTGGCTCAGTGGTCAATGACACATGTTTCTGTGGTATGACAAACTCATCACACAAATTTATTTTTGCTTTACACGGACTTTAACCATTAGCTACCTGGCAGTAACTGTAACAACACATAGGAACAAACTAACATTATTCAGACTCACTAACCATTCTGAAACGTCCTGCTGCAGCCGCAGAGTCTGTACTTCTTTAGGAGCCTCTCCTTCTGGGTCCGATTCTGGGTCAAACTGGTTCGGTTGAACGAAAAAATCTCCGCGAGCCATAGCGTAACACCCACCGTAAACATTAGCGCATGCTACTGCTAAGGCAAGGGGAATCATCTCCCTGAGAGTGAGGTAGCAGGCAGGGCTCTCCAAGTAGGCGTTGACAGACGGAGCTTATTAGCATTTAAAGGTGCAGGCACAGAAACAGACTGCTCTGAATAGAGCTCTGTAGAGTGACTTTTAGGCAGCTGGAATTCAGGACCACGCATGGGTTTGGAGCAATGCATATCGAATACAGAGTTTTTGGACTTCTGACAGCTGTGTGAAATTGATGAAAAACAGTATAATATGGGACCTTTAAAAGCAGTTTACTACAAAAATAGTTTTGTGCAAGCAGAAAACAGTTGTGGTGTGCTCATGTGCTCCGTCTGATCGCTGGTGGCAGTCACACTGTGTATTCCTATTTCGGCAGATTTAATGAAGCGACATGCAAAACAAACCGGGCGACAACACTCAGAATAAGGCACAACGCACACATGTGCGCGCGCACACACACAAATACCAAACATGATCTGTGTCTACATGAGTGAGCACCCAGCACAGAAATAGATAAATGTAATAACACAGATGCTCAGACCATCTAATGGTATTTACAAAGGGAGATGTAATAAATCTTCCTGCTTTCTCTGCCACCTGTTTTTACTGCAGAGGCTCCGCTGCTGGCATATATTAATGATCTGGCTGTGAGTCAGTCCTCTCTGAAGACCTGAGGGAGACACAAGGAGAGGGGTGAGAGAAGGAGAGAGGATGGGGAGACAAATTAAGGTAAGGAGTAATGGAGCGACAGAATGAGGGGATAGATACAGCAGGTATGCTAGAGCTGTGGAGGCTACATAAGAGTAAAAACAGAGGAGGACTTGGTAAAACAAAAGTAAGGATATGTGACTGAGAGGAAAGTGTATGATTGAGAAGAATGAAGAATGTGGTTCTGTAGACAGAGACTAATACTTTGAACACATGGATTAAAGTTAAAAAAAAGTATGGCTTCTTTTAATCATGTACCCTTTTATTGGTGAAGCTGCGGTAAAAGTAAAATAGAAATGGCATATGTAGGGCAAGCAGAGCATGACAAGAGATATGAATGCAGATGGAAGGCCTTTTGTGTGAGCGAGAATACAGGGGAGAGTTTATTGGCATTTGTTGGGGAAATATGTTGTGTTGTTCTGACAGAGGCTTTAAGTTTGTGTGGCAGAAAAAAAACAAGTAAATGAATACACTCTGCTGGCTGCCTGCCCTACCAGGTGAGCCATCAGGACAAGACAGCGATAGTCCACATTTTGAGCAACTCACCAGGTTTTACACCCTGATTGTTACAGATATGTATATTCCATTTAAAGAAGTAAAAAAATCAAACATGGTTTGGCTTAAAACAGAACCTTCCACAACGTATGAGACACATTTCAAAGGCAATATCTCCTGTGTGTGTATTTTTTTTCCTGTCTTTGCCCCCAACTCACTAAGCTATGACATTGCAAGAAGAGAACAAGAACACAGGGATATCTGATGGTGTATCTAACACAACACTCCTGCAATTAATACCCCTTCATGAGGGTAAAAAGGTGCAGTTGTTGTTAAGTGTTTTAGAGACAACCTTATTGTCATGGTGGGAGTGGGGGCAGTGTTCTGTATTTTCTCCTTCTCTGTTTTCCCTCACCGGCTCCCGTCTAACGGTTTCCTGACCTGCGGGCGTGCCATCCACACCGGCTTCAGCGAAGACGCGCACCTGAGTCTCATTCATTCATCATCCCCTGCTACTTGAACCCGGTCATGTCTCCACTCCGATGCCAGATTGTTCCGCCAGTTACGGTGAATTATCAAGAGCCTTCGTATAGATTCCTATTTTGACTTAGGGTGAATTTCCTAGACATAGCCAGTTTGTTTTTGTGAGCCCGTCTCATGATTGTTTCTTTTCTCCTCTATGTTCCTGCCTCGCGGCCGATAGACATCCTCGCCTCTCCAGCCCAGTCCGCCTGCCCGCCAGCCTGCCCACCTGCCGGCCCGCTCGTCCGCCCCGACCCGCCGATTACAGCTGCCGGCCAGCCCGTCCGCCCCGACCCGCCGATTACACCTGCCGGCCTGCTGGCCCACGGGCTCCCACCTCTCTACGAACTTGAAGCCAAATAAAAACTGTTTTCAACTGACCTCTGCCTCAGCTCCATCTGCTTTTGGGTCCAGACCTAGAAACCCGACATAACACTTATGGTCATTTTAGAGTTTGTGCTGCTGTTAAGATGCATTATACAGAGAGGAGGGGCCCTTAAGAGGGTTACAGGGGGTCCCCAGTAAAAATTGGAATGATGCAACACAACAGAATGTGTGACTATTTCGCTCATTTGTCTCATACACTTTCTGTAGTAAAAAAAAAAAAGCTTAAATCTAAATTCATATCAGAGGGAGGACCATGGTGTCAGTTAAGGGCTCTATGTACATCATTAAAAACAGTGAACAGCAGAAAGACGTAGATATTATGCCTCATCAGTGTACATCCAGAAGATATTAAAACTTGTCTCACTTGTGGGGACACCCGGGGAGACAAACTTTAAATGAGTAATCAGATGGCAGCTTGGTATGAAGAGAAATCAAGAGATTCTATACAGAGTTGGATGGCTAACTGTTACAACTTAGAGAAAACTAAAAGGGTGGACACAAATGCAGACACACAGGAGGCGAGATATGAGAACAAAAGGTAAGCTTTAATTTGACTAAAGCTGACACCAGCACAAAAGCAAAAGGAGCAAGACACAAAAAACTAGTCAAAAGGACAAAGGAATTCCTGATTTGCTTTTTTAGCCTAACCCTTAATCCCACAGTAATGTTATCATTAATATCATCATTATCATTATTAGCTAGCTAACAGTTTGGGGTCATTAACATACCGATACATTGCGTTAATGCTGACATATAAACTGCTGATCGCCACATATGGTTTTAATTTAATTTTAAAGGCATTACTCCTATTTAAAATGTTTGGTAGATGGGTTTGTTTGTTGTAATGATCTATTATTATAATTATATTATGAAATTACCTCTTTCTTAAGAAATTCTCAATTCTGACCTGCCAGCCGTGGATGGAGTCAGAACTGCAGACCCGTTGATGGACGATGTGGTGGACAGAGGAGACTGGACCCCCAAACACCCTGAGTACCGACCCAGATGATGTCCCACTGACACCATCCAGCCCAGCAGCACTGCAGGGACTCCTGCTCAGCCTGTTACTGTCCATCATCTGTAACTGTTTTAATATCGTTTTTAATAATCATTGTTTTTGTTAATAGTGAATAATAATCTGTAAATAGGTATTTATGCTGTAATTTAGTAAATAGTTGTAAATGTTTAGACCTTAATAATAAAAGAAAACATTCAATCCCTTGTTGTCCCTGAAAAGTAGCACTTGATGGTGTTTGCTGTTCTAAATTGTACTTAAGCTGTAAATACTGAATGAAATAGACAACGTGCAGCAATAGAACAATATTTTATTTCATGAATTATATAAAATAAACAATTATTATTATACAAATAATTTATAAAGAACTCATAAATTAAGTAAACAACAGAAATAATGTAAGGATTGTCCTCTGGAGCAGAGAAAAGCCTCTCCATCCTCTCTGCAGCCTCATGTCCTCCTTCATCCTCCCTCTTTCCTCCTCAGCCCTGGCTGGCTCTCCTCCTCCTCCTCCTCCTCATCGTCTTCATCCTCCTCCTCCTGGTCAGTTGGCCCTGGTGTGTCCTCAGGGGTGGAGGCAGTTGGGACAGGGGGGGCGGTGGAAGGCCTCTGTCCTAACACCTCATCCATGAGGACAATCCTAAGGCAGTGGAAATCAATCACATCAGCAATTTTCAGCAAAGTATTTATTAACTTGCATGGGTAAAACAAATATAATTTAGTTTCCACATCATCGTTCAAACCTGCAGCTACTTTGTACTTGTTCTTTAAATGGTCCCACTTGTTTCTGGCTTGCTGGGCTCGACCTTCCCCTGCAGGCCTGTTGTTTCCAGAACTGTTCTGAACACAGAGAGAAACAAAAGAAAAGGTCAACACAACATAGGGATGCAAAGATTTACAAAAAGTGACATCAGGACTGACAAATCAGCTACTTATCATTTATTATTGCCTTACCCCATCTAGCCGGCGGAATGTTTCGCCCTGTGAACTAATGTTGTTCTTTCATCGGACAGTGATGAAGCTCTCTGTTGTTCCCTAAAACACAATGAAATGTAAAAGATGTTTGTGCTACGTCAACAGACAAAAGAGTTCTAATACAGCAAAAACATATAACCATCATAAGGATAATCATAAACTTAGGTCTTTATTCAAAATAGACTTTACAGGGATCACAGCCTGATCTAAATCTGTTCATCTTGGTATATGTATATGATATGTTTATGTACATGAGGTAAAACGAGTCTATAACATCTGCACAGTCACAATAAGATATAAAATACAAGTCAATCTCTGAACGTGTAACATTTGAAAGTAAAAGCTTTTAAGGCTTTACTTCCAGAGGCATCAAGCTGAGCATTACCAACGCATTTTACCTGATATTTTGAGATTTTAAGGTCCCTTGAAGTTTAACATATCTGGCGTTTGACGATCAAATGAGTAAAAACCAAGTATAAACCCAATACTTACATTTAAATGCGAGATCTCCGCCACTTGAGGTCGCCTTTCTTTCTTTCTTCTCTTTGGGCACGCAATGAATCTTGGGCAATTTGTAGCTGCGAAGGATAGTAGCGGTGTGTCCTCCAGGAACAGGCAAAAGAAGGAGGCATTTGTGGGGAGCATTTGAAGGACACTTTGAACTGGGACAGGCTTCTCGCAGCGTAGTGACGCACTTCAAATGTGCACTCCGAAGGATGCTGCCCCTGAATTGGGACACAGCCACAGGATGCATCACGGGGAATCACACACAACGAACTGACAAAAGGTACATGGGAAACCAAGGCTTAAATACACCGACAGACTGATGAGGGAACAAAGAACAGGTATGGAGAGAGGAGGACAGGTGAGATAATGAGGAATCACAGAGGAGAAGGCAGGGAGGGAACAATACTTACAGACAGAGGGAGACATTGGGAAGAACATAGGAGACACTTAAAGGACACAGGAGGGCATGGAAAATCAAAACATAAGACACAACCAGACACTACACAAAGACACAGAACCATGACACTAACTACGATAAGATCCCACCCAAGCCTGGCCAGTTTTAAGTGGCAGCTTTTGACCCGGAACACCCCATCAACCATTTTGATGATTTTTTTTTTTTTTTATGAATCTTTTTAATGAACATTTTAAAACAACAGTCGACTTAACCTAAATCGAGTGGCTTTTATGACTGAACCTAAATTACCCTTATCCCTTCCCACCCAAAACTAGCAGGAAAAAGAATAAGTAAATAAACACAACAAAATGGAATAAATAAATAAATGAATACATAAATAAATGAACAATAACAAATTGAAAAAATAAATAAAATGGTTAAATTAATTAAAGGAAGAAGGGGGGGGGGCATCTAGTCACTATCCGGGTGAATAGTAGTTCTATCCAAGTATTCTATGAAGGGCTGCCAGGTTTTATTGAAAGCCTCACCGGAACCCGCAAGTGAGTATCTAACCTTCTCAAGTTTAATGTGAGTTAGGACCTCCCTAAGCCAGCTATTGTGTGAAGGGCGAAGAGCGTGTTTCCACTTAAGCAAAATGAGGCGTCTGGCCAATAGAGTTGTAAAGGCCAATACCCGCTGTTTTGTCTTAGGAAGGTTAGTTGTTATAAGTGGAGGGGAACCAAACAGCGTTGTGCAGGGGTCAGGGCTAAGATCCACGTTGAGCACCATTGCAAGAGTATCAAAAATTTGGCGCCAGAAGTCATTTAAGTTCGGGCAGGACCAAAACATATGTGTGTGATTAGCCGGTGATTGTTTACACCTATTGCAACTGTCACTGGTGCCTGGGTAAATCCTCGCCAACCGGGCGTTTGTGTAGTGCACTCTGAAGAGAACCTTACACTGTAATAGGCAGTGCCTAGCGCACAAGGAGGACGAATGAACTAGCTTAAGAATTTGGTCCCATCGGCTGTCCGATATTAGTACTCCAATCTCCTCCTCCCAGCTTCGCTTCAGGCAGGTCATTTGGTCAGGGTTACGGGAGTCAATGGAGTTATAAAATACAGAGATGGAGCTCCTTTGGGTCGGGTCGAGGGCGAGCAGGGAGTCAATCAGAGATCCAGGTGGATGGTTGGGGAAGTGAGGACAGGCAGTTTGGACAAAATGCCTGGCTTGAAGAAAACGGAAAAAGTGAGAGTGAGGCAATTCGAGCCTAGCTGCAAGTTCTGTAAAGTCTGTAAAAATATTTTCTTTATAAAGGTCCTTGACATGAAGCAGGCCCTTGTTTCGCCAAATATTAAAAGTCGGGTCTGACATGGAGGGTGGAAATAGATGGTTTTTAACAATCGGGGCTAACGTTGATGGCTCCTTCAAGCCATAATGTTTACGGAATTGAATCCAAATTTTCAGCGAGTTGGTAACGACAGGGTTCTGGGAGACATTGTGAGTCTTAAGAGGGAGTCGCGCAGTAAGGAGTGACTGTAATGAAAACTTTGAGGACCGTAGTTCTATTTGAGCCCACGAAGGGCCCGTATCTGCCCCTCTGTCAAGCCAATGATTAAGTTTGTTAATGTTGCATGCCCAGTAATATTGAATAAAATTGGGCAGCGCAAGACCGCCCAATTTTTTGGGGAGCTGTAAAACAGCTTTTTTAATCCGGGGTGGTTTATTCAACCACAAAAACGACGACACTGCCTGGTCTAGCTGCTGGAAAAAGGATCTTCTCATGAAAATTGGAATATGTTGGAACAAATAAAGAAATTTAGGTAGAATCACCATCTTTACCAGGTTAACTCTGCCAGTTAGGGAGAGTGGGAGAGAGGACCAGCGAGACATATCAATCTTACACTTATCCAAAAGAGGGCGGAAATTTTTGTTAAAGAAGTCTTCAAAAGAAGCAGTGATGAATATGCCTAGATATCGAAGCCCCTCTGAGACGACTCTGAATGGGAAAGAGGACAATGGCATCCTCCTGGACAGGCGGTTGATAGGGAGAAGTTCACTTTTAGTGAAATTCAATTTATAACCAGAGTATCTGCCGAACTGGCTTAAAATGTCTGTGATAATGGGAATAGACGAGACCGGGTTTGACACATATAATAGCAAATCGTCCGCATACAGAGACAGCTCATGGGTGATACCGTTCCTGGTGATGCCTTCGACTCTTCCCTCCCCCCGGAGCCAGATGGCCAGCGGCTCGACAGCCAGAGCAAACAGGAGGGGGGAAAGGGGACATCCCTGTCTGGTGCCCCGGCGAAGGGCGAAGGAGGGCGATCTCACACTATTTGTTACTCTATGGGCAGTTGGGGAGTCATAAAGCAGTCTAATCCATGTAATAAAGTCAGAACTAAAACCAAATTTCGAAAGCACATTGTACAGATATTCCCACTCAACCCTATCGAACGCTTTCTCAGCATCTAGCGAAATTACCACCTCAGGTACGTCAAGGTTGGGGGAACCTATAATGTTGAGGAGTCGTCTGGTATTAAATGACGAACTCCTTCCAGCCATGAACCCAGTCTGGTCCGTGGAAATCAGGGCAGGCAGGGCCTGCTGCAAGTGGGTGGCAAGGACCTTGGCGAGGATCTTTTGGTCGACGTTTAGAAGTGAAATGGGCCTATAGTTGCTGCAGTCAAGGGGATCCTTATCTTTTTTTAATAAAAGGGAGATATTGGCTTCCGATAGGGTCGGGGGCAGTCTGCCACTTGTAAAGGATTCATTATAGGCATTAACCAAATGCGGGGTTATTAGGTTCGAAAAAGTTTTATAAAATTCTACGATAAATCCGTCTGGACCGGGGGATTTTCCATTTTGGAGTTGTCCAACCGCCTCCCGCACCTCCGCCAGTGTGATTGGCGTGCCTAGTTTGGCGGTCAGATTACTGTCGACTTTGGGATATGTCAGCATCTCCATGGGGTTATAGCTCTTCCAAATTTCGGGTGAATACTCTGAAATGTACAGGTCAGAATAGAAGTTTAAAAACGCATCGTTTACCAATTTGGGGTCGGTGGTCACAGCCCCCGATGGCAATCTTATCCTGGGGATCAATCTTGAAAGGGCTGCAGTTCTGGCCTGATGGGCAAGAAGTTTACCCGCCTTATCTCCCAATTCAAAATAGCGTTGCCTTGTTTTTAGCAATTTTACTTCCACCTTGGATGTCGACAACCGGTCAAACTCGGCCTGAAGTTTAAGGCGTTGGTCATAAAGAGGGGGAGTGGGGGCAGCGGCATACTTTAAGTCAATTTCCCGTAGTTGATCGGAGAGCCAGACCATCCTTTCCATGTCCATCTTTTTCTGTCGGGAGGCAAACGAGATCGCCTGTCCCCTAAGATATGCTTTACACGCCTCCCATAGAACACCTCTTGCGATGTGAGGGGTGTCATTTATCTGAAAAAAGTTGGCTATTTCCTCCTGGAAGAACTTTTTAAAATTTGGATTGTTCAGTAAAAAGTGAGAAAATTTCCATTGTGTGTGTGGCGGGTTATGGTTTGGAAAATTTATGACAACCGATGTAGGGGCATGGTCTGAGATCACTATACAGTGATACTCACTTGAGCTGACCCAATGCAATAGCCTATTATCAACGAGGAAGAAATCAATCCTTGAATATGTACGATGAACGTGGGAAAAAAACGAGAAGGCTTTGGAGGATGGATTGAGAGACCTCCAGGGATCACTTAGGCCAAGTTGGTTTAGAAAGGATTTCAATGTGGCAGCAGAGTTGGACAAGGTCAGGGGTCTAGCGGAGGACCTGTCCAGAACAGGATCCTGAATAAGGTTAAAATCGCCACCTATAATCGGGTAGTGACCATCTATATCAGGAAAGGAGGAGAAAAGATGGGTGATAAATTTGTCATCGTCCCACACGGGGGCGTAGGCGCTCACCAAAATAACTGGGATATCAAACAGTCTGCCTGAAACAGCCACAAAACGACCATTGGGGTCTTCAATAGATTTCGTTGGTTCAAATATTATATTTTGACTGACAATAATTGCCGCCCCTCTCGCCCTCATAGAAAACTTAGAATGGAATACGTGACTCATCCAAGGTCTTTTAATACGCGATATCTCAGAGGTCTTAAGGTGGGTTTCCTGGAGGAAATAAATATCGCCTTTTAGTTGCCTCATGTGGGAAATCACTTTGCCCCTCTTAATCGCTCCATTGACTCCCCTAACATTCCATGACACAAACCTGCAGCCCTGGTTCTGAGGTATGATTGTGTTATGCATTACTCACCCTTTGTTGAGATAGAAATGTATAGTGAAGTAGCCCTTTTTTTGGGGGGGGTAAAAAAAAAATAAAAAAAAAAGAAACACACATAACAGAAAACCCTATTAACACATTCAAATCCCTGCATAGCTTCCAGCTTTTTTATACTCACCAATCCCCATAACTTCACCACTCCTGCAGAGTGAAATGTAACCCTTATAGCAAAAACAGTGCGACAATAACAAAGGAACATTCAGGTGCCTCTCCTGTTGTGAGGTCCAGAATCAAACTACACACATATGAGCTTAAACATTGCATTATAACAGTCACTATGGACACACTCCCCCTAGGAATTTCTTGTTTCCCCTCTCTAATAAGGAACAGTGCAATCTTTTTTTTTTTTTTTCGTTCAACTCAAGGCATGTGTTTTTGTTTTGTTTTTTTCCCCCCCCCTTTTTTTCCTCCGAAGTAATAATAATAATAACAAAACAAAAACAAGGGGTTGAAAAAGGAAAGATGGGGGGTCTATCCAAGGGTTAGAAACCAAGGACATAAATAAAGAGACTGCTTCTCCATACAAATAAAAAGAAGAAGCAATTTTCATCACTTTCGCTGTGGTAAAGCAGGCATCTTATACTAAGCGTTTAACTGATATTAACATTACCCCTGATGAAGATTAAGAACGTGATCCGGGGTCAGAGTTCCGGGTTCAGGGGTCAGACGGGACATGTGACCTAGTGAAGCAAAACAAACAGACTCCATACACAACATCGGCTCACTAAGTCCATGCGGGGTTTCACAAAAACAGAAAGAGTCCCAGTGTTCATGAAGCATCCTATGACACTGATAAAAGTCACAGACAGTGCATGTTAAATGTTATCGTGTCGAGACACTCTCACCGGCCGGGCGAGTCGTCCTGGAGTCCGTGCCGACAATGGCGCTGGCATTAGTCGCTAATAGGTTAGCCCATGCATCGATTGCTGAGTCGGGGCACTGAAGTAATATCATGGGGCCAGCAAAGGCTCCACGAAGGCAGCAGCTTCTTCAACTGAGGAAAAACGTTTCTTGTTGCCATCTTTCTTGGTGATTTGTAGCTTTGCTGGATAGAGTAGAGCCGGCCGGAGCCCCAGGTTGTACAGCTTAGCCATGACGTCGCGGTAGGCTGCACGCTGCTCCAAGATGTCGGGACAATAATCCTCGTAGATGCGGACTGGCGAATCACGGTATTTCAGGTCGTTCCTCCGTTTGCGGGCCTCCCGGACTATCAGCTCTTTGGTCTGGTGGCGGTGAAAGCACACGACCACAGGCCTGGGCCTGTCTCCCTGTCGCAGCTTCGCAGCTAGGGAGAGGTGGGCCCGGTCAAGTTCCAGCGGAGTTTGCAGCACTTGGTCCCCGAATATTTCCATCAGGGCTTCGGAGAAAAAGGTTGTGGGTCGTGGGCCTTCTATGGACTCCGGCAGGCCGATAATCCTAACGTTGTTACGTTGGCTTCGTCCCTCCAGATCGATGGTCTTGGTTTTGAGCTTAGCACAAGCTTCAGACAGAGTGGAGCATGATGCTTCAAGGGCCTGGATGCGCCCTTCAGTTGAATTAGCGTTGGTCTCCAAACTCGCAATTCGTTCACCAAAGTCAATCACTGTGGCCTGTACTGTGTCCAGCTTAGCTTCCAGAGAGGCAAAGGCCGACTTAAGCTCAGCAGACAGCGCCGCCGATATGGACTGGCGGTGCTCTTCCAGCAAGCTAGTCAGAGCAGGCATGCTAATCTGGCCCGCCGTGGCAGGCGAGTCCTCTCTTTTAGTATCTTTTTCCTTAGCCAGCCTGGTTCCGGAGGCCATTAAGCTTATAAAGCATATAACTCACTGTTACTGAAGAGTTGGAACGGGTTTGGGTTGTAAAAAGTTATATCAGGTCAGCGCAGGAGTGCACGATAGACGCGTCTACTCCATTCCTCTCTCCACTGGAAGTCCATTTTGATAATTTTGTGATTATAGCCGTCTGTTGGAAGCTTCTGCTGTCATTACACAGTACAACATCCAATGATCAACTACTGACAGAATCTGCTTTCATTTAGCCTCAGTATATATGTGCCCCAAATATTTCATGTGAAACACTTGTATTTGGATAAATCACTTTGCATGAGATCAAATAAGAAACTGTGCTAGCCATGGCAAATTAGCTGAGCTCATTTGAATGTACCGTGTTAGCCTGAGATCCATCATATTGCGGGGGGAGAGCAGGCACAGGCACAAGGAAGGCTTTTAAAATAGAATATGTCAACACGGCTCTGTATTCGTCTCACGGGTATACACTCCAAAGAATATTTGCAAGGTTTGATTTCCCCCTCGGTGTATGTAGGAAACGATCTGAAACCACTTGTGATTGTGAGCTGTTGCTGTAATTGAGCTATATCAGATCACCTGAGTTAACAACCGAGCCTTAACCTTGGGTTTAAAAGTTTGAATAAATTATATGACACAGAACTGAGTTACAGATTAGGGTAGGTTTAAAAACAACTCTGTAGGTGAATTCAAGTGTTTGCGGAGGCAGTGAATGTTCCTGCAGTTTCCCTGACCTCTCACCCTGCTGGAGCACGGACAGCAAAAAGTATAAAATATATTCTATTAATCACTTCTTGTTCGATCATCCCAAACAGCCAATGTACTAACTGTATACATTTGTGTAGGCCCATAGCAAAACTGAAGCCTGTCAAGTGACAACCTTAAGGGGGGTACACACATAAGGATTTTATAAATCTTAAGAGATTTTTTATCTGTAGAGCCCCCACACATGAAGATTAAAAAATCAGCTTTGATCATACTGTGTGTGGTGTGCGCCGATATTCTCAGCACGACACCACACACATAAAGGTTATCTGTCTAACGGCCCATCTAGAATCTAGTCCTCCGAGCCAGAAATATCGCGTGATCTACAGTAACCAATGGCAACAACCCCAGCGTCACCGGGCTCTTCATAAACGGAAAAGAGCATAGACTGTATATATAAAAAAAGAGTAAATAAACGTTTTAAAACATGGAAGACATGGAAGACATAGAAGAGGGAATGATGGTGGTCCTCGGACTATTGCTGTCCGGGAAAAAAAGAGAAGAGAGTGGAAAAAATCCTGGAAGCAGCGGGAACTAGAACTCACCTCTGTTTTTATTCACGTCTGCTTCCTTGTTCCCCAGTCAGCTGGTTGGCTACGTTGCATTTCACGGAGTATGACTTAGGAGTCGTAGGCTTTCCCCACACACATGAAGATTTTTTCGTCGTAAATATTGAACAAGTTCAACATTTGCAATTGTCTTCCGCGACCCGTTTCCGAGCAAATTATCGGGACAAATTGACTCTTAACACGCCACAGACCACAGGATAATCGTATAGTAAGATAGAAGATAATCTTCCATGGTCAGGAAGGGCTAAAATCAGAGCAAAATCAGCCTGATTATCGTTATGTGTGTACCCCCCCCCCCCCCTTAGTCTGTTAGCTGTAGTCACATAGATCTGTCATCTCTGACTCTCCTCCCTGCTGTCTTTGCGCTGCTACTAAACACTCATTTTAAGAATAAAAATGGTTCACAGACACAAATCAGATGTGTTTCTGGCAACTTAACATATGTTGATACTCATACCAAGGCAAGTTGTTGCCAGGTTTGGGTGGCTTCTGCTGCTGTTTATTATTAAACCTATCAACAATTCTAAATGAATGTTGTGAAATTGTAATATTCAAGAGTATATCCGGGAGCTGAGCAATCACTGGAGGAGGAGATAAAAAACAAGATTAAGATCGCTGAAGACAAAGCAAAAAAACTTGAGAAGCTTTAGAAAACACATATCTCATGAGGAGTCCATGTACCATGTGTGATTGATGAAACACTCTGGCAGCGAGTGGAGAGGAGACTGTGGCTTTTAACTGGTGCTGATTGTCTCAGTGTGCTGCAGGTGTGTGACAGGTATCAGCTCTGGCCATACAGGAAACCAAGTCCAGCAACTCCACAGCACCTCTGAAACATGGACGGGCCTCAATAACAGTCCTAACATAACAATACCATTACTTTCTTTTAGCAACCCTGGTAAAGTACCTGGCTTGAGGTAAAAAGAAAAACTCTCTGGATAGTGCAAATATATATTTGACATCTCTGACGCAGTTATCAACATTCTGCTGATAATGTTGGGTCAGTTTTTTAATGTTCAGAACAAAAGTTTTCAAGATATGTTGGAAAACGCTTTATTTGGTAAAAGGAAAAATGAGGGTTAAAAAAAAGGAAAGTGAGATACAGAAAGGACAAAAAAGATGAGTATAAGATAAGCAGAAAAGAGATTATGTGCAATTTGGCAGCAGAGGAGCGCATATGAATACCAATCATGAAGCCGTCTCCTTGAAGGTTAGAGATCGACAAACCCAGAGGGAAGATGGTGGTGAATGCAAGAAGGCCTAAACAATCCCTGCTGTTATAAAATAGCCAATCACTGATCATCTTCTCCCTCCCTCTATCCCTGTTAGTGTTTGGTTTACCCTTGAAGACCTACGTTACAGGCTACACAAATTAGTTTTTACCAGGTGTTGTTTTATTATATTTCAATGCATCACCCTGTGTAAGTCTCAAGACTATTTGTAAATTCATAAACTATGATCCACAAATCTTGCACGTTTTACAAATGAATTTTATTAACCACTAACACAAAATCCCTTATTTGTCGCTTTTAAGTTGGCTTTTAAGTAAATGTGCTTAAAAAATATTTGTAAATATATCGTTTGTAATTTGTAATAGTATTTTACCTTTTATGTGTGTAGTTTTAATGAAATATAATTTTTACATTTGCAATCTGTGTGTCAAGTACTGAATCTGAAATTTTGGAGGGTGCGATACATGCGTTCATTTATTCTACTGATGACGTCATTTTGAGATATTCATTCTGCTCTCCTATGATCCACACACAAATAGCTACTGATCCACAAATGTGCCCTCCCTCCCCTCCACCATCACTGGGCAGCTGCGTTATTCTCTGGCACTGGCCCGATGGTTCGAGTGCATCCAGGGATTTTAGTGAGCCTGACAGACATCATGGTTAAAACATGGCTGGACAAGGAGAATCTCCCAATGTGTCTGCGGTAAAAGTGAAAATCACTTGTTGAATGAAAACCTTCACCAGCAAATCAGAGGGGGGACTAGAAGAGTCAGTACTTTATCAAAAACTGTTTGATACTGATATTGCTTTAATGTTTTTAAATTCATGAAATTTTTTTCTCAAATGTAACCTTGCCTCTATCCACCTTATTCCTGACTTCGTGAATTTACCCATGGTTCATAGCGGTAGTCGGTTATGTTCTTCCGGTTGAGCTGGCTGACCTCTGTGTTTATGCCAACGTAGCTGTCATGCTCGCTCTAAAAACCGGCTTTTAACACAAAGAAAGCGACAGAATGGATAAAAATCGGAGGTGGACACACAGTACGGATGTCTTAATAAGTCGTGAGGACAGTTCTCACAGTGCCTCACCGTCAGTTCTCACGGAGTGGGCAGATGACATGAAGCATTAGCCGGACGTTAGCTAATGTTACATCGATGGTTAACTATCTTATATTTTCTGAAGGTGTTGACGGCGGAGAATTATGCAGTTACAAAAGCACAGAAGCACAGTACAATAATCGGGAAAGTACTGTTGAAAAGACACTCAAGTTTATATTTCTGAAGGCAGCAGTAACGCTAGCGTCCAGCCACAGCGTCAATCAAACTAACGTTAAACATACAACATGGATAATGCTGAAGGAAAGAGGAGTCGTGGAGACAGGCGGCTGCTCGGACATTGTCGGGTTAGAGAAGTCATGCAGTCATGCAGCAGCTATTCTGTGGAATATATTTATAAACACAAATATTTATATCAGTCTGGAAGCTGCGAGCCACGCTAGCCTCCGTTCCTCCTTCCCCAGCATGACATGTGGGGCGCAGGGCACGGACATGTTTGTCTAAGTTGCTGATGTACTACACGAGACGTTTCTGAAAAAAACTACAATTTTCATGAATTGCTGTGGCAACCAACAACGGCACATGTTGTACCTGAACTGATTTTAAAAACAATTCAGCCTTTATGACATAACGCTAGTTGTTTAGGGCTAGCTTGGCAGCAGTGGTCAGTCATGCAGTTCCAAGGCAACCGGAAACAGAGAACCGCGGGCGGAAGTAGTTATCTGTCATGGCAGCCCCCATAGGCTTCTGAGGAAACAGGTGGATAATAGAGATTCAAGTTGAAGCTGAAGGTCGGGAGCAGGACCACATCTCAATCACTATATAAACCTCACCGCACTTCATGCCCTCCTTTCTTGTTTCTTGTACACGGAACATTGAACCCTATTCAAGCTATTCCACACAGCAGAGTTGTAAGTTGTAACAACTCTCACTCAGGTAGACATTGCAAGAGTGGCTCGTGTGATCTCATCACGCTCTACGTAGCGCCTCCCGAATCAAAACAGAGCACGGTGACCCACTCTTTGTCTCTCTCTCTCTGTCTCACAGTGACTTTTCATACCTTTTCCTGAAATCTACTAGTTTACTCCATAGTGCTGCTCTAAAATCTGCCCAGAATAATATTTTTCTGGTATTATAATAACATTATTAAAGAAATCAATGTCAGAGTAATATTGTTATGTTTTTTAAAGTTACCTGCGTCTAACAATGTGGTAAATGCCAGTCAGTAAATAGTCAAAGTAAATTGGCCGACAGCTTGATTTAAAAAGTAAAATTAAACAATCTCTAAAATGGCAGAAAGAGATACAGTTCGCCTGTGAAAAAAGAAAGACAGAAACAAGGTGCCCCTCAAACCTGCTCATACAGTTTCCCTTAGCAGCACAACTGTTTCATTAGCTGGCAGCTAACAGCTGTTTGTACTATTATGTAAAAGAACTGCACGGCAAACAAACACAAATGCCTATACAGCAAGCTTAGCAAGAATGCTAACACAGCGTCAGCAGCTGAAGTTTTGCCTGTGAGATTAAACTTCATGTTTTTAAATCCATCATACCACAAGTAAGTCACGTTACGGATGACCTCAAGTGAAAGGTTGTCATATAACATAAACCGATGGCTACCACGTTATTTTATTTAAAGCTAAAGTAATTTGATGTTTGTTTTGTTCTTTTGATTGGGCTTTTGTAGACGGGTGGAAAAATTGTTTGAATTTAAAGTGAAAGAAAAACTGACACCCCCTCATTAGGATCTCATTTTTCACTGCCTGAACATACCCAAAAACTCACCAACCTTGGAATATAGGTCACACCTGCCGAAAAATTGTATAATCTATTGTCGTTGTGAATTTTCACCACTAGATGTCGCTATAATCAAGAAAAGTGCATTTTGCCTTATAACTCCCATATACTTTACCGTACATTTTTTCCGCAAATTCGCAAAATGTCGCAAACCTACCTTTTCCAACTCCTCCCAGGCGTTTTCACCAATTTGCACGAAACTTTGCACACAATATCTGTGGACCCTCCTCACAAAAAGTTATCAAAAAAAAAATATATTTCAAACACTACTCAAGTTATTAAATAACAACTTTCTGCAGATTTTTTTCCAAACAGGAAGTGTTGCATATCTCCACATTGGTGTGTCAGAATGACATCAAACTGGGGTTACTACTTTCCCATGAGCTCCTGAGGCTCTGTGCAAAATTGGCCTATTACCACTAGGTGGCGCTCTTTAAATTGAAGTATTTTATGTATCCACATCAGTAAGTCGGATTAACATGAAACTTGGTACAATTAATGCCAATGCCCTCCTGACGATAGCTCACGAAAGGTGTTACCATCGGACTCTATAACACCCCCTGGAATATTAAAAATCCAAGCCTCGCCTCCTACATGCACATGCAAATGTATCATTACCAGACGCACAAAAAACTTGTCACTGTCACTCCAACAGGAAGTCGGCCATTTTGGGCTAATATACAGTCATAGTCACAGCACCACATGTTGGACACTGGAAATGACATTTAACCTCATCCTGCACTGTCCCAAACATGGACAGCTAAGAAATGAGTACACAACGATCAGGCAATGGCACAGGGTACGTGGCATGCCCCGACAGCAGCATGCCCCGATGTGTGTGGACTGCGAGGGCCCCTTCATCGCTGCTTGCAGCTTTAATAAGGGCCTGAGTAGGGAAACCTGCAAGGTCCCTATTGTTTTTCGAATAACTACTTTTTTGTCCCAAATGATCACATTTTTCACTGCCTGAACATACCCCAAAACTCACTAAACTTGGAATATACGTCACACCTTCAGAAAAATGTTATAATCTATTTTCATTGTGAATTTCCACCACTAGGTGGTGCTATAATCAAGTGCGTTTTGCCTTATAACTCTCATATACTTTGTCGCACGTTCAAACACCTTACATCCACATTATCCCTCAATTGTGTTGAATCTCGTGATATAGGCCATGCCCATTTCCGCCTCGTTTTTTTTTTCCGCAAATTCGCGATGTCGCAGACCTACTTTTTCTCACTCATCCCAGGCAATTTCAAAGATTTGCACGAAACTACGCACATTGCATCTGTGGACTCTTCTGACAAAAAGTTATCAAAGCAATTTTGATATGTCAAAGAATACTCAAGTTATTAAATGACAACTTCCTGCAGATTTTGCTCAAAACAGGAAGTGTTGCATATCTCCACATCGGTATGTCCAAATGACATGAAACTCAGGTTACTATGTCCACATAGGCCCCTAAGGCTCTGTGCAAAATTTTGTCCAATAACCACTATGTGGCGCTCTTTAAATTGAAGGATTTTATATCTCTACATCAGTTGATCAGATTAACATGAAACTTAACAGAATTATTGTCAATGCCCTCCTGACGATAGCTGATAAAAGGTGTTACCAGGGGACTCTATAGTGCCCCCTGGAATATTTCAAATCCAAGCCCCGCCTCCTACATGCACATACATGAAAGACATTTGGTATGCATATGTATCATGACCACATGCACAAAAAACATTGGGGCATACCAAACTGTCACTCCAACAGGAAGTCGGCCATTTTGATTTAAAGTTCCGATTTCACCCCCATTTTGATCCATTTCCATGCCTCGTACTTTAACGAACTCCTCCTACAGATTGAACACCATAGACTTCCAATTCACTCAGTATCATCCTCAGACCTTGAAGATGAAAAGTTGTCAAAAGCTTTCGCCTATGTCAAACATGGTCATGTCAAGATGACATGCAACTAAAAGGTGAGCACACCCTCCGACAGCGCCGCCGCCCGACGCACTTGGACTGCAAACGATAATCAAAACATAACTGACCACAAATTAGTTTTTTTCACCTGTAGTCCATCTCTTATTTATGTAGATTGCAGAGAGTTCTTCTGACTTCAGCATACATTATTTAATACCGGCAGGAGCAGGCCACTAAATCATAAAGGAACAACTTCCTCATTCCTATCTGTACCAAACTTCACGTTTGATAACAGTCCAGCCCTAAACACGATGGCCAATATACAGTCACAGTCACAGTGCCAAATGTTGGACACTGGAAATGACATTTAACCCCTCTCCTGCACCCCCTTAGCAAAAAGTAGTTTATTCAAGTGTACTACAAATATACTTATTTTATACTAAAAACTGAGGCAGTATACTTTAAGTGTACTTTTTATATACTATATTTTATATACTTAAGAAAAGTATAGTGAAGTATACTTGGCTTATACTGAAAAGTATAAAGAATAGTCTAAGACTAAGTACATTAATACTTAGACTTATACTTTAATACTAAAGCTTGTACTTGTACTTTAGTATACTGTAACTCCCCTTGTGGACTGTGGCGCAAAGACTCTTGGGTATTCTGTTGTTGTTGGTGTAATTATGGTTCGTGAATGTGTTTGTGAATAGGTCGATGTGTAAGACGGTTGCAGGTTAATTCACATCCTTGTTATGTGGCTAAATTGTGTCGAGTTAACAAAGATGATAAAAATGTTGGCACCCTGAGTGAAGGGGTGTTTTCCGGGAGAGACTTCCCGTCTGTTAAATTATGGGCACATACGGTAATAAAAGGTGAATCTCTGGCTATAGTTTGCCAAATTACAAGTACTAATACTTACAATATCTTGATCCAAGTACAGAATAAGGTTGAGTCATTGACTTGTGCTTACATTTGATGTAGCAGAATAAAAATGTTTTTCACTACACGCATTTGCTTTGAGGTATTACCCCTGTTATAAACTTACATGTTAATAAGCTAAAATGTGGACTAGAAGTATATACTTAGTACACTAGTAGTATATAGATGAGTGTACTTGTTGTATACTTGAAAGTGTACTTCTGTAAACTTAAAATGACCTTATAAAGTATACTTAAAGTATACTTTATAAAGTTAGAATGTTCCAATTTAGTGTGAAGTATTAAATTAGTATACTTTCTAGTATGCTACAAGTACAAGGTCCATCCTATACTTGCTATACCAATACTTAAACTCAAGCATACTTAATGAGTTGAACTTCAAGTATACTACTTTTTGCTAAGGGCCATCCGAAACACGGACAGTTAAGAGATGCGTACACAATAATCAGGCAATGGAGCCAGGCACGCAGGTAAAGAGTAGGAGACAGCTCAAATCTGTGTTGGCATGCGACAGGCAAAATAGACATGGCGCTCAAGCTGATCGCAAGCAAATAACTTGTCTCTGTTCCTTACAGCTTCACAGGAATGTTAAATGGTCCTTCCTTCCTGCTGCTGTCAGACTCTCCAACCAGCACTGCTCCCAGTAGACCTGTGCACTGTGCAACAAAAACTGTACACATAACCCATTTCTCATTTTGGTTTACACTAACTGGGCAATTGCCATACCCATATTTATGATTTATTAATAACAATACACTGCCACATAAACATAAAACTGGTTAACATTCTAGATGTTAGATACATAACCCCGGTTTTTTGCTCACTCTGCAAGACACAGAAATCAAGCATCTGTTTTATGCAGATGACCTGGTCATACTGTCTCCTACTAAAGAAGGTCTTCAGCAGAACCTGGAACTTCTCCATCAGTACTGTCAGAACTGGGCCCTGACAGTTAACATGAAGAAGACCAAAATTATCACCTTCCAAAAAAGATCAAGGTTGCAGAGAAATGAACCAACATTTAAAATAGGTGGGACCCACATAGAACAAACTATGGTAATACATATACTTACCTTGGTTTACAAATAAGTTCCACAACCCTCTGCTCTGCCGTGAAAGAACTCAAAGAGAAGGCAAAAAGGGCTTTCTATGCCATCAAGCATTCGGTTCAAATCCAAATCCCAATTAGGACATGGCTCAAAATATTTAAATCAGTTATAGAACCGATTGCATTGTATGGCAGTGAGGTATGGGGCTCATTAGTACAACATGATTGGGCAAAATGGGACAAAATCCAATTGAAACCCTGCATGCAGACTTCTGCGAAAGTATCCTCAGGGTACAAAGAAAAACCCCAAACTCTGCATGCAGGGCTGAATTAGGCCAATATCCTTTACTTCTAAATATTCAAAAACGATCTATTAAGTTCTGGAGCCATATTAAAATGAGCGACCCTGCCTCTTACCATTATAAAGCCCTTGCCTACCAGGAGTTGAACATAGAAAGGAGTCCCCTCAGCCAACTGGTCCTGAGGCTGGCTGACCTTTCCCCTTCTGACATCACAAACCCTGGTCAGCCTCAGAGCAGTTACACTATCACTCAGAAGATTAGACCTAACCAAACTATAACTAAAGAAAAAGAAAAAATACACAACTTATTGGAGTGATATTACACGCTCACAACACAAACTGGAAACATATTTGACCCTAAACAGACAGTATACTGTGGCAGAGTACCTAACCACAGTAACTGATCAGAACCTGAGAAAGACACTGACAATGTACAGACTGAGTGACCACAGTCTGGCAGCAGAGAAGGGCAGACACCATCAGACCTGCTGCCCAGAGAGGACAGGCTGTGCTGTCGCTGTGTCACAAATACAGAAACATTAGAGAGGAATTCTTTCCACTATTTGAAAAACAATGCCCCGAATTTGGAGGTTGACAGAAAGGCAGAAATTACCCCTCATTCTCGGGGAAAAGAAAGAATGTGCAGCGTTGGCTGCTAAATATGTGACTTCCTGCTCACAACAAAGAGACAACCGGTAGGAAATAGATATAAAGTCAGATAGACATTTATACCGCCACCATCTCCTTTTATTTTATTTATTTATTTATTTATTTATTTATTTATTTATTTATTTATTTATTTATTATCATTTTACTTATCTATATTATCACTATTTGTATTATCCCAACTATTAACATATCTTCATTTTATTTTCAATCTATGTTATATACGTATATACATATTACCTATATTACATGTACATATATTGTTTTATGTCTTTTATTTTGTTGAATAGTATTATTGTTATTATTGTTGTGATTGTGCTTTGGCAACACATGTAAAATGTCATGCCAATAAAGCCTTTTGAATTGAATTGAATTAAATATTCAGACAGTTTTATGGCTGTATGAAGTATTACATTTTGTGGTCATGAATTATATTCCAAATTCAGTCAATTTGTAGCAGTTTTATGGACCAGTAATTGTTGTTTAGACAGACACCATGTGATTTTTTTGCAAGGGATTGTGGCCACGCAACAGGCAAAATAAACCTACTCAAGTTGATCGGAAGCAGATAATATCTGTTCTGTACTGCTGCACAGCCATCCAGGACTGTGCAGCAAAATAGCTATATAGCTGTACAGGTACACCTAGGTAGCTGTACAGGGTACAAGATACACATTACACTGCCTCTGTACTGATGGATCTTACTGAGACCCCAGAGGACATGCTGGGGTAGGAACTTGTAAATTAAGATAGCTAATTTCTACAATAAACATCATGCTTTATAGTAGTTTATGTTGGATCCAGTCTCTTGCCGGTGATAGTCTACATTGATCATAACCCTCTCGTCTTTTTGTCCCGCATGTATAACCACAACCAGTCACTCATGTGGTGGGCATTGATCATACAGGGCTACAACCCAGAGAAAACTGGTTCAGGAAATGTGTTGGCTGATGCATTGTCCAGGGTATAAATGCAGTCATGCTGGTTATACAGTTTTATCAAAAGCTCTTTGCTTTTATCTTAAGGGGAGGGGTGTTACTGCCCCGCATGTGTGTGTACAGTGTGTATGTGTTTTGTCCCCTTTTTGCTCTTTCTCTCCTGCTCAGTTGCTCTCTGGCTCCGGATGGTTTTCTGTGTTAGTTTCAACAGTATTAGAGGTATTGTTCATTTTGTATGTCTGTTTTACCACCATTACCAAACGAGGTCTAGGTAGGTTTATTTGCATTGTTTTCTTTGTTAAGCAGACAAAGTCCATATTTATTTGTTGATTTGAACAGCACCCACCGGCCTTTTTCCCCTTTCAGCATCCTCTGTTTTGTATTATTCTCATTTGGTTTAAACTTTAGTAAATAAATTATTTATATTTCAACATCTGGTAATAACAGATAATAACATCTGGTTTTATGTTGCTTCCTTTTCCCTCGCGAGCTGTGTCTAAAACTATTTACTACTACATATGTATCTTTGGAAACTCTTACCCTGACCATCAATTTTACCACATTACCATTATCACATTATTATTTACTACACCCTGTGTACTCATCCAGAGCATAATTAAAGTCAAACAAGTCAACACAATGAGACATTTGTAAACAGGAACAGAATATTCATGCAATCATTCATGACCCACTTTATCACACAATGCAATTGTAATGCACCTATTAAACTTGCTATTGACCTTCCTCTATGTCCTTTTAATAAAACAATCATTTCATCTTAGCTCACTGCTAGATACTGCTTGGTAAAGTATCCTTCAGCCATTTTTTCAAACTTGGTTTTTTTCACATTGTGTTACTGATTGATCAAAAACTGAACCCTGAATAATCTACCCTAAGTGAAAAAAAAAGTTTAAATGAACACATTTTGAAGTAACAGGTCACGATTGTGTAGCTCTGAGGTAGCATTACATGCTATTCAAATTGACCTACTGTACAGTAAGTGAGATGAACAATGACCTCATAATCAAACACACATATAAATGGTTGGTCTTTTAGCTTGATAATGAAACTAATAAGCAGTTTTTTCCACTTGTTTACATGTTAGATGATTTCTTGGGTGAAGTGAAGTGAAGATGAAAGACGTAGTAGGTGTTAAGCAAGCTAATTGAAGGTGCTGTGTTCCCGGTTTCAGACTTTCAGATTGTAACCAATGCAAATGCTCCTAGTCTCACTTACTTCACCTCTGCACCAGTATTTAAGCTAGAATGGTTTAAAGCACCTGTGAAGAAAACCAGGCTTTGAAGGCTAATGGCCAAACCATGCTTACATCACATCACATACACCACGCCAGCCCAGAATAACTTTTTCCAATAAACTTAAATTTTAAAAGAAGTGGCTATAAAACGGTGGATTCATTTTGATTCATTTAGTGCCATAACATTTGAAAGATCTCTAAAAGATCCACCATTAGGCCATTTAGAATTTAAGTCAGACTTAATCCGGTGGTGTGGTGTTTCGCCAAAAGTTTGCGTGGAAGTGTCACTCCATGGTCAGTCAGCTACTGGTTCGTTCTGCTCTGCCTCTGAGTCGGCTTCAACTTTATGGCCTAAGAGCCCCTGCAGCCAAAATGGACTGCCCTCATTAAAATGAATGGGGAAAAATCTTTTATTGGGCCATCCATTTAACAGGTAAGTAGCCACACTGGTGATGTGAATAGCGCATCTCGTGTGCGTGTCAAGTGAGGATGCAGCAGCGCGTTATCAGGAGATTCTGAGTCTTGCCTATTTTTCCCACGAAACACACATGGTTCTCGGCAAAAAAAAGATCTGAAAACAACCTGTAGACATTCATTAATGCCTGTCTCTTTCCCGGGAAAAGGAATTTTTTATTATTTTTTGGCCTTCATGTGGCTTTATTCATTGAACAGCTGAAGAGGTGACAGGAGACAGGGTAAGAGAGAGGGGGAATGACATGCAGCAAAGGGCCCCAGGCCGGGACTTGAACCTGGGGCTGCTGCAGCAAGGACAAAGCAGTTCTACGAACTGAGCTAAACAACACCCCAGGGAATGGAATTTTTATTGATAATTATCAAAGGCAAACTCCATGCACTTACATGCTTTTCTCATTTGCCGCTATTAGAAAAGTTTGAATATTTCGGAAATGACGCAGCTACCATTTGTGCTCTGAACTTTCAACATCTGTAGATTCTGTAACATTCATTAGCCACTCAATTCAGTCCAGGCCCGCTGTCACAGGCCTGCTGTGTGCTTATTAAACACTCCTGCACTTTGTCTGAATCACATTACTCCCAGCAATAATGCAACTTCCTCCAGGAGCCCTCCTGTCATCACACAGTCTTATTATATTGGTCAGAAGATTAATGGAGTTGTGCTCCTATTATGACCTGCAATGTAAATGAAAGAATTACGACCCTTTGACATCCAAGTTACAGCTGTGTGTTTGTGTGCTTTTTGGATGTGTGGTTGTCATTAGTGATCTTCTTCAATCCGCTTGTTAGAAAGCTAATTTCCTTCTCAAAGCAAATCCTACACCCACCAACCAGGCCTGATTATCATGGTGTGTGTTGTGTTATCATCTGCACCACCAACATCGAGGTAATTTATTCATCACACTGTCATTTTTTTTTTTATGTGGCTCCACTGAGTCCAGAGATTTCCAAGGTACTCTGGTCACAGGCATTCTAATTGGACTGATAGATGGGCGCCGATAGGGACATTGTGCATGAACTCTGGATGCCAAACTGTGTAGCATTAGCACACAATAAATAGCGAAAACTTACATTTGTCCAGGGCTCTGTGTTCATGGGAGCATGAAAAGGTGAAAACTATGTTGTTGTCTGGACAAATTTTAACAAAACTATTACACAAGCACAAAACAGTCTTTGAATTATAATCTCAAAACAATGGCAGTTTAATTAATTGTTTTTCTTGCTCCAGTCACTGCAAAGATCCATCCATCCATCCATCCATCCATCCATCCATCCATCGTTGACCACTTATCTGGGGTCGGGCTGCAGTGGCAGCAGGCTCAGTAGGGTATTCCAGACATACCCCCAGCAACGCCAGTTTATTTGCAGTTCTAAACATAATAAGGGTGTTTTTTATTCACTTTTTGTCCCCTCCACGACGTAATTCCTCTCTCCCACACCGCATTACAATTAAATGCACATGGCCAGTTATGCAAATTAGGTGATGATGTCATTTAGCGACTTCTAGTGACTTTTAGGACAGCCAATAGCGACTTTCCTTACTGAGGAGTTGGCAACAGTGGTTACATCCGCTGACAGAGTTGTGACATGAGCACACACCTTCCATGATTTCACCTGAAACTTCCAAGCCACAGGTATGTTGAGTCTGTTCCCTCCAGAGCCTCCACCTATACCTTCAGCCAACACCACTGTGAGTCTCCGCCACCATACCCTCAGAGCCACTAGCGTTGCCAGATTGACCGGAGCCCGAGCTTCGCCACACCTCACTTACATGCTGTGGGTAGTGTCCGAGATCTGCAAACAAGATCACTGATACAAGTGCCTGAAATGAGTTCCCTTGGTATGGTGGCTTAGAGATAAGGTAAGGAATTTGGACATCTGGAGGGAGCTCGGAGTAAAGCTGCTGCTGCTTTGAGTCAAAAAGAGCCAGTTGAGGTGGTTTGGGCATCTTAACCAATCTAATCCTTCTGGGCACCTCCTTATGGAGGTTTTCTGGGCACATCAAACTAGGGGCAGACGAATACTGATGACAGAGTCCAAGTGGGAAGGACAGTGTATCTGTGCATCGTTTTCATCACAACTTCTAACTACAAGCAGCTGCCTCATGTCTCATTCACCTGTAAGTAAACTCCTTATATCATCATATTCAGTGTTGGGTGTAACGCGTTACAAAGTAACGCGTTACACCCAACACGAAAAAAGTAATGTGATTACAGTAACGCGTTACAAAGTAACGCGTTACTGTAATCACATTACTTTTTTCAGTAACGAGTAGTGTAAGGCATTACTCTTCTGAATGTAGTAATCACAGGCCGGTGTGTGTATGGGGGCGCTGGCTGGGGCAGCTGGAGGGTTACAGATACAAACATTACTTTGAATTTGTTGAAGGTAAGGAAAATAACTTGACTGTAAGGTGCACTTTGCCCGTGTTGGAAACCTCTCCTCACCGCTGCTAACACTACCTCAAACTTAACGAAGCACCTACAGAGACAGCACGCACACACAAATCTTGTTGCTAAGGAACCGTGGACTATATAACATGAATGAGACGCCAAGACAGAATGTAACGAGTAATGTAACGAGTAATTAGTAACTAATTACTTTCTCCAGGCAGTAATCATGTAATGTAAGGCATTACTATTTTTGAGAGTAATGTGCAATGTGTAATATATTACTTTTTTGAGTAACGAGCCCCAACACTGATCATATTGAAGGTACACAACAAACACAGCATGGCTAGTACTAATAGCTGTCAAGCTAGCTTTGTTAGCATTCAGACATTGTTTTGAAAGTATTTTGATGTTGTAGCTTATTGCTGGTTAGCTAGCAACAACTGGCTATGGAAACGTTAGATATGGCAAATCTAAAACATGAAGATTAGTGGTGGGCCTGCGACATGTTTTCTGTTGTTACCATCAGTGACTAACAGACTAACACGAATATTGTACTGGACTCATGATGATACGATGTTTTGCATGTTAGAGCTTCTGTGACATAAAGACAGATACAGGGCTGGTACGTCAAGTCAAAAGCATGAATAGATAAAATGAAAAGATGTCATTAAAACTGGGGAATCTGTACAGTTCTGTCCAGGAATATCTAAAGTATTGACCATTGAAAGTGTGAATGTTCACAGTATGCTGCGGACAGTCGGGTTCTGTTCCATTAAAAGATTTAAACATGTTTCTCGTCTGCTGCTTTTCAAGGGCCACGTTTTGAGCAATCACATCAAGTGCTGCACTCTGCCTGACACCAATTTATTTGTCGTTCTGTACTTACTCCTTGTTATACATTATCTCTAACTTGTTTGATTAAATTCTTGAAAATGATAAATGCCTAAAAAGCTCTGGGACAAAAGGGTAAAGTCCATCTAAGAGTGTGGTGAAATTAACAATGACCAAGATGAGATGAACCATTCTAATAAACTTTATTTGAACAAGGCATGAAGTGAATTCAATTATGGGCACATATGCAAAAACACAGGACATTCATTTACAGGGAATTGTTTCATATATATGTTTCATGTTTTTGAGATCTGGAAATAAAGAGAAAAATTGTGAAGAGAAAGCATCGGTTCGGGTCTTCATTCCTCTCTGAACTTTCACCTGTGTTTTTCAGGAACCTGAACGGCACTGAACCAAAAATCATTTGTTACTGAGGTATTAACCATGTTGAGACCCGTAACACCAGCATAAACAGCCGACCCATAACAGTTCTTACACTTTACATGACGCACTAATAATACCAACTTTGGAAAACTTGTAAATAAATAACAGTACAAAAATAGTTTACCTTTTTTCATTTAGACAATATACAGTACAATTAGCTTTAACAACTATATACAGGAAGCACATCCAGAGGTTTCATGACTGATTATAAACACAGGTCAATGTTGGCCAACAGGTCAGGCTGCTGATGTTGGTACTGTCTCCATCCTTTCCTGTAGAAAGAATAGCACAATTACTTACCTGACAGTAAATACAGTTTTTCAAGGATCTTGAAATTACTTTAAATTTATCATAACACCATAGCGTTGGTTACATTTCACGCAGTGACAAACATACAAGGTATGTATTACACGAATTACATTGGTCTGATCCATGTTGCTACCAGCATTAAGTAACTCTTGCCTGTCAGAGAGACTCAGCAGAAATAGTGGAAACATCAGGACATGGTTCTGCTGTGAACTGACACTTAGAGGGCTGGAAGTTGATGTGACCCTCTCATAACTATAGAACACAGAAATAGGATACATCAACACATTTGTAAAACGTCCAGTTCAAAGTATATATGAACCAACTGTCAACTAACTGTTCTGTTGTGCTTGCAGAGGTGCACTGAGAGGCTGGGTGGAATTTCCCCTCACCAGAGCTGACACACACGTACCTGCAGCAGGTTGGCAGTCAGTGCCTGCTGATAAGCCCTGGTCTTCAAGCTACCTGCTGCCAAATGGTTTCGCCAGTCAGACGTGGTACATGGCTTCTAGTAGTGTTTTTGTGCTTTCTCTCAGAGATCTAATATTTCTTACTTCTGCCTTCAGTGATTGACCTGCATTCCCAGCTACCAGCAAGCCAACTCTCAGCACCTCTGCAGCCGACAGCCTTGCCATGCACTCACCTGAGCCACCACACACCACTCCACCCTCCAGCACTACCATGTGCAGCCTCTCCTCCTCCTTCTACCTCTCAGATGGAGTCTTCAGCCAGAGTTTCTCTCCGCTTTCACCCGCATTTACCTTGGGAAGTTAAATAAACCATCTTGCAATCTACTTTCTGCCTCATTGTCTGCTTTTGGGTCCTGCCATACACAATGCGTTGTGACATGAACGTCACGTAAATACCATCTAACGACATCTACTTACAACTACAATACAAACCATATTCACAGATATATGTAATCTTCCCTCTGAACAGTGGATTTGGCCTTTAACACATGTAGAACACAAAAATTAGTCTGCTTCTCACAAACAGCTCATCTCTCTATAAAAGCAAGGAATCTCTGTCTGTCTGTCTGTGTGTGTGTGTGTGTGTGTATGTGTCTGTTCCTCAAATATCTCTGCGGATCAGGATCAGACTGATCTGAGAGTTTCAACATGGCTGTTGCTTAGTTCAAAGGTGTGCCACTCGGATTTGTTTGGACTGCAATGATCCCGTTAATAAATTATTTCATAAATGCTTTACAAATTCCGTGAGCATTGTCCACCGGAGCCACCACAGTCATGTGCTCACCAGAGCCAATCACTGCACACCGTAGCCACGTACGCACCAGAGCCAATCACTGCAAAGCTCAAGCCTACGACATACCTTAAGAAACAAGCGGATTTATACCTGCAGCGACGCGAGCTGGACCGGGATTTTGCCGGCAGTTTGGTCCTGTTCTGTTCTGTGCATCTAAACTGTTGTGGATTAATAAGACTAAACGAGTCCGGACCGAATCTGTTTGGGTCTGAGGAGAGCGGATTTATACCTGCAGCGGCGCGAGCTGGACCGGGATTTTGCTGGCGGTTCGGTCCCGTTCTGTTCTGTGCATCTAAACTGACTGTTGTGGATTAATGAGACTAAACGAGTCCGGACCGAGTCTGTTCGGGTCTGAGGAGATCCGGAGACGCGCGGACAATAAAGTGGAATTGGAATCTGTGGATGTTCGTGTGTAGCTAGCTGCTAGCCGCTAGCCAACCTACACGGCCCACCTCCCGAGTCGACGGACCGGGTAAACAATGCCTGCCATGCTTTTTCACGAACATTGCCGGCACGTTTGTTTTGTGTCTGGTGCAGAAGAAACGGTAAAAATGGGCTTTAGTCACGAAAGTGTCCAAGCAGCAAGTTTGGTTGTAGAGGAACAGGAAGTTGTGGGAGGGACGGAGGCGGATGAGTGACAGGCAACGACGGTCGGTGTACAGACAGCAATATTGAGAGTTGAGAGATTTGTGACATTTAGCGTGTTTGGAGTGTATAGTTAGTGTGTTATGTAGTGTTTTTTTTTTGTGGTTTTTACAGTAAAAAAATCTAATTTTGTTTTTTTTTGTGATTCTAGGTCCATTGTGTTAATACAGTATGTCAAAATAAAAAAAAATAACCGTACAGTCACACATGTGAAGTTGTGCTGAAAATAATGACACCAAGTAAATAGTTTTTAAGGTGAAATATAATGGCAAAATCAAAAATAGTCAAAAACCGCCAATTATACTCGGGAATATCGGATTTCACAACAAACCTAAATATCCCTGACGTTCCACCTTCAACCACAGCCTCATTTGGCCATCCATGAAAAAGCTACTTAACCTCCCACTTTTCTATAGGAATACATATTTCCTACAGGCAATGCACTAGTCTAGCTAGTGTCCAAACAGCCTAGGGTAGAAGTGCATGTGTAAACAATATGCTGAATGGATTAGATCCACAGTACGCGTCAATGGTGGCCTTGGTGTAAACGATGATGTAACATGTAAATGTGTTTCATATGGCAGTAGTCTATCATAGCTAGCTAGCTAACATTAGCTACAAGCTGACAATGCTGACGATGTTAGTGTTGGGCTAATCAGTGTTTCCCACAGAATCAGACTTTAATTGTGGTGGTGGCTGTCCAGCTGGGATGTACTCGAGAATTCCGCCGACTGAGTCAGCTAACTTCCAGTTTATGCCAAGCTAGCTTGGATGGGGACAAAATGTAACTGGGTGGTATTGACATTCAAAATTTTATTGGGCCGAATTGCCCAAATTCTGACAGTCAAACGATTCATTTCGCGGGGGTTGTGAGGCTTTTATTACCATTTTAGAGACGCATCTTTCACAATGTGAGCTTTTGGGAAAAATTCCCCAGTGCATTACATGATGATGTAATTATACAGCTTGGCCACAACAAAAACTGGTTTCAAGACCTGGCACTCTTTGTGGGGACTTGATCTCAATGATTGGATGAAGTTACTACAGCCCTGTCACTGCCACTGACCATGTATCTTTTTCCTTTTTTTCTAAAGCATTTTATATTTTGATCACTGTCTGGATGTTAAGTAGGTTTTATACGAATACAATGAAACATTTTTCTGAAGAGAATTACCAACTACAGCTTTAAGTGAACAATGGACGCCGAAAACATGGTATACCAGTCCTGGGGCAAAATTGTAGCCAAATTAATAAAGACTGCAACGTTTGTGTTAGCTCTGTTAGCTGTAGCAATAGTGGCACTTTTTGATGTTTTTTTTGGCCTTTCACAGACTTATCTGCTCTCTCAGCAGAGTCCCTCCTACTACTGTTTTTCAACAGCTAAACAATTACTTAATAATAAATGGCTGTTTTGATGTCTTCCAATCATTTAGATCGATTTAGACCACATCACAGCACTGAGACGGCTCTTGTCAAGGTCCTCAATGACATTCATTTAAACACAGACAGTGGAAAAATTTCAGTCTTAGCATTACTGGATCTCAGTGCTGTGTTTGACACGATCAACCATAATATGCTACTGGACTGACTGGAAAACTGGATTGGACACTCTGGTACAGCACTAAATTGGTTTAAATCCTATCTAAATGATAGAGACTACTTTGTGTCTATTGGTAATTACACATCTGAGTGGATGAAAATGACAAGCGGAGTACCCCAGTGCTCCATTTTGGGGCCTCTACTATTCAACATTTTCATGCTCCGTCTAGCACAAATTTATATAACCATATCACCAGGGGACTATTATCCCATACAAACGCTGACTAGATGCATTGAACAAATCAATGATTGGTTGTGTCAGAGTTTTATTCAGTTTAAACAAAGATAAGACTGAAATAATTGTTTTTGGATCCAAGGAAGAACGACCAACAGTCTCTGCTCAGCTTCAATCTGTAAAATTGAAAACTACAAACCAAGCCAGAAACCTCGGTGTAATCATGGACTCAGACCTGAATTTCAGCAGCCACACTAAGACAATTACAAAGTCAGCCTACTATCACCTTAAGAATATATCCAGGATAAGAGGACTTATGTCTCAGCAGGATTTGTGGAAAATTGTCCATGCATTTATCTTCTTCACCTCCTTGGTGTTCTCCTACGCTTCAGGAAGAAGAGAGTTGCAATCATGGCGGACATCCAGTAGATGTTCCACTGCTTTTTGGTGCATGCTCGCCACAGCAACTTCCTTCGATTTCTGTGGCACCAGGACAATGACCTCAGTAAGCCGGTTATCGAGTACCAAATGAAGGTTCACGTCTTTGGCAATACACCATCACCTGCGGTCGCCATCTATGGGCTGTGAAGAGCCATTGAAGAAGGTGCCCAGAAGTATGTGCTGACACAGTGAAGTTTGTCAAAAGACACTTTTATGTGGATGACGGCTTGGTATCTTTGTCCTCTGAAGCAGAGGCGATCGACTTACTTCAGCATACACAAGCCTCACTCGCTGAGTCGAATCTCCGCTTGCACAAATTTGTGTCGTACAGTCAGGCAGTGACTGAAGCCTTTCCGCCAGACGATTGTGTTCCAGTCATCAAGGACCTAGATTTCACTGGAGAAACAGCACCCACTCAGCGGAGCTTAGGTTTACTCTGGGAGATCACATCGGACACATTCACTTACGCGGCATCAACCACTATCAAACCATTCACTCGACGTGGAGTCCTCTCTACTGTCAACAGTGTTTTTGATCCCCTGGGTCTGCTGGCACCCGTCACGATTCAGGGAAGAGCCCTTCTCAAGGAACTGACCTCTCAACCATCTGAGTGGGATGCACCCCTCCCAGAAGACAAACTGAAGAAATGGGAAGCTTGGAGAGATTCTCTCCAAGACTTAAAACAACTTCCTGTGCCTCGCACATATACATCAACCTCACTCAGCAAAGCAGTGTACACAGAATTGTGTGTATTCTCGGATGCCTCAGCCATGGCTATTGGTGCCGTGGCTTACTTGAAAGCAGTTCATGAGGGAGGGAAAGTCTAAGTGGGATTTGTCATGGGCAAGGCCAAACTGGCGCCCCAATGTGAGCCTACGATCCCACGGCTCGAGCTCTGCGCTGCTGTTCTCAGGGGCACCGCCAGGGATTTTGGGCCCCATGAAAAAAAATCTAGTTGGGCCCTTGTATAGGTTGCCCATGTCTCAAAGGGCCCCCTGTCAGTGCCGGGCCCGTCCTAACCTTTCCTCCCCTGGCGGCACCCCTGGCTGTTCGTGCTGTGGAGATGGCAGATCTCATCCGAGAGGAACTAGATATTGAGCTGGATTCTGTCAGGTTCTATACGGACAGTAAAGTGGTGCTCGGGTACATCTGTAATGAGACGAAACGTTTCTACACATATGTCCACAATAGAGTACAACGTATTCATCAATCCTCCAAACCGGAACAATAGCATTATGTATGTACAGATGAAAACCCAGCAGACCACGCCTCGAGATCCTTACCTTCATCCCACCTTGGACAGAGTTCTTGGTTCACTGGACCCTCATTTCTGCGTCAGCTATCGGCAGAGGCCACGCCAACCAACGAGAAGTTTGAGCTCATTGAACCTGAAAATGACTCAGAAATTCGGCCACTTACCTTGAGGAACATGTACTCACCTCTCAACGCTTTCAACACTTTTCTACCTTCATCTCTCTAGTGAGAGGAGTGGCATTTCTCATCCACATGGCAAGGTCCTACAAAAACTCAAACCAAAAGGGCAAATGCAGAGGATGGCATAGGTGCTACTTGCCACGCACTGTAGATGAAATGGACCAAGCAAAGGATGTTATCCTAAAGGCAACACAAAAGGCGGCCTTTGCAAAAGAACTGGCAGCCCTTCAAGCTGGCAAAGTGGTGCCAGAAAACAGCCCCTTGCGGTAACTCAGCCCGTCCTTGGAGGAGGGACTCATTCGTGTTGGGGGCCGACTAAAGCATTCCCACCTTACACCTGTGGAAAAGAACCCTATAATCTTGGCCAAAGATAGCCACATCTCCCTACTGCTTATACGACATCACCATGAGCAGGTGGAACACCAGGGTCGTCACCTGACAGAGGGAGCAGTCAGGGCAGCAGGATGTGGATCTTGGGTGGCAAAAGGCTGATCAATTCCGTTCTCCACAAATGCATAACCTGTCGGAAGCTGCGTGGGGAGGTGGAAGAGCAGCATATGGCTGACTTACCACCTGAACGACTCAAAACTTGTCCCCCTTTCACATATGTGGGGCTTGATGTCTTTGGCCCTTGGTCCATTACTTTCAGACGCACCAGAGGAGGACAAGCAGAGAGCAGGCGGTGGGCTATTATGTTCAGTTGTCTAAGTTCAAGAGCTGTCCACATTGAAGTGGTAGGGTCAATGGATGCATCCAGCTGCATAAACGCTCTCAGACGCTTCTTCGCACTCAGAGGGCCTGCAAAGAAGCTTCAATCTGATTGTGGCACCAACTTTGTTGGAGCTTGCAAGGAGCTGGGAATGGACAAAACGGTGCAGAGGTACCTCAATGAACAGGGATGCATCTGGGACTTCAACCCACCACATGCCTCCCACATGGGAGGCTCATGGGAGCGCATGATTGGTGTTGCCAGAAGAATCCTTGATTCAATGTTCTTGCAGCAAAAGACTTGCCTGACCCATGAGGTGCTTTGCACATTGATGGCGGAGGTCACAGCTATCTTGAACGCACGTCCACTCCTACCCGTGTCTGCAGATCCGCAACAGCCTTTCGTTCTCTCCATCAATGCTCCTCACACAGAAATCTGGAGTTCCACCTCTTCCTGGAGACTTTACTGATAAGGACCTTTATTCAAAACAATGGAGACAAGTGCAAGCACTGGCTAATCAGTTTTGGACCCGTTGGAGCTGAGAATACTTAATTTCTCTGCAACAAAGGCAAAGGTGGACAGTACCGCGCAGAAACCTTCAAGTTGGAGATCTCATTCTCCTTTGGGACAAGCAGACCACTCGTAACTGCTGGCCCATGGCCATGGTCATTGCAACATTCCCCGGGAAGGATGGTTATGTCAGAAAGGTCGAGTTGAAGACAACTGACCAAGGCGATATAAAAACCTTTCTAAGGCCAGCGGCAGAAGTCGTCCTACTTCTGCCTAAAGACTGAGATAGAGATTGATGTGATGGACTTTCTTAAGTTCTTAGTGGCCTCTTGCAGGCCAGGCGGGGAGTGTGCTGCCTCTAAGGCATTCTTTTATTTTTGATAACTGTCTCCTTTGAATAATTATTTGCGACTTGTTTTGTGTTTAAGAAAGTCTTATTTTGAAACTTGGTACTGATGACTTCACATCCTGTCAAGTCGCTTCAGCTTGTGTCATTTCCTGTTTTGTGTTCACTTCTTGGAAAAGCAAGGCAGACATGTTGTGCATGCTCTGAGTGCAATCCGCCACCATCCGCTAAAAAACATCATAGAAGCAATGCCGTAAGTTAATTAATTCGATGTTAAGAATGTTAGCAAGAGATAAAAGGTAATATTTTGATAAAAATATATTTGATAAAAGTGAGTTTATTTACAAACTAAAAGATATGTTAGCTTTTTCTACTTAAAGTGCATACAGTGCTGTTAATTCATGTTTATGGTCATGTGTAATGTCATATTCAGTTAAAAACACAGATGCTGAATATTTGTATTGTTTGTCCACAGTTTTCACCAGCATGTCAATGAAGAGGTGTGACAGTAAACGGTTGACCTTACTACGACTCTGTCTTCATTGGCGACGGTTTAACTTGGTGTTTAGTCAGAGTTTCGACACACTGCACGAGAACACTACAAGTCCCTAGAGTCAGAACTTAATATGGAGAAGCAGCATTCAGTTATTATGAACCACATATCTGGAACAAACCCCTGAAAATTGCAGGTCTGCTCAAACTTTCACCTCTTTTAAATCAAGACTAAAGACCTTTCGGTTTGCCACTGCTTTTCACTGAAGCAATCTTAAGTCTTTGAACTGCATTGTGACTTTTATTCTTTAGCCTTGTCTCCTATAAACCATTTCTGCTTTAGCCTACTTGTTTTAATGTTTGTTTCTCAATGTATTCTTACTTGTTTTTAAATGCAATTTTTAATGTCTTTTAAATGCAAATTTAAATCCCTTTAATGTTATTTGTATGCTCCTGTAAAGCATTTTGAGTTGTCTTGTGTCTGTATTGTGCTATACAAATAAACTTGCCTTGCTTTGCCTAATGTCTGTTACTGTAAGTGCAATTAAACATTCACAAGTAAAGGAATACATTAAATGTTTAACCTGTTTAACAAGCGTAAACATGACATGATATTTCAATCTGCTCTCTCTGCACAGCTCGCCAGTGTGGAGAATTGTTACAAAGACGCCAAAACTAAAGCTGTGTATGGAGTCTAATTGGCTAAATTAGTAATATTCTACAGATTATAACCGGCTGAGACAAAGCTGCCTCTCCTCTTTCGTCCAGCAGTAGGGCCTCTGCAGACAGATACCTTCAGGTATCTGATCAGAGAGAGGACAGAGGACAGGAGGAATGGCTGACACTGACTGATTTCTGCTGTGTTCATTAACTCTGTAGTGTGGTGTCAGGAAAAAATATTTATGTGACAGATTACTATTTTCTTCTTCCCCATGTTGCACTTTTCGAGTGAACTGCTACTCTAGAAATAACATTATGTAATATTTAGAATATAAATAGAGTCAATCTTTTTCTGTTCTTTTCTAAAATACTGTGTTTTTAAACAAAGCTATTCTTTATGAGAAAGAAGCAGTTATACGGTTGAGAGGTCTGTATATGCTGATTATTTAAAGGGGTAACCTGGTATTTTACAATTGGGCACTATATTTAAATGTTTTGGTGTGAAAATGATTGATACATCTTGTTGCAGGCAGGTGACAGTGGAAAGAGTTGGAGAGAGGAGTTTGGAGTTTACCTAGAGAAACTGCTGGCAAGATTTTTTGGCTGAATATTTAACCAAGTTTGACAATCTATGAGCAACACCTTGAGAGAACTTTGAGAAAAAGATCTCTCTCTGTAGGAGTCTTTTCCATAATGGTGTCGGACACAAGAGCAGTTTTGTTTGCTCAGCTCTTTTTCCCTTCTGATTCTGCCCATGCATGATACACAAATCGTGAATGAAAATTGATTACACCTTGTAGTTTGCACTTCCTAAGCAGTTTTGTAATCTAAAACTTCCATAAAATTCCACAGAGGAAGTTAAGTGTATTTTTGAAACTGACAACTCATAAAATAATCTTTGGGCCTCTATGTGTGGTGTTGTTGAGTTCGTATGAGCCACGGAGTCTTACCTCACTGTCTCTCCCAAAAGCTCTCTCTCTCTCTCTCACACACACACACACACACACACACACACACACTCAGGCAAAACTTCTTAACATGATTGAGAATGACTGACTGTCACTTAGTGATGTGTAAAACACATTTACTCCAGAAATGAAAAATAATTTTCCTCCCCTGAGAGCCATAAGTGGAGAGCAATTATCATTTTTTCCCCTGCAAGAGAAAGCCATTACCATTATGAAATGAAACCTCAGCCTGAGTGCTGGAATTGCCATGCAATGAGATCACAGACAGCGTCTGGTTTACTCAAGCTCAATTCAGGAAGTTAATTCCTTCACTAATAATGTGCTGTATTGTACATTTGAAGGAAAAAAGCCCCAAAATAAGATGACTCTGACTTTTTGAAGTTAAAGCAGAGAGGCACATGTCATGGGAGGGTGCTAAAGCAGCTGTTCATCACTGATGGATAAATGTTAAAACATATTAGCATGTGATGAGTTGTAAATTACAATATTTAATGCTGTTATGTGTTGTGCAATACAATACATATGCACTCATAGTGACATCATATTTGTGGCTGCTATATAATATGGAATAACTGGGAAGATCTTGGAACCTGGCTGCAGGGACGTCCTCATTTTCAGCCACAAGAGTACTAAGGTCCAGTCACACAGTATTTAAAATGGTGAAATGTCGCTTCAAAATTAATTTATTCAAAAATAATTTCAGCAGAGATTTATTAGAATTTCCAAAGCAAGTTGCTAGGGTTAGGGTTAAACTGACTGTAATGAAGTCAGGTCAATATTACTTCATGTACTTTTAAACCAGCACTGCAGTAACATCTCCATCATCATTTGTCAACAGGACCTAGGGGCCCTAGGCAAAAATCCACAACAGAACCACTGAACAAGTGCTCATAACCTAAGGTGACCAGACGTCCCCGATTTCCGGGGACGGTCCCTGATTAGGACGCCCTGTGCCCGGTTAAAACTGTCCCTGAAAATGTCCCCGATTTGAATGGGAGAGAAAAAAGTTGCGTGCAGACGCAAACTCTAGTTATTACGGTAGCCAGTTAAACTAACGTTACATCGCGAATCAGAATACGCGGCCGAGTTGTTTACGTTTGCTTGCTGAAAAGCAGAGGACAGACATAGGTGACCATGTTAAAGTAGGTTGTGTAGTATGAACCCATTTATTTTGTGAGCTTGAACTAGACTTGCAGGGTGTAGGTTAGGTGAGGTAAAATAAGGACTATAGTACAGTGCGTCTGTTTATCTGAATGAAGACCAGAGGGGTATTGCCCAAAACTAGGATAAGGGATTAAGCCGGGATATCTTGGTTATCCTGGCTCAACTTATCCGTGATCCAGTTGCACAAAAGCAGGATAGGGGGCAGTAGGATATGTTATGGTATAAGTTACCATGGAGATTTATTCTGTGGAGCTAACCTGCTCCAGACCAGGCTAATAGCCAGGCTAAGATTAATCCTAGTGATTCACCTGTATTTCCACCATCAATCCTGTGAGGAATTAATGTGTTTTACAGCATGTCCATGGTCTTTCTAAGTATGTTGCATCATTGTTATTATCCTGCATTAAAATATTACATATATATTGTCATTTTTCATTTCATTTAAATCTGTTGGCTGTTTGTAATTGCAACAGTCTTTTTATATTTATTCAAGTGGTAGTATTATTATTACTTCGGCCAAGTGTTAAATTGCTATGCTAATGAAGACTGCTTGTCAAATTGCCATCAGAGGTTTCATAAATATGTTTTATTGCAGTAATTGAGATTACAAAACACAGCTGATGAAGTTGCAAAGGTGTTTTCAATGAAATCTGTGACAGGGACACACAAGATTTTTTGCAAGTCGGAGCTTCCTTTATTCTGTTGGGGATGCAGAGAACCTCAATAAAGGAACATTTGCCGCACATAAGACGTGTTTGTCTGGAGCTGAAGTCATTCAACATATTCATCCCCTTCCCTGGCCACAGAAGACCCCTCCACAGCAAGGAGTTTTACAAGATTGCAGGTAACCTCAATTTCAACGTGCAACCATTAGTTTCTAATTTGATCAGTCACAGTTGGATACTCACTATTTTTTGTTACAGCTTTCCCTAACATCATTGTTGCAGTGGATTGCACACACATCAGAATCAAACGCCCCTCAGGAGAACATGAGGGAGATTACATTAACAAGAAATCCTTCCACAGCATCAATGTTCAGGTAAGAGTGATTTATTGTTACTATGACCTAAATAAATTAATTCTGTGCATTAAATGACCTTAATAGGTTACAACTTCACATTTCAGATGATCTGTGATGCTGACTGCCTTGTCAACAATTTAGAGGCAAAGTGTCCTGGCTCACTGCATGACTCCAGAGTCTTTCGGGCTAGTCTAATTTACGAGCCACACATTTTATTTGTACTGTAAGCACCTTGGACATCATGAGTGTTTAACTCTGCTGTGTAGTTTTCTAAATGATATCTTGCATTATCAGGCGAATTCTCTGGTGTGCTGCTGGGAGACAAAGGCTATACGTGCGAGTCATTTCTCTTCACTCCTCTTGCAGACCCCGAAACCCCACCTCAGCAGGCCTACAACCATGCACACAGCAAGACAAGGGCTCGAATCGAGATGACCTTCGGCATTCTGAAATTTCGGTTTCAGTGCCTGCACCACCTGAGGGTTTATTTGGCAGTCATTTCTCTTGTTGCTTGGATCCTGGAATAGAGAGAGCAAAAGTAACAAAGATTAAAACACTGTATTGCAGTTATGGTTACTGTGTGCACTGAAATACTCACTTCTCTTTCTAGTTTCTGGATTTCCAGGTCCAGTTTCCTGAGTGTCCCACGTTTAATCTCAAGCTCCAGCTCCATTTCTTGAAGCCTTCTCTTCTTCAATTTGATTTTAATGTCTGCCAGCTCTATCTGTTTCTCCAGGTGCTTTGCATACAGTCTTCTGACAGTTTGTGAAGTCTATAAAAGAAATGTCAATTAGCACAGCAGGATTTGTGCATAATGTAGATTTACTTTAGCCAATACTCATAATGTTACCAGGCTGCTTAGTAGATTGTGCAGCATTTGGGTCCTGTTACACATATATTTTCTATTAGCACCACATCACTGACGTCATACTTTATGGACTAAATAAGCAGGATATTTCCATAAAATTGACATACCTCAAGCCTTCTGGAGTCCAGTGACAGTCTCCTCATCTGCAGAAGTGCATTCTGCAGCTGCAGATGTGTTTTCCCCCTGCCATATATACACACACATGTATTGAGAGAACTTGAATTAAGATTTAACAGGACATACCTACCCTGTGATTTGAATACAATGTACTAACTGGATCATCTTCTGCTGGCTCAAAAAGTGTAACTGTGTTCCCAGACACTGTTAGGAAATCCAAAGTCAGACAGTATAATATATTTATTTGACTGTGTTCCATGTGCAGTAGTATTGTACCTTGTATGAAGCGGACAGTTTCTGTGGCTGGGACAGAGTCTGTTACTGTCCCTCCCTGGTTCCCCTCCATCACTGGCCTCCCCTTATTTAAATGGAGTGCCAGCTCCTCTGCTGGGGTCGTATCCTGGCTTGGTGGACCGCCCCCTGTGCAATTTAACTGCTACAATCATACAGACATTCAACATGTCAGCAGACACCTAATCTATTCACCTCATTTGTTCACTGTTATCTACTTTAAAGTCACCAGCCTGCAAAATGTTCTTATATTTAATTTCAACTTGCTGCCAGGTCATTTTCTAGCCAGACAAGTTTTTTCTTTGTGAAGGAGAGAAAGATAAAATAGATAAAAACCTAACATGAGAAAAATAGATTAAGCGACACACATTGTGGATAATTGTTTGCACTTAATCATACTCTACATTTCCTGAGTAACATACAAAGTGTACAACAGTTGATTAGTGGACTTTTAAAGTATCTTTTTTCCTTTTTAATTGTGGCCTAATCATGACAGTTCCAGTGGAGCACTGTTTATTAATTGTACAGTTTTGAACTACTTACGCATTAAGCCGGTCCGCTATTTTGTGCCAGGCTTTCTCTCGTTCTTTAATTATGGCACTGGTAATGCCTTTTTTTTCTTATAATGTCTTTCACCTCTTCATAGAACTCCGTCAGCAGCTGTTTTTCAGCCGCCGTGAAATATGAAGCGCGACTCTTATCCATGTTCTCATCAGTGATTCTGTGAGCGATCGCGAGGTCTATTTAAGTCTGCCGTGAACACGCACTTATCCCGACTATCTACACCTGGCTTGACATAGCCACGCCTTTTCATCCACCAATTAAGCCAGGATGCGCCGAGCAGACTAGGTCAAGCCGCGCTTGCTCAATTATCCGGGATTTCTTTATTCTACTTTTGTGCAATACCCCTCTGAACTGAAGCCACAATGCTAACGCCAAACTGTCACTGGTGTTGGTGAAGGTGTAATGTGTGATTAGATAATCACGAGATGACAATAATATTACTTTATTTTGCTCTGTTGTAGAATAAGAGAGTGTAAAGAAAGAGTGATGAGTAAGGGAGAGAGAAGACCAGGAAAAGAGCAGAAGAGTGTAAGAGGAAGCAAACTGAGTAAAGGCAGGAGAGAGTAAAGGAGTGATGTGAAAAGGTAAAGTGAAGAGAGAGTAAGGAGAGAGGATAGAAGGGTAAAGAAAAGAAAAGCACTTTAGGAGAAGAAATTTAAGAGGATAAGAAGTGAGACAAGGTGAGGGAAGACGAGCAGACAGGAAGATGGCTCTGTCTAAAACACAAATGCCATTTTACTGAAAAAATCCAAGAGGAATTTCCATTTATACAGCCCTGTCACCAAAGGTTTCTTTGTTAAGAAACAAACTTCACTTACTATTGCATCTGTCCAGTTTTGCTCATGTTCTCCTCTGCTGTTATTCCATCCAGGCCACACAGGCTGAGGCTAGTTAGGGAGAGGACGGTGGTGGACCTGCTGAACCAGCTGGGTTCATGGATCCAGACATTTAGGACCAGAAACCTTAGAGCTTTTGTGTTTGAAAAGTGCAAAAATTCCCAAGAGTGGTGTGAGATATGGTCATAAAATGCATCATCTAAATAATAAATAAGTTAAATAAGCTAAGAATCTGTTTTGTTGTTGTTTTTGTTTTATCTCTGGTTTTTACCGCTCTAATGTCAAATGCTGCAGACATATGATAGAATAAACAACTCAGGCAGCCTTAACAGAGGTGGCTATTCTTTAATTATAACACTACCGAACTACTGCTTCCGGGACTACTGAAACTTCTTATTGGCTACTCATTTGCTTTAATACACATTAAAAATACACATTGAAATTTAAATTAAAATACATTAACATTTAATTGTCCGTTATTTATTTCATAATGATAACATTTGAATTTTGACCACCGTGCTGCAAATGTCCCCGATTTTCATTTCAGAAATCTGGTCACCTTATCATATAACCATTATGTCATAAATATTATGTACTATACTATGTACTATGTATTATACTTGTAATTAAAACATATAAATATGAATAGCAATACAACTGTCATGATGCTGCTGTGACAGCCGGTTTGTTTTGTTCTGTTTTCCTTTCCCCTGTCCGCCTGTCCACAGAGAGAGAGAGACAGAGAGAGAGAGAGAGAGAGAGAGAGAGTGCCTCATGGAGAACTGCACCACACACGTAGATGAGACGTGACAGTGGAGGACTTGAACCTTTGTGAGTTATAAATCCATTAACATAACTTCCTTGTGGGGACTAACAAGTCGCCTTCCACGTATTCAATGTGCTTAAATATGAGTCATATTTCAAAGAGCGTCCATTTGTGCTTGTTAAACTAACTGCTTGTTAATGAGAGTTAAGATTAATCTGCCAGTTGTCTGTCTCGGCTGTTTATCTGCCACAAATCTTAAACTTCTTCCAGATATTGAGTTTATTGTGACTTTGCTGTTGTAAACGTTGTTCCTACTAGCAGTCACAGTAGTCATTTCTTGGTTTTGTCACAATTTTAGATGTGTAGCCTGTATTTCTAGTTTGCTCTTGCCCTCCAATAAATAACCCAACAATAAACCAGTGTTTTATTGCTTTTTAAGAATTGCTGCTGAATTGCATGTTTTCCAAACCTTGGTATTATGATGATGTGAATAAACTCATGTTGACAATAATTTGTTGACACAAAAGAAATGGCAGTTGCATATCACTCACAGCTACACAGGATACACAGCTAAGTGGTTAGCTTTCTTTAAGTAAGTATACTACAAGTAATCTATAAGTAATCTACATATTGTGTTATTAAGGCCAGAAAAAAAAATTGGCGTGCTCTGTGCACATGCACATACTGCCCTTTTTCTGACTTTGAGCCCCTTTCGCTCTATAATCATGTGCATGTCCCTGGCAATGCCCCAGACCAAGTTAACTACTAGTTTCTACTTTCTATTAGCTTGCTAGCTAACAAGTCGACTGTACCGACTTTGACTCCTTGATGGCCCATGGATTGACTTGACTTGGTAAAGTCACGGCCAGCAGAGCTCTTTAGCCAAGTTAATGTTAGCTAACGCCAAAGTATACAAAACACATTTAGTGAAATTCACATTATTGAAGTGTCTCTCCTCCACAGCTAAGGCTATACTAGCAGCATGGCTATATAATATAACATTTAATGTTATTGTTCTGTTTAATTCATAAGATGCAGTGTGTTAGTTATAAAAAAAAGATTTGATGTATTTAATTTCATTTATTTCATTGTGTTCTACTTGAATGGGAGTATTAAAAGTGCAGTACTGCCATCTACTGGCCGACTTTAGTTTTGTGGTTAGTGTTTTGTCAATGTTGAATAAAACTTTATCCAGGAAGTGAGAACGATTGTAGAGACAGATCACTCTAATCATTTTGAATGGGGAAATCTGCGACGCCAAAGATGGCGCATATCCCGCCCCTTTTACCAACAGCCAATCACCTGCGTTGTCACAGCCGAACCGGGAAAATTATAGCCCAATCATGTTGTTTTACCAGCGCATGCGTACAAGTAGTTTTTACGACAGAGACCATCAGAGACGTTCTACGATTGTAAAACATTTACTGCTTTCAAATCTTTATCTAATTTATAGAGTGAATGATAAGAAATGATGTATTAGACATTATCTGGTCCATACATCAGAGGTCAGGTAGAGTAGAGCCAGAGCACAGCAGCCGGCACAGATTCAGCCGTACGATGGACGTCGGTGTCGTAAATCCGCGCGCATGAGCATTGGAGTTCTCCCTGTCGGAAAAGAGCGTTTTAAACATAATTTCTACGGTAAAGTCGATGTTTTTTGGTTTCTATTTGTATCTGATTTCACTGGCGATCATGTCTGTATGTTTTTTCCGTCCTGCCATCACGTTAAAGGGTGGATTTGACCATGCCTCCATTCATTAAGATAGGGGTCTGGTCTCTTTGGGCTTTTCTAGGCGTCGCCAAGATGGCCGCCAAGTGGCATGACTTGCCTAGAAGGACTTTGGTAAAGAATAGCTCGTTCCGCTTTCAGTGATAATCAGCCACTCCAGCATACAGCTTGTTTTGAGTTGCATCGTTGGTATGTATTGATTTGTTTATGTGTTTTTTATTGTCATGTGCTGATCTTTTAAGTGGCAAATTTTCCGTTGTATGCTAATTAGCAACCAAGGCTTTATTTACGATAGAATGGGAGTCAACTCCACAACTGGAGAAAACAAAATCACTCTCTACGAGGCAAAATAAAAGACTGCAATGAACCACACTGAAAAACTAGGCAAAAAGAGGTACAACAGAAAATCCCTCAAAATGAGGATGGCACAAGGCTATGAAACAAAACTACTCTGGCATAATAAGCTGTAAAATATTAACAAAACAAAATCACTCTTAACAGAGGAAACAAAAGGCCACAAAAACTGCGAGACTAAGCTGCGCTTGAAAAAATTAACAAACAAAAAATCACTCTTCTCAAGGCTATGAATAAACAGAAAGAAAAACCAACATGAATTTAATACTTAGACTATGGCAAGGACGAAGGGCTTGGGTGCATGGCAGAACGAAACACTTTGGCACAAGACAAACGGAGACGCCGACTTAAAAACACACACACACACACAACGGTAATTGGGGAACAGGTGGAAACAATCAGGGATCAGGGGAGACGTCAGACTGGGGACACATGAGTTCACGAGACAAAAACCCAAGACAAGACAAAACCTCACCGCTGTGTGACATTTTCAATGGGGTGCAGGGGCACTTTTGCGCTAGCATCAAAATCGCTATTTTTAAAACACTAAGAAGGCTCAACACAACATGAAACTTTGCTCGTAGTATCACCAGGGTCTCTACACATGAACATGAGCATTGAGAACATTGTTTCAACTCACTTTAGCAGTAGCACCTCCGGCGCGCTACTGCTAACGTGAGTTGTCCAAAAACCTTCTTTTTAGTGAACTCACAATGTTCTCAATGCTCATGTTCATGTGACCATGTAAAGTTGCTGTTTATATATGTAGGATATTTATACATTTTCATAATCTGAGTTTGTGAAGGAAGACAATTATTTCATAATGTAAGGGAAATTCTAATACTTTTTGCCTGCATAACAATACAATAAGTGCTTGCTTTTAGCCTTTCACCCACTAGTAACTTACAGTTTTGGCCCTCCAAGGTGAAACGTTTGGCCACCCCTGTCTGGTGCCATTCCAGCCCTGAAATACAAGCTAATTCAATGAACAAGCTTCCTCCTGATCGTGTCGCCATCTAGTCTCTAAGTATTCTTGAAGTAAATGGGTTTAAAAAAGAGAACATAGGAAAGTATCTGAAGCAAATGAAACAATGGGATTCAAAGGTAACTGACTGAGTAGACAATTTGAAGAAACAAAGAATATATTGTGATGCTTTGAGCTTCTCCCTGTTGTTTCATTCACCTGCAGTAGGTAGACTTGTATTACGCAGCTATCCATTATCACAACATTAACTGTTGTTTTGCACATCGTGATCATGACATAAAAAAGTAGAATGGCACTCAGAGCGAATAACTTTGTCATGGCCCAACAGTTTCCTTTTATTTAATCAAGCACAATTTCATATCAAACCTGATAGCCCTGTATCTTTTTTAATTTAAACTGCTTTACCATATTTTAAGCTCACCAGCTCTATGATCCACATCAACTTGTATCACTAATACATATAAACCATATGAATACACCTGTACATTTTTTTCATCAAGATTCATGCATTATATATGTGTCATAACCCTGACAAATAAACAAAAATGTCCTTTTTTGTTTGAGTTGAATTTGAGAGAGTAACTGGCCTTAAATGGGCTCTGCAGTGAGATGGCAGTTTGTGAGGATGATGCCTCACTGTGTGGCAATGGACCGACTTATCAGAGAGAATTAGTGGTGAGATGGGTCAACTAGACTCTAAGGTGCTACTTTTCACGTGCTCACTGTTATAAGGTAATTAAACTAATTTTTCTGGATGGGGCAATAAGGGAGTAGGGTTTTAAGGAGGCTAATATGAGTCAGCTGACTGATTGCTGGCAGGCTATTCTAGGGGAAATCATTCAAGTTATTCAAAAAGTCATTTGGGGTTTGAACTTTGCAGAGGAAAATGGGACAGATAAAAAGCTCTCTGGATTTTTAAGAATGGGATGACACACTGATTAGATGGACTGATTCCTTAGCCTTGTGACAGTGTACATAAAAGGCATGCAAATGAAATATTTCAATCATTGAACACTAGAAGTTGTTCCCCAATGACCCATTATGAGAAGAGGCTTCAGAGCAGCTGGTTGTGACCAAGGATAACATGGTGGGAATAATGCCATGGTAATGCTTTTCAGCAAGGGCGTAACCATGGTATAGATATTGGGGGGGTCCAAATGAGAGCCCTTTCCCTGAATTTTTTTTTTTTAAAGTACATTTCCCACAATTCCATGATATTTTATATATGAAAATTCACACATTTAGAAGTTTTGAGGACAACATTGACCATTTGAATTTACATGTAAAGGAATATTCTGTGAAATTGCATGGATTCCTACAGAATCAAGATAAAGCTTCTCTTTAAATTCCCATTAAGTGAAAATCAATGTTTTTATCTCAAAGGTTTTGCTCTATATCTCACCTATTTGCCAGTATCAGGCCCAATGTTACTAGTTTTAGTTACTGCTGACATGTAGGCCTAGGTTAAAACTAATGTTATCAAGCTGCTTAAGTTCTCATTCAAATTTCTCACCTGATTATCTGTATCCCCAGAGCATGTCCCTGCCTGGCCACTGCTTTCACCGTGCCTCTCCCTCTCCCTGTGTCTCTGTGCTGCCTACATTGTGACCAGATACCGTTATTTTACCAGAAGAACAATGGCTGACCTTGATGATCATTTTAATTTGATACATTGATTTTTCTGCTTGTGTCACTAGTTACTTGCTTTAGCTATATAGTAAGTGCATAAATAACAGTGTACAATGTACAGTGGTGTAGCCCCTTTCACACATGCACTGCTATTCTGAACTTATCTGGACATTACCTGGAGGAGCTGTATGTGTAACAAATGAGAGCAGTAACAGGGATGAGTTGATGTAGGAGATTTTCTTCATTGAAAAGAAGGTTTTAAGCTCCAACAAATAGCTTTAAATTACGTAAATGAACACCTACATGGCATTAATGCAAGAATATGAATGTACTCTTTCACATAACTCCACTTACATGACAACTTGACTTAAAAAATAAGTCAATCTTCTGCTGCCTCTTCCTTTTTGGCATTCATGATCATGTTGAATGATATCAAAATCAGTGGATGTTTCTAGAAAACTATCTGTCAGTTACCATTAACTCTACCTGGCTTACCTGGCTTGGCCTAATTGTTTGCCACCTGGCTTGCTTAATATTAGCTAACATGCCACAAAGCAAGACAGAGTTATTTACAGACAAAATTCTACATTATTAACTAGTTAAACAACTGTTTCATACCTCCAATTTGTTCGCTGTCTGCAGCAGCCTGACTGCAGCTCCGTGTTAGCATGCAATTGTTTACGTCCCGGTGGCTGGGACCAGGCACTGGCCGGGACTAGTGGGTTGGGTCAAATGGCTTTGATTGGCTTGATGGCTGTCAATCACTCTAACTTGACCAATGGGTTTTCATGTATGGGGGAGCTACTCAGCGTACTGAGGTGCGCTCCATTTCAGTATGCTGTTACACCGCGAGGGCGGGCAAACGTTTTAATACCTTAGGATGGGCGCAACGAAGTTTACAATTGGGAGGGGGGGTTCACACACTTATGTTTTCCTTAAAAACGGAAATAAATTGAAAATAAATAAGAAATAACGAGACAGATCTGTTGACAGGGTTTATAAAAGAGTGCATAATTAACATATTTTCTACTGTATATTGGGGGGGACAGATTGCCCGTTTCTCAATATTGGGGGGGACACGACCCCCCCAAAGAATGACTGGTTACGCCCATGCTTTTCAGCCAAAGATATGACAAATTAAAGCAGACAATATATCATAAATATATCTTTAAAAAGTGTCAAATTTTAGCTCACTAGTTCATGACTGCAACATTTGTTTGTTGGAAGTCACTAGAAAAGGCTGACAGTACCTGATCATGACAACAATTAACAATAAAATATGTAAAATTGTTAGCAGCTACCAAGGTACAAGGAACCATGTTAATCCTAAATTAAGAATGAAAGACATACAGACAAAAACTGTTTACATTACTAAACTAGACACCAGCTGACACCGCATCCGGCCCGCTGACCTCCTATTTGTGGTCCCCGAACTGTTATTCCTTCACTATATGTTTTGGTTGGGTCAGCATGTGTATACCGGGACTTGCCAACGATACACAGACAGCTGGGTCACTCACTGCTGCGAGCGCAATTTTTAACTTTCACCTTCGTTTTTGGAGCAGTTTGCATATTGACATTTTGCCCAAGTACCAAGGCTGCAGCATGCGGGTCCAGCCCCGCCCACACCCAGCCGGAAGGTCCAGCCCCGCCCACATCCAGTCGGAAGGTCCAGCCCCGCCCACATCCTTTACCTTAATCGTGCTTCATTCAGGACAGTGGGGATTTCGGACTTCTATGAAACTTGCTGCATATACGACACCTGCGAACTGTAGGACTTCTTTCAACATTTAATAAATGTTGTCATCTATAAAACTAAATGAAAAATCTATAATTAGATCAGCCAAAAAAAGACAAATGCATTTATATTTCGTAATATACACAGGCCTGCCTCTACTTGGGTCATTTGGCATCTTCATGGTATGAAATGGCAACAGCATTTAAAGGCCTACTGCATTATCTATCATGTAAATACAGTATCTGATTGTATTAGACAATTTTAGGAAATCCAATAAACACTACTTTATAGCAATATATATATCGAGGGCTTGGAGCCAGAGGGGCTTAAGTGGCTTTTGACAAACTTTACAGGAGAGACAAAACAAAATTTTGACCACATTTCAATCAACTGTATTATTAACATTGAACCGCAACATTGCAACCACAGACATACAAGCATGAATGAGTATTTAATTGATAAACTTATGGCATATTAACACAATGAACATGTTCTAAAACATTTTAAAATCCAAAAAATATGGCAAAAACATCAGATACGCCTTTTTGGCACCAAACATTTCCAAGTCTTCTATGGACATATTGGGCGTATCTGCTGAACAGTGCAGAAAATAATTGGTCAAAAGTGGAATTGATTGAATAATTAACACTTGAATAGCACTTGAATAAGTAATTCATTTTCATTTAACTCATTCATAAATTTTTTCTTTAAACTCATTTAACTTTTCCATTCTGGGCATTTGCTGAACAGTACAGACTGTAATAAAAGTCACTGAACTTGCTAAACACAATTCTAATTGGCAATTCATGAGTCATTCAGTTTATTTCATTACATTCATTCTTTTTTTTCCAAATACTGTATACAATAATAGACATATACTATGTGAGTCTATTCATTGACCACATCCATAGAAACATGTCGCGTCTTATTTGCTTTTCTGATCACTAGTCTGTTTAGTTCTACTCACTGTCCACTGTCAGAGCATTGTAGAACTCTGCGTATGTGTGAGGAATACTCCCATTGCTGCACAGGGTGAGGAGATCGTTCTTCTTTAATGCACTGATCCCAGGAGGACTTTCATACATTGAGCTTGGTTTGGACACGGAATGGGTGTTTCTGGTGCCCCTGGTTGCCTGCTTTGCCAACTTCAGTTCACGGAGGGTTGGGTCAGTGAAAGCATACTTGAAGAAGATTGTTCTGGGTTCTCGTTTTGTGTAGCGAAACCATTCAATATTCTGCCAATGCACTGCTTGTCCCTCCTCATCTTCGGTTTTGTTTTTGAGTATGTGATTGGAGAAAGACTTGAAGTCCAGGAAATCCTTGTGACCAAGTTCATGTATGGTGTATGGGTTGGTCTTTCTTGCCACTCTCACAAGGGTGTAGTAGCCATCAGGGGAGTAGATTGGAACCTTTCTCCTCGCAGTTTTCACTGCAGCATGCACGCTGTCACACTCTATCTGGCTGTGACCAGACTCCATGTACTTATGGTCAATAGTGGAGAGGGGCAATGTGCTGACTGCATGCAGGCACATTGTGCTAAATGCAGAATTTCTATTCTGTCCACCACATGTATCTGAATACAGGACTACATGTTTGACATCAGGATTAAGTTGTGAAAGGTACGAGTAAACACAAGTGCTGATCTCTGATGATCCTCGTCCGCCTTCCCCCTCATGCCACATGTAACACTCAACATCTTTACTGTCCATTTCATATACAGTGAGGTTGTAGGTACTCAACTTGCGTGAGTAGAACAGGCTACTAACGTTGCTCCAGGGGGTGGTTAACACTTGCTCCAAGTCAAAAGTGACAGCCTTGTATGACTCCTGTTCCTTTGCTTTCTTTTTGTCATTATCTTTATGTGCTCTGGCCTGTTTTTTTCTTAGCTGATGGGCATCAAAGTCATCCTTATGACTTTCCTTCTCACTGTCTTCCAAATGTTGGTACCATTCACAGTATTTGCACACATCTTTCTTTGGAGTGTGGAAAGCTAGTTTGAACTCAGGGTCAAACACCATTCTATAAAGACTTTGCTTTTCTGGTTTAATCTTCCACTCCTGTTTCTCTTTATACAGCACATACATTCTTGGCACATTCAGAGATCCTTCCAAGTAGAGCTTGTTTGTATCTTTCCTGAAGTAGTGGGATTCAAGTTTTGGGAAAGACTTGATATGTTCTCGTATTTGGTCTTTGCTACTCTCAGGCACTTTGTTTTGAGGTGCATGCCGCCCTTTCTTGCTTGGAGGGGAAATTCCCAATTCACTGGACGGATGGCCACCTGCAGACCTCGCAAATTTCTCAGACACATCAAGGGTCTTCAAAAAGAAGTCTTTGCACACCCTTATCTGTCTTCCCTCAAAGGTTAGATTACACTCAAACGAATGAGTTCTTCTTGAGATTTTTTCACCGTTTCTTTTCTGTCTTTTGATTACGTGATTGACAATGAAGTCTTTCTGCCTCGCTGCATCTCCCATCTCCCAATAATGTTGAAATATACTTTCCCTCACTGGCTCTGGGAAGTTCTGATTGCATTTGTGACGACAGGAGGCACAGTTCCTCTCCCTCACCTTCCTTCGTGGAACATGAATACCATGTGAATTAATGTAGCTTTGGCCAGAATTTCTTAACCTTTTACGTCGGTTTCTTTTCCAATTTTCAACATCTCTCTGTCTTTTTCTTCCTCTTTGTGGTGTTTTGGCATCCTCTTCCATGCCACTTTCAAGCTCTACCTCCTGAACAGGCTCAATGTCTACTGTCTCACTCCCTCGATCTTCTTCTGTCTCCTCTTCCTAGCCACTGTTAGCCCCTCCCTCCTGAACAAATTCTAGCATAATGTCTACTGTCTCAGTCCCTCGATCCTTTTCTGTTTCCATGTGTCCCTCATCAATTGCATGATCTGTCTCCCTGTCTGTCTCTCTTCCTCCATCTTCTGCTGTCTCCATGTGTCCCTCTCTCTCTTCCATCTCCTCATCTCTCTCCCTCATCTCATGCTGTGTCCCTAAATGATATCATTAAAATGTATTAATATCCTACATGAATGCAGTGATACTAATGATTCAGGGTAAGGATTAGATATGGTGAATGTTCAAACTTATTTTCTATGAAAGTCAGAACTCCCTCCCTCCATCATATGCTGTCTCCATGTGTCCCTCACGTTGATCTCTCTTCCTCAACTCATGTGGCTGTGTCCCTTAGTGATTTATACATTAATATTTATTAATATAATATCCTACATGAGTGCCCTGAATCTATTAATTCAAAGCTAGGGTTAAGTAGTTTATGAGAAACTTCAAAAGAATATTCTATGTCAGAACACAAGGCTAGTTAGCAGGCACAGTTAGCCAGATCAGACCAAAACAATGTGATTAACGTTAGCCATGTTAGGCTAACAAGGTAAGGCTCTCAAGGCATGATAATGTCTTACTGTCATCGCTCTTCTGAGGAAATACATTCAAAAACAACTCTGACTCATCTTTAACTTCTTCAATATAGGATTCATCAGTTTGTTTTATAATATTCATCAAAATCTTTTCTGCCTTAGACAGTTCCCTGTCTACAGTTGTGTCAGCCATTTTGAATGCTGTTTAAGGGCACCAACTACACTTACGCCCTTCTGGCTCTGAGCAAACATGCGGGTCATACGTGTATTTTCAGAGCCAGAAGGGCGTAAGTAGATTTACGCCCTTCTGGCTCCAAACATTACTCACACTTTTGTGTAAGGTCTTTATTGTTTTGTTGCTTTATTCAATACAGTTTGATCTCAGATAGGTCTTTTTGGCACCATTGGATAGAGCTCATCGAGATCTTTATTTTGATATATAGAAGTCATATTCGCCCAAAATGCCACCTACGCCCCTCTGGCTCCCAGCCCTCGATATCCATCCATCCATCCATTTCTTCCGCTTATACGGGGCCGGGTCGTGGGGGCAGCTGTCTGAGCAGGGACGCCCAGACTTCCCTCACCCCGGACACTTCCTCTAGCTCCTCCGGGAGGATCCCAAGGCGTTCCTAGGCCAGCCGAGCGACATAGTCACTCCAGCGTATCCTGGGTCTTCCTTGGGGTCTCCTCCCGGTGGGGCATGCCAGGAACACCTCTCGAGGAAGGCGTCCTGGGGGCATCCGATATAGATACCCAAGGCACCTCAGCTGGCTCCTCCCGATGTGGAGGAGCAGCAGCTCTACTCCGAGCTCCTCCCGGGTGACAGAGCTCCTCACTCATCTCTAAGGGAGCGCCCCGCCCCCCTGCAGAGTAAACTCACTTCGGCCGCTTGTATCCGGGATCTTATTCTTTTGGTCACGACCCGAAATTAATGACCATAGGTGAGGGTAAGAACGTAGATTGACCAGTAAATCGAGAGCTTCGCCTTTCGGCTCAGCTCTCTCTTCACCACGACAGACGGATACAACGACCGCATTACTGCGGCCGCTGCACCGATCCGCCTGTCAATCTCACGCTCCATCCTTCTCTCACTCGTGAACAAGACCCCAAGATACTTGAACTCCTCTACTTGAGGCAAGAACTCTCCCCCAACCCGGAGGGAGCAAGCCACCTTTTTCCGGCCGAGAACCATGGCCTCGGACTTGGAGGTGCTGATTTTCATCCCAGCTGCTTCACACTCGACTGCAAACCGCCCCAGGACATGCTGGAGGTCCTGGCTCAACTGAGTCAACAAGACAACATCGTCTGCTAAAAGCCGAGATGGAATCCAGTGGCTCCCAAACCAGATGCCCTACAGCCCCTGACTGTGCCTAGAAATTCTGTTCATAAAAATAATGAACAGAACCGGTGACAAAGGGCAGCCCTGCCGGAGTCCAACATGCACCGGGAACAGATCTGACTTACTGCCGGCAATGTGAACCAAGCTCCTGCTCCGGTTGTACAGGGACCGTACAGCCCTTAGCTGAGGGCCTCCAACCCCGTACTCCAGGAGCACCTCCCACAGAATGCCACGAGGGACACGGTCGAATGCCTTTTCCAAGTCCACAAAACACATGTGGACTGGTTGGGCAAACTCCCATGAACCCTCGAGCACCCTGCATAGGGTATAGAGCTGGTCCAGTGTTCCATGGCCAGGACAAAAACTGCATTGTTCCTCCTGAATCTGAGGTTCGACTATTGGCCGAATTCTCCTCTCCAGTACCCTGGAGTAGACTTTCCCAGGGAGGCTGAGGAGTGTGATCCCCCGATAGTTGGAACACATCATTGGTCCCCCTTTTTGAATACAGGGACCACCACCCCGGTCTGCCAGTCCAGAGGCACTGTCCCCGTCTGCCACACGATGCTGCAGAGACGTGTCAGCCAAGACAGCCCCACAACATCCAGAGACTTGAGGTACTCAGGGTGGATCTTATCCACCCCCGGTGCTTTGCCACTGAGGAGCTTCCCAACTACCTCAGTGACTTCGGCTTGGGTGATGAATGAATCCGACTCTGAGTCCCCAGCCTCTGCTTCCTCTATGGTCAGTGGGATTGAGGAGATCCTCGAAGTATTCCTTCCACCGCCCGACGATATCCCAAGTCGAGGTCAACAGCTCCCCACCTCCACCGTAAACAGTGTTGGTGGAGGGCTGCTTCCCCCTCCTAAGGTGCCGGATGGTTTGCCAGAATTTGCTCAAGGTTGATCGGTAGTCCTCCTCCATGGCCTTTTTCCCAGACTCGAGTTTTTGCTTCCACGACTGCCCGTGCTGCCACACGCTTGGCCTTCCGGTACCCGTCAGCTGCCTCAGGAGCCCCCGAGCCAATCATGTTGATAGGACTCCTCCTTCAGCTTGATAGCATCCCTTACTTCTGGTGTCCACTACCGGGTTCAAGGATTGCCACCACGACAGGCACCGGAGACCTTACGGCCACAGCTCCGAACAGCTGCGTCAACAATGGAAGTGAAGAACATGGTCCATCCGGACTCAATGTCCCCAGCCTCCCTCGGGATCTGGTCAAAGCTCTCCTGGAGGTGGGAGTTGAAGACCTCCCTGACCAAGGGTTCTGCCAGACGTTCCCAGCAGACCCTCGCAATACGTTTGGGCCTGCCGAGGCTGTCCAGCTTCCTCCCCTGGCAGTGGATCCAACTCACCACCAGGTGGTCATCAGTTGACAGCTCAGCCCCTCTCTTCACCTGAGTGTCCGAGACATACGGCCGGAGGTCAGATGACATGACCACAAAGTCTATCATTGACCTCCAGCCTAGGGTGTCCTGGTGCCACGTGCACTGATGGACACCCTTATGCTTGAACATGGTGTTTGTTATGGACAAACTGTGACTAGCACAGAAGTCCAGTAACAAAACACCACTCGGGTTCAGATCGGGGAGGCCCTTCCTCCCAATCACACCCCTCCAGGTAACACTGTCACTGCCCACGTGAGCGTTGAAGTCCCCCGGTTAGAGCACTCTCCAGTACCCCTCCCAGGGCCTCCAAGAAGGCCATGTACTCTGCCCTGCTGTGAAGAGACCCTCTCTTTCACTGTGGTAAACTCCAACACATGGTGGCTGAGCTGGGGAGCTATAACCAAGCCCACACCAGCTCGCCGCCTCTCACCGCGGGCAACTCCAGAGTGGAAGAGAGTCCAGCCGGGTTCCAGAGCCCAGACTGTGCGTGGAGGTGAGCCCGACGATTTCTAGCCGGTATCGCTCGACCTACAGCACTAGCTCGGGCTCTTTCCCCCCCAGCGAGGTGACATTTCATGTCCCCATGGCCAGAGTCACCGTCCGAGGATTGGGTCGTCGGGGCCCCCGCCCACGACCGCCACCCAAATCACATAGCACCGGCCCCTTCTGAACCCTCCTGCGGGTGGTGAACCTACTGGAGGGCGGGCCCACGTCACTCTTTTGGGCTGAGCCCGGCCGGGTCCCGCGGGCTAAGACCCAGCCACCAGGCACTCGCCTGCGAGCCCCAACCCCAGGCCTGGCTCCAGGGTGGGGCCCCGGTAACGCCATTCACTAACCCTAACCCAGGGGCATGGAACTGCTCTAGTCTGACCCGTCACCTAGGACCTGTTTGCCATGGGAGACCCTACCAGGGGCATTAAGCCCCGGACAACATAGCTCCTAGGATCATTCGGATACTCAAACCCCTCCACCACGGTAAGGTGGCGGTTCATAGGTTCATATATATATATATATATATATATATATATATATATATATATATATATATATATATATATATATATATATTAGGGCTGTCAAAGTTAACGCGTTAATAACGTGTTAACGCAACATCCTCTTAACGCCGTTTAATTAATTTTTTTAACGCGCGATTAACGCTCAGTATAAAAAAAAAACAAAAAAACGCCCATTGTATGATTTACGGCCGTCGGCGGCACCCGTAGTCTTGATACAGAGGGTGGCAGAAGAATAAGAAAGCGAATCAGAAGAAGAAGCAGGGTTGGCGGTTCGTTAAAAACACAGCAGACTGAAAAGCAGCACTCGCTGCAAACTCCTCATCTCTGCTGTCACTCACGGTGGCGCACATTCGTTTCTCCATCGCCCTGATCATTTTGCGGGACACTCTCTCTTGGCATGCCTGTTTGCTGATAACTCATCCCCGCATGTTTATCTCAGGCTCCTCGCTAGCCTTCTTCCTCCCTCCAGCAGGCAGCCAGCCGCTGCTGCTGTCCTCCTCGGACAGATGCTGAAGCTCCGTTTCTCTCACTCTCTCTGGCTTAACAGAGAAACATCTAGCGCCTGCTTCTCCCGAGTTTTCCTCTGAATATATCACGACAGAAAGTTTGAATTTCAAGTCGTACATTTTATTGTTTTGCTGCACCGGAGCCATGGCGATCATCAGTGTGATACTGACTGACAGAAAGCATCACACTGCGTGAAAAAGGCGAAGAAGAAAAACGTGCAGTGTCAGTGGACACCACTTGCAAGCCAAACAGACGGCAGATACAGAGAGCCCGTCGCCCCACCTCGCCAAAAGCAGACAACCCTGGATTTATTTTCCTGCATGATTTGAAGTGTTGAATAAACATTTTCATAATGCAACCATATTTGACCTTTCTTATGTTGTTTAAAGTATTAAGAACATGAAAAAAATACATTAAGGTACATTAAGAACAGAAAAAAAAGTGCCAAAAAAATTGCGATTAATTTGCGATTAATCGCAAGTTAACTATGGACAAAATGCGATTAATCGCGATTAAAAAAATTGATCGTTTGACAGCCCTAATACATAAATATATATATATATATATATATATATATATATATATATATATATATATATATATATATAATATCTTTCAGGCGAAATTCCATCAAGAAGTTGTAGTTTATACTGTGAATATGGTTTACAAATCTTGTTCATAACCTAAAGCCAATGTAGGCTATAAAAGATTCAATATATGTTAGTACCACATTCTGTATGATTCTATATGAGGCAGAGTTATAGAAATGAACAGTGTTGGGTATCGTTACTTAGGAAAGTAGTTAATTAGGTTACAACGTTACCATCAGTTAAAAGTAATCAGTTACGTTACAGCGTTACCTATGAATAAAAGTAGCGCGTTAGAGTACTCATGCGTTACCAAAAATTAAAAGCCGTTTGCAGCGCCTCGCACATGCTGCAACTTAACTGACACACACACAGCCTCCTTTAAATGCACCGAGAAGTCGTGAAAATGATGAATAACGTCAGTCATCCAACCAAATTAACTCTGCAGGATAACAATAACAGGAAAGACAGTCAGCAATATGCCGCATAGCATTTTATTTTTTTTTTTTTTTTTTGCGGTCGACAGAAGCTTTTCACCAACGCAGAGTGTGCATATATGTACCGTTATGTTGTTCTTGTCCTTTTCGCTGGCGAGTTGAAAATAATGTGCGTACTTCCACGGTGCAAAAGCTGTCCTCTCTGCCATCTTGCCGGGGGTTCGAAAACACTAACACACACACACACACACACACACACAAGTAACGTAGGTCGGTAGCAGGGCACAGACGCATCACAGCACTGCGCCTCCGCTGACACATCCGCAGGTGGCACAGTACTGTCTGACAAAAAGCAGGCTGCAGTCGGGATTTTCCTTTCCTTATCCGGAGAAATTCTTAAAATAACGGATTACTTTTTGAAAAAAATAACGAAGTTACTGATTCCTTGACACACGAAACTAACGCGTTACATTACACGTTACACAAAAAAAGTAATTAGAGTACTCTAACGCGTTACTTTGTAACGCGTTACCCACAACAATGGAAATGAAGGACACATGAATGTAATTATTACACTCACTGTCTTTCCTATAAACTCAGTTCATGTCAATAATATCACTATTCCTACAATGACTCCTTTGAGTCGAAGCGAGTAAACTCAACAAGCCAGTATTCGGGGAAAGTCAGCTGTGATAGTGCTACTGTGGTTCATAGTAAAGTACAACAGACGCTGTAATCAAGTAACAGACACATATTTTCATAACTTAGCAGGCAGTCCAACTTCCTCTCTGACTTTTCTCCAAGCACTATTCTTTATTGTCCCGTCTCTGTATGCGTGTACAGCAGTATGGTGGTACAGAGCTCAGGGAGCAGACCGGAGCGCTGCTGTCAGCGCTGCAGCCCTGACTCGGAACGACACAACAAGCGAGAAAAGCCTGCTGTTCTACTGTTGTGCTAACTGGGGCTAATGCTCCGTGCTCGGCGCCCTGGAGCTCGTTAGCTCCATAATACTTTCTAGGTAGTATACTACTAGGTTTCCATGGCAACCCGGATGCGAGAGGACGCTGGCGTGAGTATCGCCGCTTCTCAATCCGTGACAATACAGCTTTTTTCTGCTAAAAGAAGAAAGCCAAGTTGTTTTTGCAAGTTCTGAGGGTGTGCTACTACCTTTGAAGCCTGCACACCTGAAGAACTGGCTCCATGGACTCATCTTTCATCTTTCTCCGCTCATCAGCTGTTAGCCCTGTTGGTCCGCTGTGAGCCTCACCAATCAGCATTAAGCATAACAACGCTAACTTTTAAGCAGACGTACTCGATGCTCTGCGGGATGTTCATCATTGCTCTGCTGGTCCTCCATCCGCCATGGCCTCTGGGTTGTTCACCACCTGGCTCTGTTCTCGCTCTCCTCTGCTGCTGTGGTCTCCCCCGGCTCTTGGTGATGTTGGATGGTCGATGCTCCGCCGTTGCTGGTGGGGTCTTCAGGTGTTCAGATCGGGAGCTCCTGGACTTCTGCTGTCGCTTCGCCCTGGGCTCTGTCACTGGGACTGGATCTCTGGGTCTCCTGTGTCGCCCCCGCTGTGTGCATGGGACCTCCAGACGCAAGTCCGCTTCTGGACGGAGGGTGCTGTTCCCTGCGGTGCTGGTGGCGGTGTTGACGGTGGTGCGGCTGTTCCCTCCGTGCTGACCGACGGGCACTCAATTTATTCTTATATCTTTGCGTTGTTTGTTTTCATGTATGTTTATTCCACTTTGTCAAGTGTCCTTGGGTTCCCTGAAAGGCGCTATATAAATTAAATCTATTATTATTATTATTATTATTATTATTATTATTATTACTATTACTACCACACTCCATACGCATATAGAGACCGGAGCTCAGGAGCTCCGGGACAGAAACAGAAACAGATACACAGAGACTTGGACAAAACAGGAGAGATCTTGAAGAAAAGTCAGCAAGGAAGTTGGACTCTGTGTTGCCCAGAGACGGCTGGCACACGGATCCTAAAATGGTATTGTGAGCGCGGCTGGACCTTCAAGGTGCGGCTGGACCGTCCAGCCCCGCCTTCCCGCAGGCTGCAGCCATTACCTTCTCATTTTGCCGGCTGTAGGAGCCTAGATTGCACGAAAGTGGCGTGTTCCAAGATCACTGCTTAAAGAAAAGTGGACAGTGAAAATTGGCAATTCAAGAAGAATGGAATGAAAAATTTGCATTCATTCTCCCTCCAACCAGCACAAGACCCATGTTCTTAATATGCCAGGAGACTATAGCTGTGATGAAGATTTCCAATTTGAAACGGCATTATGAGACGAAGCATAGGAATTTTGAAGAGACATTTCCTCAAAATTCAGAGGTAAGAACAACAAAAATAAATGCACTGAAATCATCATATCAAGCTGCAAGCTGGATTCTTGTCACATCTATGAAACAACAACAAAACAGAGTGCTCACGTAGAATGGTGTGGATTTTGGGTAAGCACAAGAAGCCATTCACAGATGCAGAAATAATGCATGACTGAAGTTGATGGACACAGTGTTTGAAGGCAAACAATAAGAGGAAATATTCAGCTATGTATTTTAATTTATGGCAAAATGGAAATGACATTTTTATTTAGTTTGCATTTTTGTTGTCTTTTTGAATGAAAAGGACATTTTGTTTTAAATATTACAGTATTATTGCATGTGGCCTGACCGACCTCAATACATGGACCTTTGAGTCATTGAAAAAAATCTTTGTGGCCCTTTAAGATTTGTATTTGTTCACCCCTGCTATATATTGTGGTATCACAAATAGTTCCTTGATGCATTCGCTTCATATTTAAAAGAAGCATTGTACTGTCCACATGTTCAGCACAAAAATATGTGAATTACAGTACTACTTAGAGCTGCATGATATTGGAAAAAACTGACATTGCGATTTTTTTTAACCCTGCGATATATATTGCGATATGAAAAAATACAGGAATTTTCATCAGATGACCTGAATAGAACTTTATATTATGCTATACTGCTGCTATCTTGTGGACAATTTACCTGCACCCTCTTTTTGTCGTACTGAGTGTGGTACCGACGTAAGTGGTCAAACAAATTAGTTGTGTTACCTCTCGTTGTGGCAACAGATGCAAGGCACTGTCGACACAGAACACGTGTTTGGTCAATATCATCCTTCTTGTAGCCGAAATAATTCCAGATAACTGACGGTGCTTTTCTTTTTGGCACCAAGTCTTCGTTTTTGGCAATTTTCTCTTGCTCATTTTTCAATGTTGTTGCCAGCAACTCACTCCATGTGCAGGGGCGTGGTCTGCTTCAGCACACTGAATAAGAACTAATGTGATTGGTGGATCGATGTGCATGCAGAGTCTGCATTCACAGTCTGCATGCACAGTGTGTGTCAGGTACCCTTGAAATTAGATGAGTTCATTTGCCTCCTACATCGCAGGCCCTGCGATGTGACGATTGCGCACACGTACATCACGATGGTGATGCTCAAACGATATATCGTGCAGCTCTAGTACTGGTACTGCTAATAAGAATGATAGATTCTAGATTTTCCCCATAATGTTCACCTGGTGAGCAGGAGTGTTTTCACAGACATACATTTGCACCTACAAGTTGTGTGGGCAATTGGAAACAGACGTTGACCCAGTTCATTCTTCACATTAGAAACAGAAATTAACTAGCACTGCAAGCAGTTATGAACGTGGGCCAAGCACACCCGAGCGACTCGGACCCCACGCACCGCAGAGCCCACAGAAGTTGGCCCCAAAGGATGACGGGCTCTGGGCAAAAGTGAGGACACAGGCCAACGTCTGAGCCGTGGTATTCGCTGTAATGGAACGTGCACTGGAAGTGCAAAAGGCTGAATGTGTGCCTATTTTGATTTGTTGTGCTAAATCACGCCCACTTTGACCAATTGTTACTTAACTATATGGCTGGCCTCAGGAGTGACCCCACATCAGTACTGTTTCTTTACATTTCTATTATTGCAACAAAAAGTGAGAGTGACAAGGTAAAATGCATTTATGTTGATTAGTGTGTATGCCTACATTTTCTAAACGCACTGTTATCCATTTGTCTTGCATATGTGAGAAGTGAACTAATGTTACATGTTTTTTTAAAATATCACCTGTTTTAAAGGCAAAAACGCATCCGTTATAGTGCCACCAATAGGCCAATTTGCACCAAATTTGGCAGCGAGCCTCTTGATGACTTTAGGAACAATTAACTTAAGTTTGATGTTGAAAGCATTCAGTTTGACCGAAATATGGAACAATATGTGTTTTTTTAGCTAGCAAAAAAGATTGTTTGGTTATAACTAGCAGATTTTTTGGAGTGCCAAAATTCTTTTGGCAACTTTTCATCAGACACATCTGGAGATTCTATGTGCAAAGTTTCAGGCAGATGGCACATAAATTGGAGGAAGAGTTCGAAAAAGTAGGTTTTGCATATGTGACGATTTACCGAAGGAAATGTGAAGCAGAAGTGGGCGTGTCCCATGCCAGAAAACCCAGCTGTACTCAGGGAACATATGGATCTACGGTTTGCGAATGTGTTATTTAAAATGTGGAAGTTACAGGCAAAAACGTGATTGCATCATACCGACCAAATTTCGTAAAAAATCAGTGTAGCCGTTCAAGAGATATAAACTTCCCATATTTTTAGCACCCCCCTATTTGGCTCATCCCTTCCCAGTCTCATGGCAACCAAGGATCGCAAATTTGGTGTTAATAGCATTTAGTTTGACCGAGATATCAAACAGTTTACATTTTTATAGCCAGCTACATAAATTTGTTGGTTAATAAATTGTGCATTTTTTGACCAAGCAAAATTCTTTTGATAACTTTAGAACAGGTCCAGCTGAAGAGTGCACGTGCCAAGTTTCACGCAGATCGGACAAAATCCCAAGGAGAAGTTCGAAAAGGTAGGTTTTCCAGTTTTTGCGAAAAAATCACTATTTTAGGCAGGGTTATGTATGTATTTCTTGGTCACAGCAAGAATCCCACTGTTGTCTCTACTGGGTGCTGGATAACTGATCCCCCCAGATGTAGTCAGATGCTAATAGGATATAGATGTTGTGTAAGTTCAACATGAACAAGATAACTTGTTTCATGTAAGCACAGAGGAAGTCTGATGCAGCTTATACTCATATGGATCAGTACACATAACTAGCTACATCATCTTTTGTAAGATAGCAAAATGTTCCTCTGTTTAAACAATCCGTGAAAACTAATTTCTCCTTGAGACGAGTTCATGTGCATATGTGCTATTCTTGGACGTGGAACTGGGTCCTTCTGATTACATCTCTGCACTTTGAGTAAAGACATCTGGTGGTATCAATCTTTTCATCTCACTCGTAGAAAAAAGAGAATATGTGACAACATGTGTGACAGAATGTCTCTTTAAATCAAATGTTTTAATTCTTTGACCACCAGGAATTAAACTGTATTGGAGCGTGAATTGTGTTAGAGACAGGTATCTCAAATTGTGACAAATAGAACCAAAACTAGCTGCATAGTGAGGCCCCACTTGGATATAAATATATTTCTTCTTTTCTTTTTTTTTTCTTTTTTTCGAAACACTCTTTAAACTCTTTTTACATTGGGTCATTTTTATTACCATCAAGCATTATTAAAATTTTAACAGGCTATCATTTTACCCAGCTACTACCAGCATACATCACATTAAACTTAAATGAACATCCTCAAGACATATCATGAAGCTCACATCAGAGAAAAGGGTTCAAAATTTAGAATGGGAGAGAAGGTAAAAATCAATGCACCTCTGACACTTCTACTGAAGAAAATACGAAGACAGTGTTGAAAGGTTGGAGGGCGCTCTGATAGCATTATTCTGCACAATACGTCCACATCATCCTTTGCTGATGCTTCCTAAGTGAAAAGTTTGAGGAACAGATGTTTTGAGCTGTTTACCACTTACAAGTAACCCATCGCTATGCTCCCTCAGGTCATAAGGTATGAAAAAAACTGATGCTATAGTGCAGTTGCAGTCTATTACCTTTCACTGTGGAAACTACAAAACTACATTAGTATTCAGAGATGGACAGAGTACTCGACCCAAGTACTTGAGTAAGAGTACAAATACTACTGGTCAAAATTTACTCTGTTACAAGTAAAAGTAGCTCAGTCGACATGTTACTCGAGAAAGAGTAAAAAAGTACTTGCTTTTAAAGGTACTTAAGTATCCAAAAGTACATACTTTTAAATTTACTTTAAGTAAAAGTAAGAGTAAGAGTAAATTTCTTTTTTTTCACATCAATGAATTACAATAATTTTTTCTAAATGAATTTAAGGACCTTTTAACTCTTGTTTCTGAGAATTAACTCTTTGAAACCACCTGCACTGATGTGCTTGCTTTTAGAACCACAATGTTATATAAAGCCTGCAGAAACACCTATAACTATTTTTTTTGTCTTTTTTTTGAGAGCGTGGCTACTTGGTGGTATCCTTATGGGGAGGGATGACGTATTTCCGCTTTTACGTAGATCCCAGTGGAGAACGTGCACTGTGATAGGTTTCCTTCTTTGACAAACACAGCTTGTGTCCAATAGTATTTTAGAAAAAATAAAAAAGAGCAGATCTGAAAGTAACGAGTACTTTTCAGCCGTCCTAGAAATTAACTCAAGTAAAAGTAAAAATATTTGTCTTGGAAATGTATTCAAGTAAGAGTAATAATTACCAAAGAAATCTAATACTCAAGTAAAGTACAAATCCTCTGGATATGTACTTAAGTACAGTACTCACGTAAATTTACTTCGTCACTGTCCACCACTGTTAGTATTAAAGGAACTAAGCAACAGGGCATTTCTGGAACATGTCTAGATTAGATTGATACACCAGTTACAGTAAATGGGAGAAGGATCTGTGCACGGGTAGCTCAGTGAAGCCTGCTGGGACTTCTACATCACTGTCCCACAGTCAGCCATATCTGGAATCTCCCCTGCTGCAAGTCTGCAGAGGTAACTGAATTCTGATTAACAGTGCAGTGGTAAATATTGTATAGTAAAAACAATGCATTACAAGCATTACCCTTTAAAACTGCTATAGGTGCATACATCAATTCCAAATTTGTGTGCAGGTGTTCTGGCAGTTCTTCACATTAACTTCTGTAGGAGACAATACCTTGATAATAATGTGATAATTAATGACTGGTAATTAATTATACTTTATACTTTATACTTTATACGGGGCACCACCCTCCGATATTTGATTTTACTGGAATAGGCCGGAGGGAGCTATTCCAAACATCTAACTACCCAAGTTGGCTTGGACCGTTAGAGTATCAATTTAATCAGTCTGTTAAATTTCAAATTTATATTTGATCTCCTATTCTGAAGTAGTGAATTCTTTCCACGATCCCATCGATTTCCCACATCAAATTAAACGTGCACCGACAACTACATAAGATTATATGTATTTATTAACTAAATAAAGCAGGGTGAATAATATGGGATAATAATGCAAACGGGTAACAACAAACAACAGAAAATGTGAAGATTGTGGGAGTGAATTATTGAACAGCTGATTTCTAACCGATGGTGGATTCCCAGCTGGCATTCGACTGACGTTAAACGTTTAAATGTGGTTGAAATAATGTCAGTTTATGAAAAAACATTAATTCAATGTCAAAACAATGTTGAACACCAAATGGTTGAAGTGGTGTTGTTAACTCACTATGGATTCAACATTGAAATATCAACAATTTTTGAGTTGTATGTCAAATCAACATTATTTTTACAACCATGACTTCTAAACATTTTGTTGAAATATATCAGTAGAAAAATAACGTTGTTCCAACATCCAAACAATGCTGATCAATTAACTGTTGAAAAAGTGTTGATAAATGAATAATGATACAATGTTGAAAGATCAACTCTGAATTAAACGTTTGCTGAGTCCTGATAAAAGCGCTTTCCATCTCCCAGCGTACTTTAAGAGAACTAGAACTGGATTCTATTGGCTCTGACAGTTCCAAACAACATCCGCTTGCGCATGCGCGAAGTGGGTCTGTGTCGTCATCGTCAGACTAAGCAGATTTTGACCTGGACCGGTTCGGACTGTGGTTGAATTTGGCGATAACAACTGCAACTGTAGATTAGTGAGATTTACTACTTAAAAGCATCACTTAAGTACAACTTCGTAGAATTAAGTAATTAAATGCTAAGAATGATAAAGTCCTCTTATTTATATTGTTTTAAAATGGGATTATTTGAAAATAAACTTAATTTACATAGCACATGCTAAAATACAATAAAATCGATCATAACAAATAAATTGCAATCATAGCCTATTAAAACAATTGGATTGGGGCAAATGGTCTGAAATGCATTGGACATTTGTGGAAGACAAAATGTATTTATTTGATTTAGTTTTTGGTATTTTCATTGGTATCAGTTTAATGTAGCCTATATATATATATGTGTATATATATATACATATATATATATATATATATATATATATATATATATAGTATTTTTTTACTTCAGTGTTGAGCAGCTGCAGGGATATTTTTTTATTCCAAGTTAATCTCTGATTCACCCTCCGAAGCAGAAGGCGGCGCTGATGTGCATACTACACTGATTCTGTACCGCTCTTTGAAAAAACACAGAAGAAGAAAAGTTTGAACGGAGACGGTTGGCGGCTGGAAGCAACAGAAGGCAGAAAGCTCGACCTACGGCAGCAGTCAGGACTTGCTGTAAGTTTTGAATGTTAATATTTATTCACTTTTACTTATTTAACACCATGGATTGTAATAAAGTAATTTTACAGCAGAGGCAAAACTCCGCTAGCCACCATGGTGCTAACTAGCTAACAAATTACAATGAATGTAATGGTTAGCTGCTAGAACTAGCGAGCTAGCACAAGAATAAGAGAGTGATGGGACACGATGTGTCTCTTTTTAAGGCTTAGGAGAGGGCGGCTCCGAGAAGGCTCGGTCACGTTGTTCCCTCCAGGCCATATGTTCACTGATCAAATCACGGACTTATTACTTATTGCTGAATTAAACTATCCTTCTGAAAGTTTTAAGATCGCGATTGACTGTTCACCTAAATCCACCATGAGTTTTCACATAAAACATTTGGTTACATGATCAAAATGAAATAAACAAATTTGCTTAAAGGTGCAGTTGGTAACTTGAAGGAGAGAGAGGACTTGGCATTAAATTTGAACAAGTACAACTTTCAGATCCCTCCCCCTCTCTCTGCGCTGCTCTCCTGCCCTGCCTCCAAAGTCCCTCCCTGAGAGGAGGCAGCCGTGCACGCGACCTGTGCACGCGACTGAAGAGGCCAGGTAAACAACATGGCACAATGAATCGGTATAAACACGAGCTACACTCCACACAGCGAGATATAAAAACGCTTTACCTTACCTAGAAACTTGTTCCTCAATTATTTACATGTTTATTTAGCAATAAAGTTTAATTTTGTGAAAAAAATAACGTTCGGAAAGTATAGTAGTTAGCTTAGCACATCAGTCACACCGGTAAATTAGCAGCTCATTTATTTGTCGCTTTGCAAAATGTGACATTTTTATTTGATATTGTTAGTTTTGAGACTGAGACACTGGGCTCAGATGAAGACTACACCCCAGCAGCTGCTTCTACGAGCACAGGTAGACGAGGGAGCCGTGGCCGAGGTGGATCAGGCCGAGGCCGGGACCGTGGACGCCGGGGCAGAGGGGGTCGCGTGGGACAAACACCCGGTGACCTCCGTGCAGATGACACTGCTCGAGTCGGACATTTGAGATTGCAGAGGATTGCATTTGAACGTGTAAGTAGTAATAGTCTGTTTCTAAACACAAACAGCTGTCATTGTATCTCAGGTAATAGTTGTTTTACTAATAAATACTTTAAATCTGGATGTACATCAGGAACGCCACATATCGAGCAAACTTTGACACAGGACCCCAGCCTCATCTGTGATGTCCTCAGCCACTCAGCCCCTGCTGCTGCTCCAACAGCACCTCCTGTCCAGCTTCAGCCCAGAGATGCAGGGAAAGGCCCACTGTTGTAGAGGAAATGCTGCAACCAACAGCCTGAGATGTGCATTTGCATTTTTGAGTGTTGTGCAATACTGTACATAGATTTCTCTTTTTGTTATATTGGTCAAAATTTACAAATCGAAATATTTGTGATTTCATTATTTATCTAATAAAGTTTCTTTCTAAAAGGATTTGTTTCTAACTGCATAAATGTAAAAACACACACAGCACTTTACCTTATTTTATTGAAATACCCTTCGGACTTGTTTAAAAAACTAACCTTCATATAAGAAATTGGAATCACTGTGTCTGGGTCTAGGCAAGCATGTCTCAAAAGCAAATATGCTTATCAAAAACACGTAATAACTCTATAAATATTGTCAGGCTTTATTTTTCAAAGTAATATAACAATATAGGTTGTATCCAGAGTAACAATGCAAGTTGTCAGTCAAGGTGAACATGAACTTTTATTTTTGCTGGAAGAGTCTTTATTCTTCAAAGTGCAACAGCATGCCTCGATGTCTGTGGCAATCTCTGACCTGTGGAAAGAGAATAAAGAACTGGATGTAATATATACACACACTTAGGAAGAGTCAGAAGAGAGAACAGTCTATAGTTACATGGGTTTTATTTCAACAAAGTTATTACATTGAAAATCTGAAACAGTCAAAATGATGCCTTGGTTGTTCTAGTGTGAAATTTTGAGTTTGGTCTTGCCAGATGAGGCCCCTTGTTTTTAAATACATTATTGTGCCTTTTACATTTTTCAGTAACCATCAGGGAGGCAGTATCTAGCTGTGACAGCTTGAACACAACTGGCCACAGTCTGAATAATAACAGCTAACTAGCATCCTGATTATGATCGTGTTTTTGGAGTATCCTGGTTATGTTTTGCACATGTAAACATGTTATCCCAGTTTTGAGAAACCAGAATACTGTTGCATGTAAAAACCTGATCCAGGTTTCTGAACATTCTTTGTTGGTACAGAACATAGTGGCTGAGATGGTGAGAAATTAAGATAAACTTAATAACATTTATTATGCTTATAACATACTCTATGGAGCCGTCAGGACTTCTCTTGGCAGGCCTGTGGACATGGTGGTTGTAGTCCAGATTCAGGCTTCATAGACTGGAGGGCTGAAACTGAACCCTTGCTGGCATACATCAGGATGTAGTTGACCTACAAATTCAGTGGGAAATATCTGATTATAATTTCTTTCTGAACTGTACTCTAAGTGTACATGTACAAATAAAAACACTGAATAATCTTTGAGAAGCGACACACAAGGGAAATTAAACTGCATAATCATACCTGGAATGCAAGAACTTGTGAACCTCCTTCAGCCATCCAGTGACATGGTGCAGAAGGCCAATCCACATGTCCTAAAGCAGAACAACAACAGGAACATAGAGTTTGAACTTAGAAATGCAGGCTAGTTTATTTCTCGGAGTTGGCTTCACTTGTACACCTAGTTCAGCTGTGAGCGCTCAGAAACGTTACACATAATCATGAGGACAAAACAAAACCGGTAAGCCTGCCAGGTCACTTCATACAGGTATTTTCTGTTACTCTCTAATAAAACAACGCCAACCAGTAACGGTAGCATTAGCATCGGAAACAAGCTAACGTTAGCATTAGCTTCGGAAACAAGCTAACGTTAGCCCGAGTGCAACATCACAGTAACATCACATGCACTACGGTAACACTTAGAATTAGCTTTTTAGCCCGGCCTAAAATCAAATCAAACATTGTGTAAGTCAGGCAGGGATAATTACCTGTCAGGCAGAAAAGTCGCCAACTCTGCGTTGGTTTTGAATCCTTCCAGATCACGGAGCTCCCTCCACCTCTGAAAAGCCACTCCGATGTTTACTCTGGTTTTATCCCGGGCTCTGTCTAATTCTTTCTTTTGTGCTTTTTTCTTCTGGCTTCTTCTTTTTACTTGTGTATGCTGTTGTTGGTAACGGAGGTATCGGTAGTTGTGTCCTCGCTGATGGTTGTTGCTCCGCCATTACTTTCTCTGGACTCCAGAAGCCACTCTCCTAGATATGAGCTTGACCAAGTGGAGCTGAGGAGGAAGGGGGCGGGAGCTGTCCGCAGCGCAATGATCGACAGCTGTCAGACAGTCCATCAAACACCATCCTGGCTCTGATTGGTTCGTGTTGCCCGGTCGCGGTGGATTCTGACAATTTGCAGTAGGAGCAGTAGGCGGGACTTAATGAGCCTGTTTTTTTTGCAGATTACTAGTTTCATGTAATGCTGTCTTTACGTAGTGACAGTTTTGACAAATGTGATAAAAAGTCACTTTTACAAGAGTTACCAACTGCACCTTTAATAGGCAAAAGGAATTATCAGTTATAATACATGCAACACACAGATACATAACCTCCGCCAGCATTGATGGCCTGAACCTGTTTCAAATAGTGCTGACTTATACTTCAAAACATATGTTGGAGGTAAAAGAAAGTATAGATAAACATAAATTGTGGATTACATTACTTAAGAAAGTCCTCTGGGAACTATACCAAAAACTTACCAGGAGATCGCACTGTGGCTACATCAGACACTCAGATGGTAAAATCAAAAATTAGTAACTTGGGTTAGGATTACATCAGGAAGATAAGTTACATATCAAAATGTAGATCTGGTCCTGCTGTGGAAGAATATATTGTTAAAGGAAGGATAAGGCTACGTCTTGGCATCTTTCTTGGATTAGGAAAAATATCAGGACTCTCTCCACTTCTCTTGATAGTATGGAGATGTTTATGGTTCTCTTTTATGACTATTGATTTCACAGTAACATGGGACAGTCCGAGGCTGGAGGGTATCCTAACACACGGCTCTTGTTCTCGGACAGGAAGTTGGGTGAAGGAATATTAAGTCCACAGATGTGCTTTTGTTTGCAAGACATATATATATATATAGTATAATAGGTGATTGAAGGGAGTCCGGTGGTTCCCCTCGTGAGTTGTGAAAGCGGTCTCTTCCTGCAAGCAACGTTTATGGCATGTCACATGGTGTTCTTCTAACTAGTGAAGTGCAGGGAGAAGGGGAAAAATAGGTGGCAGGGAATTAGGTGATGGGTGAAATGGACACAGACATGCAGATCACATCTCCTTCTTGTGGCATAGGCGACGAGGGCAAGTTCCTACACTTCTGTGGAGAACAGATTCATGCAAATACCACGCTTAAAAAATGTCAGGTGATGTATAAAGAGCGAGAAAGTCTGCATCACATCCAACTTTCACCCAGGAGACAGGTGTTTGTGTTCCTTGGGAAACCAAAGCTCGACCTTAATATATCACCTGGCCAGAATGATCTATTGCTGACACATGACATGAAAAGGGAGATTTGTGTTATGTAAAAGACTGTTGCTGTACAGATCCCAAGAGACTATGGGAGAGAGTGTGGCACCCATCATTTCATATTATTTTGTCATATTATTGCCATTTTGTTTACTTGTACTTGATATATGTGCTCATGTGCAGTTTAAATGTTTTACTGGAATGGTTAATGTTAGCAATGAGTAAAGCTCAGAGGCATGGAGGACAGATAGAAGGGGTCCCCGTTGGGTATGACGTAGCGCACATGTTGGACCAAGTTGGAAGGGTGTCACCAGGTAAACCTGTCCTTATTTTTGTGCACCTGTACCTGAAAAGTGAAGAAACAGTAAAGACACTTGTTAAAACTCGTGCACACCTGGATCCTCTATCTGTCCAAGTGTGCAACAGTTGACGTCCCCCTCCTAATGTATTTCAATTTTTTTCTGCGGTTATTCTGTTATCTATTCAAGTTGCCAGCTGCAGGAGCCAGATGAGCAAAGCTTTCACCTATCCCCTCCAGCTAATCTGAGGCAGGAAGATGGACCACCCTGTTATGGTCATGGTCCCACCGACGAGAAACAATTTTTCTCATTTCTTTAACTGTTGCTCTCTACACTCTCTATCTCATCCTCGTCATCTTTCTCGTCCTCCTCTTCGTCCTCCTCCTCTTCTCTTTTCATATAGGCTCCCTTCTGATGGACCACGGGCCCTGGGACCACCTAACTCTCCTGGCTCCAGCTGCCTCACATACTGATGGATCTGGATCGTCACATCCTAGGCTCCACTGTGGACAGGATGCCTCGTCCTGCTCAGTGAACTCCTGGATCCAAGCACTTTATATATATTATCTTTTGTATCAGACTCTCTGTCAATGTAACTTGTAAACTGTGATTTTGTTGTTCTGTTCTGTACATGCAACATCTATTGCATGTCTGCCTGTCCTAGGAGAGGATCCTCTTCTGTGGCTCTTCCTGAGATTTCTTCAATCTTCTTTTTTATTTTTACCCTGTTAAAAGTTTTTTTTTTCCATCAACATGTGAAGTTTTTCCTCACTCGAATCCAGGGTCTAAGGACAGAGGATGTTGTTCACTGTACCGATTCTAAAGCCCATTGAGGCACTGTGATTGTGAATTTGGGCAATATAAATAAAATTGATTTGATTTGATCTGATTTGATGATGCTGCTTGCGAACCGATGGACGACACCATGGACTGTAGTGGTGTTGGGGACTTCAAATGCCTCAGAACCACGCAGTAGGGGGTGGTACTGACCCCCTGACGAGCCAAGGCTTATTTAGGGTGTCCCTCTCCCAGCTAAAGGCGTCCTACCAGAGTGTGGTGATTTGCCTCTAAAGAGAGACTGGTCCTCCCTTACATCTGGGCAGATGTGTCAACGCAGCTGGATCCTCTGCAGTTTGCGTATAGGCCTAACATCAGTGTGGATGACGCCCTCATATACATGTCCACTCTCACCTGGATACCTCTAATGCTACTGTGAGATTCACTTTTTTTGACTTCTCAAGTGCCTTTGATACGATCCAGCCTCGGCTGTTAGGGGAGAAGATGAGAGAGATGCAGGTGGACCCATCATTGGTCTCATGGTGCTTGGACTATCTATCCTCCAGACCACAGTTTGTACGCCTGCAGAATGGGGTCTCTGATACAATCCAGAGCAGCACAGGGGCTCCACAAGGGACTGTCCTGGCCCCGTTCCTGTATACCATTTACACAGCAGACTTCAAACACAACACCGGTGGATGCTTCCTGTGTCAAATTTTCTGACGACACAGTCATCACTGGTCATAGTAAGGGAGGCGAGGACGAAGAGTACAGAAGTGTAATCAGGGACTTTGTGGACTGGAGTGACAAAAACCATCTTTATCTCAACATAACAAAGACCAAGGAGATGGTTGTGGACTTTAGGAGGAGGATCCAACCTGCGCCTGCACCAATTTGCATCCAGGAAGCCGAGGTGGAAGTTGTGTCCAGCCACAGATACCTCGGTGTGCAGCTGGACAACAAGTTGGATTGGCGGATTCATGTTGAGACAGTGTGCAACAAGGGCAAAGTCGACTCTACTACTTGAGAAGGCTGAGGTCATTCAACATCTGTCAACCCCTATTGCACACTGTCTACCACTCAGTAGTGGCCAGTGCTCTGTTCTTTGTGGTGGCATGCTGGGGAGAAGGGTCATGCTAAGCAGATAGGAACAGAGTAGATTAATTCATTAAAAAGGCCAGCTCTGTGGTGAACTCCAAACTGGAAACTGTCCAGCAGGTGGCAGAAGACAGGATGCTGTCTAAAATGAGGACAATCCTGAGGAACCCCTTTCACTCACTTAATGCACTGGGGGTGATCAAAAGGAGCACCTTCAGTGCAAGACTGATCATGCCAAGGTGCAAGTCAGAGCGCAGCAGGAGGTCCTTTCTCCCTGCTGCGATAAAACTTTTTAACGAGCACTTGTGACCCTTGTACGGACAGGGTGAATGTTTTTTAACCTTATTTATGTATGTTTAACTTTATTTATGTATGTTTGCATGTGTGACTAATAATGGTTGGAGCAATGAAGCAATTTCCTGTCAAGGATTAATAAAGTACCCAACCAACCAACCAAATGCTGAGGGGTGGGGACAATATATTTGACTTTTACTCTTTTTAAAGTTATGTAGTATACCAAAGTTGTTTAAAGCTAGGGTCTACAATCCTGGAGAGCTAGCAAGAGAGCTAGCAAGATTTGAAAGTGGCACCTCCTCTAAGTTCCACCCCCCTCCCCATCCCGTCAGTGCTCCATCCAAAGCCACGCCCCCACAAACTTGAATGCGCACCTGGCAGTGGGACTCAGCAGGGAGAAGGAGTGTGCTGAATATTTCCAGCATCAGTGAAACGTGACGTGTGAACCAGACATCTGAGTTTTTTCTACTCGGGCTGAATAGCACGGATTGGTCAGCTTTTTCTCAGTCCTGCAGCTGCCACAGAGGTCTGATTATTTTCCTTCCATTTTCTGAATACATAATGTTTTGACTACTCTCAGGATAGAAGGATTTCACCTAGTATAACAAAATGTGTTTCTGAACATTGTACCGACCCTCAAAATCACAGACAAAAACACACCTTTTTAAAATGGCTTTTAAAGTTTAGCTCAGTCTAATGTGTTTTTAGTGTACTTCTATTGTTTTGCTGATTTGATGCTCGTTTTCTGTACAGTGTCTTTGAGTATTTAGGAAAGCGCTTTTAAATAAAATGTATTATTATTCTTATTATTATTTGAACAACATTACAGACCCTAGCTTTAACAAGTCTTAATTGTTATTGTTTAAGTTACTGTTAACCCTGATAGGCAATTTTGTATGTTCTGGCTATATAGTACTGAATGAGTAGTATAGTTTGATGTTTTTATGATATATTTGACTATGTTGATGTGACTTTCTGTTTTTATATGAGAGGCCATATAAAACGAGTGTGGAACTCTTGGACTTGATTCAGGGAAGATTATTTTTAATAATGGAACGATTCAATACAATTTGATTCCAATTTGATACGATGCAAAAGGATACAATTCAATCCAATTCTTTGTTTCATGTAGATATTTATTTTCTATTACAAATTTGAATAAACCAATTCTCTAAAAGTGACATTGCTTACCTTCAAATAGATATTCTATAAAAGACCAGGGTATCCTATGTATTTTTCTTCATCTTAATCTTCTTTTACTTGATTGTATAAAAACACACCTGTTGTCTCATCTTTGACCTGAGGAACAACTATCCTGTTGTCTGGATCTCCATGAGCAGGGTCTCTCTGAACTGGATCTGAGCTGGATGTACCTGACTGTCTGTTTCCCTCTGTGTGTATAAAACCACACCTTTGATTAACAATCAGACAGAAGTTTACTACTGATGACCAAATAACAAATTGGATTAACAGAACAGTGTGCACTGTGCAGCAACTGTCAGTACACTGTCAACAGTGTGCAGTGTGGTTCAATTCAGTGCATTATGTCAGTAGACAATGACAGTTAACAGTGTGCAGTACTACCAGCAGTCACAGAATACAGCTAATGATAGCAACACATTCAAAAGAAGCCAGGTAAACCACTAAATTGTGGCTTAAAAAGTGTTTAATCTCTGTGTCTTTCTCTTGTGTGTTTTTGCTAGTGCTAGCTTTAATAGCATCCTCATCGTCTGCGCAGGTTTCATCATGCTGTCTCACCAGGTGAATGTCAAGATACGTGCCACCAGTGTACTTAAACGCTGTTCTACAGAGTTTGGAAACAGCCTGCTCTTGCTCCAACTTTCCTTGCTCCTTATAAAATCCAAATCTCCTCCAAACTAAACAACAGGTATTTGAGGTGTTTGTGTCCAGGATAACGCATGGCGGTAGCAATGTCTGCGTTTTGTTAAACAGTGAGCAGGGAATAGTTTCTATGCAGACTGTAAATAAAACGAAGCCTGTCTGTCTGCTGTTTGCTACTGATCAGGTAGTGTATAGTGGGTTTTACAGAGCTAAATAAAAGTTATCATATGTACAAAGACAGCATAAAGTTTTTTCTGCCCCATTTTTTCATTAGTTTCTTGAATTTGTTTAATTGTGCTTTGTGCCTGGGGAAGCTTTCAAACTTTTTAGACTTATAGACTTAAGAGTTTGTCTTTTTTTGGGAGACTAAATGAGATTGTTTTTTAAAACGTTGTCTGCCTTTACTGATCTCCCTTGAAATGTTTGCAGAATTTGGACTGACCCCCAATATGCAGATCAGGTTTGCCTTTTGACTCCAGTTAAGATGGATAAACATGAACTTGTTGTTCTGCTTTTGGGTTAATCTTGAGTGCATTCAATGCCTGCTGCTGCTGGAAATAGAGTTGGTGTGAGCAGAGTTTCATGCTACAATAAGTGATATAACTAATCCTATGAGCTAAAGGAGGTTAAAAAGTTCAATTCACTTGATCCATGACACTTCTTTATGTTGTAACTTTCTGTTTGTTTGGATTCAATTTTCTATTTTGTTTTAATACTCTTTATTTAATGTTTTTATAAAGGGAAAAAAAAAACCCAAACAAGCAAAACAGACAACAACAACAGCAAAACAAAGCAAAAAAAGAAAAATGGTTTACTTAAGGGTTAGGGTTAGGGGTTTACTTAAATAACCAATTTGTATAGGAAAAAATAAGGTAGAGAAAAAACATTTACATCTCTATATTATGTGTCAACTTTACGGCACCTGCTAAACGTGCCTCAAATAGTCATTTTAAGTAGACAAAGGAAACAAACTAAAAAAAACAACAACAAAAAAAAAATTGTGTATTGTGTGTACTTATATTGGTACAAATGTCCACTAGGGTTCATGCATGCATATCTTCTTGTACATCTTTATTATATTTTGATTGGATAACCGGTGTTTTGAAATATCTTATTTGAATTTTCCAGGAGAATTCCTTCCAAAGTAGAGATCTTGTAGTTTTCCAGGTATTACTGCACATATTTGTCCAGTCTTCTTCCGTTATGTTCATATTCACTTCTTTTTCCCAAGTACTCAGTACCTTGAGTCTTTCTCCCTCATCTCTCCCTTCAATGATTTGGTATATACGTCCTATTGCACTTACAGTGCAGTATTATATTTGTATTTGCTATATATATAATTAGGGGGTGGATGTCATCCAAAGTTTTCTTATTGGCCATTGATTTAGTTACATAGTTTCTTACTTGTAAATACTTATAGAACTGAGTCTTTGGCAGATCAAACTTTTTAGAAAGATTCTCAAAAGTATCATTCCCTTTTTGTGACCATCTGGATGAATCTTGTCAGTCCCTTTCCTGCCCATATTTTGAATGTATCATCTAGCATGTTTGGTTTAAAGTTTCCATCTTTTGCGATCTCTCTCAGGTAGATCCATTCTTTTTGAATTTGGTCTGTTTGTGCAATTTTCATCTAGGCTCTTATTGTATTACTGATACAGGTGTTTTCTATGTTGGCGGGAATTGTGTTATATAATCTAGTAAATAGTAGTTCATTCAGAGATTTTTCCATTTGTAAGATTTCAATGTTTCTCCATTTTGCACAATGGTCATCATTCATCCACGCTAGGTTTACTTTTATTTGGGCAGCTATGTAATAATTTAGTAAATTTGGTAATGCTAATCCTCCAGATAGTTTTTTTATTTAAGTGTCTTAAGTTTAATACAGGCTTTCCTCCCTCCCCAAATAAAATTATTCAGTAGTTTGTCCCATTTGTTGAAATGTTTTGGAGAAATAAGTATAGGTAAGTTTTGTAATAAAAATATGAATCTTGGTAAAATGTTCATTTTAATAGATTCTAATCAGCCTGTTATAGTTAATGGTATCATTAACCATCTATGTAAATCTTGTTTGAGGTTATTTTAAGTCCAAAGTTATATTCTAATAATTGTTTTAAATATTTGGGGATTATAACTCCTAGATATTTTATTTTATTTTGTTCCCATTTAAATGTATATTTTAGTTGAACTTCTTGGGATATTGGTTTGCCAATTATCATTGCCTCTGATTTATTTGTATTTAATTTGTACCCAGATATGTTGCTATATTGTTGAATTTCATCCATTATTTCATTAAGTGACTGAGTTGGATTAGTTAAATAAAGAATAACGTCATCTGCATACATTGCCATTTTATGTTCTTCCTGTCCAATCTGTATTCCTTTTATCTTGTGATTATTTCTTATTTTTTCTGCTAGTGGCTCCATGGCTAAGATGAAGACCGCGGGGAAAGAGGATCCCCCTGCCGTGTGCCTCTTGACAGTTTGAAGGATCTCGACAGGGTACCATTTACTCTAATTCTTGCGTTTGGTGTTTTGTACATCATCTGCAGCCAACTTATAAATGTTTCATCAAAATTTAGTTTTCTAAATGCTTCAAAAATAAAAGGCCACAACACCCTGTCGAAAGCCTTTTCAGCGTCAAGTGTCAACATAAGTAGTTGTTGTTTTGTCTTTTGTGAGTACTCCATTATATTTATTGTTCTTCTTACGTTGTCACTCATGTGTCTGTTAGGTACGAAGCCTGTCTGATTGGGGTTTATAACATACGGGACATTTTTTTTAAAATCTATTTGCTAAAATGGATGTAAGCACTTTTTTGATAAACATTAAGTAAAAAGATTGGTCGGTATGCAGAACAATCAGCTGGATCCTTGCCCTCTTTGTGAATTACAGTGATGATTGCAGAATTCCAGGTGGGAGCGTATTCTTTTTTATCTAATGCCCAGTTGAATACTTTACATAGCAGTGGTATTATTTCTTGTTGAAATTCCTTATAAAATTCATTTGTAAATCCATCACCACCCGGGCATTTCTCATTTTTAGTTTCTCTTATGGTTTCCTGTATTTCCTTCTCCGTTATTGGTTTTATCAATTGTGTGTTTTGATCTTTTGTTACTCCAGCTAATTCTATATTTTCAAAATATTTCTGAATTCTTCCAGTATTTATATCTTGAGACTCTGGAGTATACAGTTGTTGATAATATTCAAGAAATGCATTAGCAATCAATTCAATCAATTTTCTATGTGATGCTGTGACAATGCTTCACTTATGCTCTGGTTTGGTTTAAGCACAAAAACTGCTTGGTAATATCCAGTTGTGTCAAGCTTACAAATGTTGAAATGTGGTCTTGAACTGCCATCACTGGCTTGGCAGCCTTCTCAGCTGTAACTCAACCAAATCCCCTCTACCTCCTGTTATGGAAATCAGGGCAAAAACATTGACATTTACATTTAGGGCATTTAGCAGAAGCTTTTGTCCAAAGCAACTTACAATAAGTTCATCTGTAACAAGGAAGAAACCACAATCCATCACGCCGATGAGGTAAAAAAGAAAAAGAAAAAAGAAAAAGAAACATGAAAAAAAACAAGAAAACATGTAATGCAAATATGGTATAACAGGTATTGTACAAATGTCTATATGGCAAGTGGACATGTACAAATGTAGACATATCAGTGGTTTTAACAGCCAACATTTTAACCCAGTGACTGAGTTGTACACACTTCATCCTTTAATGCAAAGATTTGAGATCTTTCATTGTAATTCTATGAGCAGTGGTTTCTTCAAGACAAGAAATTATGCAAAGGGTTGTATAAACACTAATGTGGCTTCAGTGGGAACTGTGTGTAGTCTAATAAATGTCCTTAAAAAAATCAGGGGATGTGGAGTTTACCAGTCCTCTCATCTTCTCTCCTTGAGGCTAGATGTTGCATGCTACATTAGCCGCTACTTCAAGAAAAAGCCAAATCACTAACCGAAGTGTTCGCTGTTGATGGCAGGTGATGCAACAAGAACAAGAATGTGTGGAATAAAAGTGACGACATCTGTGATTCTGCTGCATCATTTATGAGCCCTTCGTAAAAACTGTCCATCGTGGCTCACAGTGTTTGTAGGAGTGCGTTAATAAGTCACACACACACACCCAGATGTGTTTGTGCTCTTTCATAAGTTAAAATTCACATCTCATTCTTTTACAAGAACATCAACATCCAGATAAAAAAATGCAAAATCATATATTCACATGTACCTCTCATATCACAACCATTACAGAGATGGGTTATAAAATGTGTTTGCCCCTGAGACTGTGGAGACTGTTCAACGGTGGAGGTGAACATCATTTAAGGCCTGCTGGGTGGCCCACTGAGAGAAGGCACATCAGCCTCCTGACTGACCTCACACAGCTGCAGGGCAAAGCAAGAGGAGGAGGCTGATCCTCCAATGCCCCTTGTTTTACCTGCACCGGCTTCATGGTTTAAAGGACAAGTTCTCCCAAAAATTTGGTAATCATCTACTAACCTCCATGCTGATGGAAAGTTGGGTGGAGGTTTTAAAAGTATTACACAGCCAAAATAAAACATAACACGGCTCGGTACAGCTCATCCAGTGTAAGTCTTTGGAAACCCTAAAATGTATTTTGGTCAAAACTGAATTGATCTTCACTGCACTATAAAGCTAAAAGTGTTGGCACCCAACCCTTCTGATGCTCTGAGCTTGACCACAAGTCAAGGTTGTAAACAACGTCTTTTCAAATCAATTCATTAAATAAGTAACCAATGCTCCAGGAGCGAAGATCATATGTTAACCAATTCTCACATAATAGCTTTCCTTTCAGCCATTCTACTACCACAGCCCCAGGGGATGACAATGATGGTATGTTGGATTGATTGGCCTTGAGAGACACCTGCTCTGTTTTTTTTAGTGGACTTAAAGTGACTATGAGGAACTTTCAGTTTTTAGTGACTCTTGCAGGCCCTTTTTGACAAAATCGCTATGATACCAGCGCCTCCTGTTGTAGAGATCTTTGCTAGCATGTGCTGGATTTGTTTTGGAACAAGTGACAGTTTAGCTTGTCATTGTTTGCCTTGGAGCTGCTCTGTCTTGTTATTTTGGTTGGCCAGAGTTAGGGAGGAGCCACCAGCTGCAACTCATCCTCATAATTAAGTCCTCTTTAAATACTCTGCCCAGTCATCTTCACCCTTCGTTGTTGCACTCCAGTTAGTGCTGCCACGTTTCAGCTTCATTACTAGTGAATCCTCTTTTGCCTGTTGTGCTTTGCCTAGAATAACTGTATTTTCCATCAGCTAGCAGTCCAGAGGGGTGTTTTGCGAAGCCAGTTTAGTGGGTTAGCGAGGTATGTTGAGTCTACAGCCAGGCTTTCCTGTTCTACGAAGGTGGCTCTCTTTTAACCCGGCTAGATCACCATGGTAACTTATGCTTAGCTCATAACCTGACCCGACCAGGTTCTGTTCCGAGTTTCGGCTTAAAATCGGCTATAAAAGCGCGGCTGGTTCACTGTGTAACTCATTCGGAGATGGCGTCACCATTCATTGAGAACCCGGTGGACCTGGGAGCAAGAATAATTCGGGCAGCACTACGACGTGAGCGGCTTCTTCGAGATCGCGCTGATCCGCTGGCATTTCCTGATAAAATTCTCTATGAGCGATATAGATTTTCAGCGAGGGAATACGGTACATTTGCTCACTTATTGAGCCGAGTGTCAGGAATGCCACTCGAAGAAGCTGTGCGCTCACTGTCGGGCAAACTACTTATATTCAGTTGGTGATGCAGAAAATCTGAGCAAGGACACTGCATGTTGCGCCATCCGCAAAGTGGTTCTCGCTCTTACTGAGAATCTGCAATCTTAAAATAGTGATGATATTAAAATAAAATGGGATACAGTATATTATCCACACACTTGCTGCCATGTCTGACTGCTGCTTCCACATCTTAATAAAATGCAATATGAAATATTAATTAGGCCAACCTAGTATTTATTTGTCACAGATAATGAGTAAAGTTAATTATTTCTTTGATGTGGCCATGAATAAACTGATGAAGTGATCCATGTTTCACCGTTGTAGGGCAGTGTACGCCCAAACACAAATCTTACAGGCTTGAGCTATTTTCACAGTCAAACAGGTCTATATTGTCATTGTACAGGGACAGTAGCTACATTTGCTTGTTCATCCCGACACAGTTATACAAAAAAAAAACTCACTGAACATTTAGAGCCTACGCACACTCAGCCTCGCTTTCAATAAAACACATGCGTATTCTATAACTGAGATCAGTAAAATGTGAAAACAATATAGACATCATTCAAAAATGAAAAAGATAGTTGTTGCTTCAGTTTATTTATATCTTAAATGGATGAGTGTTAATATGTAAAAGTTGCACAATGCTGAGCTTTCAGAAATTAAAACACTAAGGGCTTAATATAATATTGATCATAATATTAATCGTCGTTAACTTACGCATTTACACGGTCAGCAGTTTCCTGCCAGCAGCCCTCCCTCGCTCTGTTGGCGGCGACAGTGTTACTTTTTGCCGTGATGATTTCTTTGAATTCTTCATAGCCTTGCATAATAAGAATCTGCTCATCTTGAGTAAAATATGTGGCCCGGGATCGATCCATTTTCGCACGGAAGTAGAATAATATGACGTCAAACGCCCCCTTTTATGTGAACGCGCGCAGAGCACAAAGCAGAGAGCTGGACTTAACAAATTAATATGATGACCACCATCACAGAACCGTTTAACTCTGTTTGGGGACTTGGGGCTTTGTTGAGCTGCATCATGAGCACAAAGCCTGGCTATGTTGAGCCCCCTTCACAGAACAGGCCCATGTTCTCCTGACTCTGGCCCTGCCAATCCACGTCACCACCCAAGCCTGCACGTTATCCACCTGCCTTCCACAACTGCTTTGGACCAAACCATCCATCAAGAACTCCTGGAACACCCATACCTGCTTCTCTCTGCTCCATCTTCTCTGGATATTCTCACAATAAAATAACTGATTTCCTGCCGCCCTGGTGAGGTCTGCATTTGTGTGAAGTAGTGTATAGCCCCTTAGCATCTGTTTGCAACACCTTGAGGATTTGTCTTAATACACCTGTGATTGTTTGGCAAATGATGGAAGCTAAGCTCGAGCAAACTACTTGAAAGATTGAAGTAAGCTTTTGGCTCCTCAAAGGATGAATCCCAAAAACCAAAATAGAAATACTTTGTCTTTTGTAGCTCTGAATGGTGAAGAGGTGCAAAGTGATGTGAAGTAAACTATTTCCAGCTGAGACCAGAACAGTCAAGAGATAGGGCAGATAATCAGTACTACAAGATGACCAGCCTCTCTGAGACTCACATCTATTTATTGCGATTTTGCAAAATCCCAAAAGAACAGAAGATATCTTGCTAAATGCCTCATCACCAGCTGGCTGCAGCAGCACCACTGTGGCTGCACTCTCACCCACTTCATACTTTTTATCAAGACACTGTCTGCTGTTTCCACGGCGACACAGTTGCATTGCCAACTGCAACTTCTAAGACTCATGGTAAAAAGATTAGTCAGATCTCTGTCTTGGTTGTCCTTTCGTTTCCACAGGCCCATTTTTTCAACATGTCTCGCCTGTAGGTACCAATTCATTAAAAGCTAAAAACTAAATAGTAAAACTTGGAGCCTATCTTTCCACTTGTAATTGTGCCTCAGTATCTGTCTGCTCTTCCTCTGTATTCTTAATTGTCTTACATTTCGTTGTGCCTGCATTTCTATGTCTTTCCCTCACAGTTCCCCTTTCTGTCTGATAGTTGGAAGTCCCATTATTCCTCACAGACTGAAGGGAACTTCTTTGAGGCTTGTCTCAGTGAGAGAGAGACATAACAGAGACACAACAGTAGTCTTTTTTTTGCTGAATAAAAAATGGAAAGAGTAAATGTCTTTTTTTGAGGGGAAGAAGAAAAAACTGTTTGGATAACAGCCTGATGCCATTATTCACATTGTTTTTCATTTCACAAACTCCATGGCGGATCAACTGAACCAAAAATTGTCCCTTAGCATTCTGTTGAATCTCAATCCTTTTCCTTTTTTTTCTCCGCACCATTCTCTCCTTCATTCTTATTCACCTTCATCCTTTTCACACAATAATTTAAACTGTAGGCAGGAACCACACTGAGTGCACTGAGTGACGGTCAAGGGCGGAGCTTCATGGGGGGCTGGGAGGGCGGCACGCCCCCGGCCCGGGCCCAGAGGGGTCCAGATAGGAGGTATGACTTGAGGAAACCGGGCCTCTACCACGACTCAGGGAAGCTGGAGAAGGCAGGCTATCCCATGACTAGTGCCCAGAAGAGCCCAGAGATGGACACAGTCTGTTGAATATTTCTTGTCATGCAGATTCATACAGGGGTTATATAGGTTGCCCCAGTCAGGTTGAGTCATGGTTGCTAAAAATTTTACAAGACTGACTGACTTTAGTGATTTAGTAGGTGTAAAATGATTAAATAAAATGTTGTGCTGCATGACTGGCTTTATTTTCACTCTCACATTTAACTTCATGACACGCAAATTTACAAGTGGATCGCCGATATTGTCTCCAAGTGTATTTTGGGTAAAACTCGTCACCAACCGTCCTTGTCAACCACCCAGCAGTAACTTCTACATTCAGTGACGTTTGCACCGCCTGCCTTTTATTTTTGACTCTTCCCATCACCGTTGCAACCTCTGAGCGCTCATTCTCCAAGATAAAACTCATTAAAAACCACTTGAGGAGCACAGTGGGACAGGAGAGACTGAGTGGACTTGCCATGTTGTCTATAGAGAATGAGAGAGCAAATATAGCAGACATACAGAGCATCGTGGACGAGTTCGTGGAGCGCAAGGCTCGTCGTATGCCCTTCAAATAGTGGTGAGTAGGCCTATAGTAGGCTACTTCATATTGAAATTGTGTTTGTGAACATGTGGGCCGCTGTGCCAGTCTTACTAAACTTTATAGCTACTGATACAGGCTCTGAGTTGAAATAGTTAAAGTGGGTGTCAAAATGATAGTGTCGCTATCCGTGGTGCTGAACTGCTTTGAATTTGTGTCGTTTTATTTATTATTTATGTCCGCTTGATGGACTTCCAAATGACATAGTCTCTCTTGGTGCCGAAGCTTGCAAGCCCCGCTGTTGCGGGCATATGTATGTTGTAAAATGATGTTATTGTGAGCTTTATTATTTAGGTTTAAAGGGCCCGGTCATTTGCCCCGCCCCCGGCCCGGCTCTGATTTGTTCCGCTAGTGGTGACAGTGCTCAAATACGTGACAAGATGAGGCAAAAGAAGTAGGAATTTATTTTCACCTGTCTACCTCCAAACGCAGGTCAGACCACATGCCCCCTCGCCATCTTCCGTAAAAGACTCAAGACTCATTTGTTCAGACTTCACCTTGACCCCGCAAAGCATGACTCCCCTCCAGTACTAGATAGATAGTAGACAGAGATAGCAAAATAGTTTGTTATTAAATAACAACAGAAATTACAGGACTTAAGACCTTCTGTTGGTTATACTCCCAGTCGGACATGTACATGGACAGCTGTGGACACTACTGTCCTGTAGTATTTAGGTTGTACTATTTCTGGCATCTGATTGGTGGATGCATTCCACACATGTGCTGACGTACCCTAGCATGTTGTAGCATAGTGGTAACACAGACAAAACTGCACAATCACAATAAATTAGTAGCATAGAAATGAACTCAGGGTCAACGTGTACACCCTCTGATGATGACGTTTTCATCCCTAGCGAACGCTCTCGCACTCACAGACATGGAAAGTATAATTTAGGTTTAAGGTGCTCGCAAATCCTTCCGTGATTGCTATACCCTGTCTGGTAGGTCTGTCACAGCTCACTCTTACCCTGGGGCCTCATACATTTAACTAAAACTACAAGACATGTTTGATTTAATCCAATTCGCCCCAACTGACAATTGGAGAAAAAATCTACTCTAGGCCGGGACAGAAATTCTGCAGAGTTTATTATCTCTCTGCCTAAGTGGGTTAATCCAGCCCTGCCTATTTGCTTTGTTTACAGGAATAAAATAAAATTGAGGAATGTCAATCTCATGTCTATGTGTTAAGTACAGAGCTGGAGACAGCATGAAGTTAGCCTAGCTTGACAAAACGATTTAAATCAGGGGAAAACAGCAGCCCTGTAAAAATCTGAACTGGAAATTAAACATCAACCTTGTTCTTTGACCAAAATAGGCCAAATATATCAATATTCCAGTACATTATCAGGATATGATTGACACTATGTGGGTTTTAATGTATTTGTGCATAAAATAGAGCAAACTACACATGTTGCCCCTGTATTAACCTGCCACCCCAATCTTTATTGTCCACACTCCACCATATAAAATAGATTGTTTTGTGTTTTTTCTGTATGCAAACCTGGCATTGTTAAATGATACATAAATGTAACCTTGTAAACATACAGTTCAATTTTACCTTAGCTAATGACATACAGAAAATATATGTATATATCAGAGGACAAAGTCTACAATACTACAGAGGATGACTTGACACAGAATGCAGTCAGTTTCTTCAAATATTTTCTTCATTGTTTGATTTGAAAATAAACCTGATTTTTGCCTTCATGTGTCCTGTCAACCACCCAACACTGATCCTTCCCCAAAGCTGTCGATGACAAACTCATTTAACCCCGGTATTTAAGCTACTTTTTTAGGAACACCTTAATGCTACTAAGTCTTAATCATTACTGCCCAATAATTCCTCAACTCCCGGGCGGTGTAGAGCAGATCGTCTAGTGATTGGATGGTCGCTGGTTCGAATCCCGTCTCCCCCTGGCTAAGCTGAGCTGCATGTTGAAGTGTCCTTGAGCAAGATACTGAACCCCAAATTGCTCCTGATGTGCAGCCTCTGCCATCAGTGTATAAATAAATGGGTGAATGTGATTTTGTCTACACTATCGAGGTTAGGGAGTTCGTCCTCAAAATAGGACAGAAACGGTTGCCAAACTTTATGATATCTATGGGTAGGGTATTTAAGTTGTTTAAGTTTGAGATGGGACATCTCCTCCTCCACCCAACGCCTATGAGAGGGGGGTGTGACTTTCTTCCAACTAAGGAGTATCAGACGTCGAGTCAGTAGGGTGGAGAATGCTATAGCCTTGGCCTGGTGCCTTGTTATTGGTGTCTCCTGAGGGACGACCCCAAATAATGCAGTCAGTGGGTTAGGACTGATAGCTTTATTACACTTATGAAAATGTACCAAAAATACCTGTCCAAAATAGAGTCAGTTTCGGGCATAATTAAAATGTGACTGAGGCTAGCTGGTTCTTGCCTGCATCTGATGCAAATCAGGTCTAAACCTGGGTAGAGTTCACTGCACGAAAAGTGGGATTTTCGTCAGTATGCTGTGGAAGCCCATTTCCGCCACGTGTGAAAAAAAATTATGAGATACTAAGTCATAATTATGAGATAGCTAAGTCAAAATTATGAGATACTAAGTCATAATTATGAGATACTAAGTCAAAATTATGAGATACTAAGTCGAAATTATGAGATACTAAGTCATAATTATGAGATACTAAGTCATAATTATGAGATACTAGGGCTGTAACGATACACCAAACTCACGATTCGGTTTGTATCACGATTTTTGACCCACGGTTCGATACAAACCTCGATATTTTTTTTTCTAAATTAAACATTTTATTTATGTAACATTTCAATAACTTATGTATATGATATTTGTCTGATAGTATCAGAGGTGCAGTATTGTCGAGGGTGTGTCTATCTGATGGTCTATTAACTGCACAGGTCCGTCACTCAACTTAATACAGAGAAATGTCCCACAAAACAACGTTACAGAACCAAACTAAGGTAACGTAGTAACTGTAACTGTCTTTGGCAACAAGGAAAAATACTACAGCTGTACGTGGAGGAGCGTCCTTCCTCCCGCCCGTCCTACCGACTCCTCGTCACATTTCTGCCCAATAAACAGCGTCTGTCACCGGCAAAAACACTTTACCTCACCGAGTATTAATGATGAAAAAAAAATCTCTGCGACGGTCAGCCCTCCGGACCGAGACTTCAGTGAACTTTACCTCAGAAGACAGCCTCAGTCGGGTTTAGATTGACAGGGAGGGGTAGCCCCTTGCAAACGCACACACGTCATCATCATGACGTGTACTGTCACGTCTCTTTCGGAGCCGCAGCGCCCGCTTTCTGTGTGAATTACGAAGTGGTTCGTCTTTACAGCGGCGTTCTGCTCTGTGTGAAGGAACAACGTCGGAGAATTGCCGAACGACCGCTGCCACGTTAATGTGTTTACAGCTCAGTGCTGAATCTGGACCGGAAGTTGCGTCGCGATTCTGCCTTCTCACAGCGCGAGACAGGTTCGTGGATCTGAGTGTCGCGATTTTGGCTTTGATACGTGTATCGTTACAGCCCTATGAGATACTAAGTCATAATTATGAGATACTAAGTCGAAATTATGAGATAGCTAATACTAAGTCAAAATTATGAGATAGCTAAGTCATAATTATGAGATACTAACTCAAAATTATGAGATAGCTAATTATGAGATAATAAGTCATAATTATGAGATACTAAGTCAAAATTATGAGATAGCTAAGTCATAATTATGAGATACTGAGTCATAATTATGAGATAGCCTACTAATCAGGAAACGAAACCGTAGCTACGCTAAGTCTAGTCTAAAACGCAAATGGATCTCATTATTGAAGACTACTTCAGACGTGGGTTTACAAATCGTGAGATAAATCCAGGGTTGTCTGCTTTTGGCGAGGGGGGGCGTACATATATACATATATATACATATATATACATATATTAGGGCTGTCAAACGACCAATTTTTTTAATCGCGATTAATCGCATTTTGTCCATAGTTAACTCGCGATTAATCGCAAATTAATCGCAATTTTTTGGCACATTTTTTTCTGTTCTAAATGTACCCTAATGTATTTTTTTCATGTTCTTAATACTTTAAACAACATAAGAAAGGTCAAATATGCTTGCATTATGAAAATGTTTATTCAACACTTCAAATCATGCAGGAAAATAAATCCAGGGTTGTCTGCTTTTGACGAGGGGGGGCGACGGGCTCTCTGCATCTGCCGTGTGTTTGGCTTGCAAGTGGTGTCCACTGACACTGCAAGTTTTTCTTCTTCGCCTTTTTCACGCAGTGTGCTGCTTTCTGTCAGTCAGTATCACACTGATGATCGCCATGGCTCCGGTGCAGCAAAACAATAAAAAGTACGACTTGAAATTCAAACTTTCTGTCGTGATATATTCAGAGGAAAACTCGGGAGAAGCAGCCGCTAGACGTTTCTCTGTTAAGCCCGAGAGAGTGAGAGAAACGGAGCTTCAGCATCTGTCCGAGGAGGACAGCAGCAGCGGCAGGCTGCCTGCTGGAGGGAGGAAGAAGGCTAGCGAGGAGCCTGAGATAAACATGCGGGGATGAGTTATCAGCAAACGGGCACGCCACGAGAGAGTGTCCCACAAAATGATCAGGGCGATGGAGAAACGAATGTGCGCCACCGTGAGTGACAGCAGAGATGAGGAGTTTGCAGCGAGTGCTGCTTTTCAGTCTGCCGTGTTTTTAACGAACCGCCAACCCTGCTTCTTCTTCTTCTGATTCCCTTTCTTATTCTTCTGCCACCCTCTGTATCAAGACTACGGGTGCCGCCGACGGCCGTAAATCATACAATGCGCGTTATTATTATTATTAACGCGTTAACTTTGACAGCCCTAACATATATATACATATATATACACACATATACATATATATATACACACATATATATATATATATATACACACATATATATATATGTATGTATATATATGTATATATATGTATATATATGTATATGTATATATATATGTGTATATGTATATGTATATGTATGTATATGTGTATATATATATATATATGTATATATATATATATATATATATATATATATATATATACATATATATATAGATAGATAGATAGATAGATAGATAGATAGATAGATAGATAGATACATAAAAATCTCCTTCTCACCCTGGTAGGGTGGTATCTATGTCATCCTCAAGCTCGGGTCCTCTACCAGAGGCCTGGGAGTTTGAGGGTTCTGCGCAGTATCTTGGCTGTTCCTAGGACTGCGCTCTTCTGGACTGAGGCTTCAGATGTTGTTCCTGGGATCTGTTGGAGCCACTCTCCCAGTTTGGGGGTTACTGCCCCAAGTGCCCCCACTACCACGGGGACCACGCTAGCCTTGACCTTCCACATCTGTTCCAGCTGCTCCTTCAATCCTTGGTACTTCTCAATTTTTTCGTGTTCCTTCTTCCTGATGTTAGCGTCAGCTGGGATCGCCACATCTATCACCACCACCCTCTTCTGCTCTTTGTCCACCACCACTATGTCCGGTTGGTTAGCCAGGAGCTGTTTGTCAGTCTGGAAGCTGAAGTCCCACAGAACCTTGGCCCTGTTGTTCTCAGCCACCTTCTGTGGTATGGCCCATTGGGATTTGGGTACTTCTATTCCATACTGGTTGCAGATGTTCCTGTATACTATCCCAGCCACTTGGTTGTGCCTCTCCATGTACGCTGATCCAGCTAGCATCTTACACCCTGCTACCAGTGGCGAGGCTAGCCCTTTTTTGGGTGGGCTCAAGCCCATCCAAAACTTGCCTTAGCCCATCCTATCATTTAGTCCACAAATCGTATATCCAGGGCTCAAGACTGTGACCAAGTGAATCTGGGAGTTAGAGTGACAGCTGGCAGGCCAATGTGTGTTGGATGGGCAGGGACTGGCACTGTAAGTGACTAATGTGTGGAGGAGGAGGGTCTGAAAGTTGTTCCGAGTGCAGAAGGAGAAGGTTTCACTTTCAGTGAACAATGGTGAAACGAATTCCGTGATTAGGGACTGCAGATGAAAAATAGCCTCTTGGCTAATTCTGGCGCATTTTCAGAAATGTTAAATAATGTGCACTGTCCCTGTTTTCAAATAAACGTATTATTATTATTACCAGATACGTGTCCGCTGCCTGGCAGAGCTGAGCTGGTTTTTCACTTTAGATAATGTCTTAACTTCCACCAGCTCCGCTGCGCTGCGGATCTGCTTCGGACGGCTCCAGCAGTCCGGAGCAGATACGCAGGACTTCAGCGGATGCTGGAGCAGGAAGCAGGAATCAGAAAAACTTTATTGTCCCCTGCAAAAAGCAGTGGAAATTCGTCTTTGACGTGTTCACAGATGTGCATAGAAAAAATAAACACAAGTTAAAAACACAGTTAAGATAAAAAAAAAAGCAACACAATAAAATAAAATAAATACAGTGCAATAGGTACAATACAGAATGATTTGACATTAAAAAAAGCATCCGGTTACTTTTCAAAATAAGACACTCCGTATTGACACCAGCATACAAATCTCAAAAAAGAGACAAACACAAGCTCTTCTAGCAGTCCTTCAGTCGGGAACACTTCGTGTTATTGTTTTTCTAACACACACCTATAACCTATAACCTATAAAACCTGATCGGAGCACTATATTATAGACAGACAGCTGTGGTCAATTGAGCCTTCTCCTCAGTTTACATTAATTATTTTTTTGAGAAAAGTTGATCATGGTTCATCCATAATCATTAATGTTATACATCATAGGTTTAGGAAGATATTAGACTCTCATCCGGTGAAATGGCTGATTTAGTGGGAGGATTGTATGTCAGTGGAACTTGTACATAGATTATGGTCGAATAATCAAAGATTCTTGTTATATATGCTTTTATGAAAAATCTGTCAGCCGCTTCCAGGGGGCTGAGCCCCCCCAAAGGTCAGATACTAGAATCGCCCCTGCCTGCTACTATGTGCTGGACTGTCTCAGGGGCTTCTTTGCACAGTCTGCATCTTGGGTCTGATCTACTCTGGTAGATCCTGGCTTCTATGGCTCTTGTGCTTTTGGCCTGTTCTTGTGCTGCCATGATTAGTGCCTCTGTGCTGTCTGTCAGTCCTGCATTTTCCAGCCACTGGTAGGATTTCTTGATATCAGCCACTTCCTCTATCTGACAGTGGTACATGCCATGTAGGGGCTTGGCCCTCCAGGTTGTCTGCTCCTCCTCTGCACTTTCATCGCGGTTCTGCTGCCTGAGACATTCACTTAGTAGTTCATCCTTCGGGGCCATTTTCTCGATGTATTCTCGAATTTTGATGTTTCATCCTGGACCGTGGCCTTGATGCTCACTAGCCCTCGGCCTCCCTCTTTCCGCTTAGTGTATAGCCTCAGGGTGCTGGACTTGGGGTGGAACCCTCCGTGCATGGTGAGGAGCTTTCTAGTCTTGATATCTGTGGTTTCTATCTCCTCCTTTGGCCAGCTAATGATACCAGCGGGGTATCTGATGACTGGTAGTGCATACATGTTGATGGCTCGGATCTTGTTCTTACCATTCAGCTGACTTTTCAGGACCTGCCTTACTCTCTGGAGGTATTTGGCTGTGGTTGACTTCCTTGTGGCCTCTTCATGGTTTCCATTAGCCTGTGGGATGCCAAGGTACTTGTAGCTGTCTTGGATATCACCTATGTTGCCTTCTGGTAGGTCAATCCCCTCAGTCCTGATCATCTTGCCTCTCTTTGAGACCATCCGGCCACACTTGTCCAATCTGAATGACATCCCTATGTCATCGCTGTAGATCCTGGTGGTGTGGATCAGTGAGTCTATTTCTCTCTCACTCCTGGCATACAGCTTGATGTCATCCATGTAGAGCAGGTGGCTGATTGTTGCCCCACTACGGAATCGGTACCCGTAGCCGCTCTTCGTGATGATCTGACTGAGGGGGTTAAGGCCTATGCAGAACAGCAGACCTTGTTGATATATATATATATATATATATATATGTGTGTATATGTGTATATATATATATGTGTGTATATATATATGTATATATATATGTATATGTATGTATATATATGTATATATATATCTATGTGTATATATTAGGGCTGTCAAAGTTAATGCGTTAATAACGCGTTAACGCAACATCCTCTTAACGCCGTTAATTTTTTTAATGCGCGATTAACGCTCAGTATAAAAAAAAAGAGAAAAAAAAAACGCGCATTGTATGATTTACGGCCGTCGGCGGCACCCGTAGTCTTGATACAGAGGGTGGCAGAAGAATAAGAAAGGGAATCAGAGGAAGAAGAAGCAGGGTTGGCGGTTCGTTAAAAACACGGCGGACTGAAAAGCAGCACTCGCTGCAAACTCCTCATCTCTGCTGTCACTCACGGTGGCGCACATTCCTTTCTCCATCGCCCTGATCATTTTGCGGGACACTCTCTCGTGGCGTGCCCGCTTGCTGATAACTCATCCCCGCATGTTTATCTCAGGCTCCTCGCTAGCATTCTTCCTCCCTCCAGCAGGCAGCCTGCCGCTGCTGCTGTCCTCCTCGGACAGATGCTGAAGCTCCGTTTCTCTCACTCTCTCGGGCTTAACAGAGAAACGTCTAGCAGCTGCTTCTCCCGAGTTTTCCTCTGAATATATCACGACAGAAAGTTTGAATTTCAAGTCGTACTTTTTATTGCTTTGCTGCACCGGAGCCATGGTGATCGTCAGTGGGATACTGACTGACAGAAAGCAGCACACTGCGTGAAAAAGGCGAAGAAGAAAAACGTGCAGTGTCAGTGGACACCACTTGCAAGCCAAACAGACGGCAGATGCAGAGAGCCCGTCGCCCCCCCTCGCCAAAAGCAGACAACCCTGGATTTATTTTCCTGCATGATTTGAAGTGTTGAATAAACATTTTCATAATGCAAGCATATTTGACCTTTCTTATGTTGTTTAAAGTATTAAGAACATGAAAAAAATATATTAGGGTACATTTAGAACAGAAAAAAAAGTGCCAAAAAAATTGCGATTAATTTGCGATTAATCGCGAGTTAACTATGGACAAAATGCGATTAATCGCGATTAAAAAAATTGATTGTTTGACCTAGTATATATGTATATATGTATACATACATACATACTACATACATACATATCTAAGCGGATATATATATATATGTATATAAAAAAAATCTCCTTCTCACCCTGGTACAGGTTGGATTCACCAACATGTCCTGAAAATGTCCTGAAACCAGTCTATCATCTCCAGGATGTTAACTGTAGGTCCATACTTATGGTCAGTTCATTCTGTTACGATGAAGGGGGAAACTAGTTGAGGACCCAAATGCAGACAACGCACAGGAGGCAGTATAGAGGAACAAAAGACCAACAAGACACTGAATAATGACACCCTGGGTCTCCTGGACTGGAGCATGAGACCACATGTGAGCTGAGGTCCTGGTCCAGACAGACAAGGCTAACTAAGCAACTAGCAACAACCAAGTACAGAAAAAAACAGCAGCCATTATCAGTTGTTCTGGTGATATGCTGCCCCTATATTTTGGGAGCTACCTTTGAGTGCTATATTCTACAAATTAAACCTTTAACGTTTAAAATACAAGGAATAATAATCAATCTTTTATGTCTCTTCAATAATGGTGGTCAACTGGGAAAATGCCTTTTTGTGTCACACATGATTTTAGTTCAGTCAGACAACTCACGTTTGAAATGTTTATTACAAGCAGAACATAGTTAGATATGTTTGACGTCTAGGCTCTGACCTCACCACTCCCCGCGGATATGTTTACATGAGATATTGGGGAGTGATGATTAAATATATATTTCCCCATAGACAGAGCCTGCAGGTGGATGCTGGGGTGGTGGTGGGCTGAAAGAACGGTGATGCTTGCGCAGAGCAACATTAGCATTGACGAGCCAAAGGGGGAGAAGCGAAATTCATGCATTTAAATAACCCGCTCAATAGAGAGGGTGCGCTTGTGGGATGGTCTGGAGAGAGAGGCGTATCACGTGTGTATATGGCAGTGAAGCTCGAGTTGACTGCCTGAACTAGCTCGCAGGCGTCGCTTCATTTTGTTGAGTTGATAATAGCCATCGGGTCAAATCTGCTGCAATGGTGCATCCTTCTCTCTTAAATTCATTCACAATCACAACAGCTCTTCATGCTGCCTGGCAAGAAAGCAGCTTTTATCAGTCCAACCTGTGTGACAGTTGATTCAAGGGAAATCTCTGCATTGAAACGTGTTTCTTTTGGACTCTCTCCTCAAAGGTCAGAACTGTCAAGAGGGTTTGCTATTTGTCTATGGTTTTCTCAGGACACAACATTAATACGCTGCTGGGGTTTAACTTGACTTAACTTCTGATTCTTCAAAAGTGTAATTTGACCTGCTCTGTGTTTGTCTGTATAATCATGTTTATATGAACTGTTTAGGGCTCAATCACCCTGAAGGAGTTCTCAAGTGGAGAGACCGAAACAAGACGCTACCTGCTGGCTTTGCCTTAGTACATACAATACCAGTCAAAAGTTTGGACACTCCTTCTCATTTAATGTTTTTTCTTTATTTTCATGACTGTTTACATTGTAGATTCTCACTGAAGGCATCAGAACTATGAATGAACACATATGGAATTATGTAGTAAACAAAAAAGTGTGAAATAACTCTAAATATGTTTTATATTTTAGATTCTTCAAAATAGCCATTACTGTTTTCCGCACTCTCGGCATTCTCTCAACCTGAAATGGTTTTCTAACAGTCTTGAAGGAGTTCCCAGAGATGCTGAGCACTTGTTGACCCTTTTGCCTTAACTCTGTGGTCCATCTCATCCCAAACCATCTCGATTGAGTTTAGATCGGGTGACTGTGGAGGCCAGGTCATCTTGCACAGCGCTCCATCACTCCCCTTCTTGGTACAGCCTGGAGGTGTGTTTGGGGTCATTGTCCTGTTGAAAAATAAATGATGGTCCAACTAAACGCAAACCAGATGGGATGGCATGTCGCTGCAGGGTGCTATGGTAGCCATCAGGGCTGGACTGGGACAAAAAATCGGCCCTGGCATTTTTGGCTTAGACCGGCCCCTCATAATTAGCAGAGCACAACCGAAAAAATAAAAAAAATAACTTTTTGCCTTTAGGCTTATTAGAAATGTACAGTTTATCATTACTTTAGAAGTCTATCAAATAATCATTGTGGAAAGCAAATAAGTAAATTTACTCAACACAGTTCTACCTCCTTAGCTATATTCTATTTCAAGCATAATGTATCATCAACATCCTAATCATCCTAAATATCAGAAGTTTAGCATATGTTGTTAACTCCAACACTCTTGTCTGCTTTGTGTAGTTCAACTGATTCTTTTATCCTTTTTATTGAAATCATCTCTAATATTTATTTTCTGAATTTCCCTGGTATAGCAGCTCAGTTCTAATTCAGGTTAAAAGGTGCTCCCTCCTTTAAAAAGCTATAACATTGTTATATCAGGCTAAAAACAGGGCTGCTTTATGAACTCATGCAAAGCAACTTGTCTTAAAAGCACTTGACACTGTCTTACTCTTATTCAATGTGGGCATACCTTTTGCTAATAATACTTTTATACTTTTTTTACACTTACTCTAGTAATTCTTAAATTGCAAAGCTTTTACTTCTCTTTTAGCAGTTTCAAAATCAGTTTTTTAAAACATGTTTAACCACAGCATAGAGGGTTGCAACAAAGTCTGTAATCTTTGCACATTTTCCAACATCTACAGTGAGATTCTTCTCTTAGCACGCAACTTCTTCGCACCCAATTTCTTTCTCTTTGGTTGCTCTATGTTGTCACTCCTCGCGCTCAACACTTTCAAACTAGCAGAAGTTACAGGTGACAGTGCAGGAAAGGGGCAGGGCCGCTGTCGTACTATATCCTGATTGGCTCAGTCCACTGTCTATATTGAAGATGGGTCAATGGGCCGCCCCCTCTAAACTTTGCACTTAGAAAAAAAAAAAAAAGAGGAGGGCTGAGAGATTTCATTGGATTAGCCCAATGTCCTTCAAGAAAATCAACCAATGGGCCGTCGCGGTCGATAAAAATGATTTATAATATACTGTTTTGATTAAATTATGACAGCCCGGCCCAAAAACGTGCGTCGGCCCACCGGGCATTGCCCGGTACGCCAGATGGCCAGTCCATGCCTGGTAGCCATGCTGTTTCAGTGTGCCTTCAGTTTTGAATAAATCCCCAACAGCGTCACCAGCAAAGCAGCCCCACACCATCAAACCTCCTCCTCCGTGCATGTAGAGACCATAGCTTAGCTGACCTTTTCTGCGTCGCACAAAAACATCGGTGGGTGGAACCTAAGATCTCAAATTTGGACTCATCAGACCAAACACACATTTCCACTAGTCTAATGTCCATTCTTTGTGTTTCTTGCCCCAAACAAATCTCTTCTGCTTGTTGCTTTTCCTTAGTAGTGGTTTATTAGCAGCTATTTGAACATAAAGGCTTGATTCGTACAGTCTCCTCTGAACAGTTGATGTAGAGATGTGTCTGCTACTAGAACTCTGTGTGGCATTCATCTGGGCTCTAATCTGAGGTGCTGTTAACTTTGGGGCGGTCCTTGTGAGCCAGTTTCGTCGTAGCGCTTGATGGTTTTTGTGACTGCACTTGAGGACACATTCAAAGTTTTTGCAATTTTCCGAACTGACTGACCTAAGTAATGATGTGCTGTCATTTCTCTTTACTTAGCTGATTGGTTCTTGCCATAATAGAAATTCTAACAGTTGTCAAATAGGGCTGTCAGCTGTGTACCAACCTGACTTCTGCACAACACAACTGATGGTCCCAACCCCATTAAGAAGGCAAGAAATTCCACAAATGAACCCTGACAAGGTACACATGTGAAGTGAAAACCATTTCAGGTGACTACATCATAAAGCTCATTGTGAGAACGATTTGCAGCACTGTCAACAAAGCAAAGGGTGGCTACTTTGAGGAATCTAAAATGTGAAACATATTTAGAGTTATTTCACACTTTTTTGTTTACTACATAGCTCCATGTGTTTATTCATAGTTTTGATGCATTCAGTGAGAATCTACAATGTAAATAATCATGAAAATAAAGAAAAACCATTAAAGGAGAAGGTGTGTCCAAACTTTTGACTGGTAGTGTAGATAAATACGTATTCACAGTCATGAAACCCTGTCAGAGACAGATCAAATCAGACATGAAACAACATGCAACAGATAAAAGCAAACTCCTTCATATACTAGTTTTAGGAACACAAAATGTATATGCATGGCAAGAGTGAAAAGAGCCCTGCCAACACTATCTCTTTTCTCAATGTACTCGTTATCCCTGAGGATTTATTGGATCATATAATACAGAGAACCCAATCAGGGTCAGAAGTATAGATTTTTCAGAGGTGGCATAAGAAAGAGTTGTGTGAAATATGGATTTGTGTGTTGATGGTGCAGGCTGGCCACACAAGAGAGATGTTATAAATTAGAGGGAGGGAGTGAAATCATTATATGTGCTCCAGATATTTTACCCAGCTTTTATCCCGACCCTCCCCTGCACAGAGGGAGATAGTTTGATGTTCATGGCTTCATCTGCTATTACACAGGGGATTACAGACTCTGCATACACTAGGGTAATATGACATTAATCTATCTGATGTTCATAAAATGGTTTAGTCAGAAGAAAGAAATACTTTCATTCCAACATTTTGGTCCTGACAAATGTGACATTGGGTGTTTTGATTCATGATTATCAGTGCGACACTCTAAATGATGGTCACTGCTTCCACAACAAGGTTACATCTCCATCACTCTTGCACCAATTTTGCATTTAAGAACAATAACCTCTTGTTTAAATAACATTCAAGCAAGGATGCAGCTGAACTGTTACATAGCTGGAACGTAAATTTATAACAGAGAGAATTTTAAAATCCATTCAACAAGATATAGGTAGACAGTGTAGTGTCAAGAGTAGTGGGGTAAGGTGATCTCTTCTTTTTATATCATATTCAGGAGGAACACTTCATACTCAGTGGTCAATGAAGGGTAAAGATGTAATATGTAGGCATTCTGCATTACAATGTCTAAAAACAACTGACCCTTGATACTGAGTTGAGTTTGCGGATGGTGGTGCAGTTAATTTGGTCACCTGTCGCGAAAGCAAGTTGGCAAATGAGACTACATGTACTGTGAATACAGCTTTAAAACATTAGCTCCATTGTGAACATTTGTACCAGGGTCACCGGGGTGGTGGCTATCATGGTTGAGAACTTTGGTGTGGCTGTCTTGTGTGTTCTTTGTGCTTTTCTGTTCTCAGAGGTGCTCTGCAGAGGCTGGGCCTGGCTTTCATCTGATCATCAGCGGCAGTTTAAATACCCTGGCCTTCTCTCTACTCACTGCCAGTCTCTCAGATGTGGTACACAGCCTCCTCGTTGGTGCTTTCCTCAGTGAGACTCGTCCCTTGTGTTAAATTGATTGTTAGCTTATTAACTTTGTCTCTCCTCAATCTCTCCAGTGATCAAATAGCTACCAGCTTCCTGGCCACCCTACCCTAACCCTACAGCACCTCTGTGACCTGCCTGCACTCTACTGTGGATCCTCTGTGTTATATCCTCCTGAGCCCTTACTTCTACCTCCGCCCACACCACTGTGAGTCTCCACTGCATCACCCACGGAGCCACCAGCGCTTCCACCCGCCAGAGCACGAGTCTCACCACGCCAGCCGAGCCACTAACCCTAACTCTAACTCTGAGGTGATAACATTACCTTTTTTCTCATGCCATCCTAAGGCTGAAATGTACAAACACCATTCCCACACTGTTTGTATTCCCCTGAGTACCAGCTGTGGAAGGCCCACACTTTTTTATCAAAAAAAATAATCGGCAATTTGAGTTTATATTTTCAGCGTAATACAAGATTTACTCAGCTGCTAACTACACACTATATACTGTACATGATTAATTCATTCACTTGAAGTCTTACTGTTCTTTAAGATTATAGAGTAAATGTGGATTGGGATTGCTGCCTGCTGCCTGCACAGCAAGTGTGAGGTGATTTGTAGCATAAATCTCAGTGGTGAGGAAAGGTCTTTTGCTCTGACTTGTGAAACAATAAAATGTCTTAAAATAGTAAGCTTCATTATTATTTCTAAAGGGACACAAACTACTCCAATTAGACATTCACTAAAAGGGTTGTACCATTCAGTAATTACTTTAAAGTGTTTTTCTGACTGGCATGAAAGCTAACACTCTCTTTCTGTTCCACATCAATTACTATTAAACTTTACAGTGGGAGGCTCTTTAATTGCCCCTTTGAAACTAAAGAATAGTGATGAGTTTGTGTGTGTGTGTGTGTGTGTGTGTGTGTGTGTGTGTGTGTGTGTGTGTGTGTGTGTGTGTGTGTGTGTGAGAGGGAGAGAGAGAGAGACTGAGAGAGAGAGAGTTTTTGCTGCAAATCTTTAGTAGATACTCATGCATATTCTATCATAGAAGGTAAGATTTATTGTCATAATTTGTTATTGTAATATTCTTTTCTTCCTCTAATCAACCCCCTGGCATCATACTGGCTTGATTGTTTTTGTAAAGTGCTGCAGGCATTTAATTTGATAGTTCCTCTTAAACTTTTCTTATCTTAATAATATAAACATATAATATGGTCATTTAAAAAACATCAGGTGCTACATACAACAAATTTTGAATTTTTTAACCGGTCCCATCATATGTTCCAGACTATTTCTAATCACATATTTTTAATTACATATTCTGAACACTTTTTGCAGCCTGCACAGCAAGTATGAGGTGATTTGTAGCATAAATCTCAGTGGTGAGGAAAGGTCTTTTGCTCTGACTCGTGAAACAATAAAATGTCTTAAAATAGTAAGCTTCATTATTATTTCTAAAGGGACACAAACTACTCCTATCCGGTCCCATCATATGTCCCAGACTATTTCTAATCACAAATTTTTAATCACATATTCTGAGCACTTTTTGCAGAACTTTGAAGGCAACTTGAAAACAAAGTTGTTCATAAAATGGGTGATTAAAGACTCAGACTAACTCAGCAACAGGAAATCAGAGATTGTACAGAGACTTCATCACAACATCAAGGGGACCATGTTCAATGCCGATAGAATGACAGATGAGAGGAGACCAACTCTGTTTACGTCAATGATGTAGTCAAAGTTGATGGGCATTGTTTGGCAGACATAGAATTTTAATGTTAAAGCGACAGGTGTTTTTTTTTCTTTTTAAAGTTTATTACTGTTACTTATGTACATCCGTTAGGGCTGTGTTCCGAACTCTTTGCTGTTAAGGGTACCGACGAAATTACATCAAGACTTCTGAATATCGATTCACGTTTGGAATGTAGTATATTCAAAGGAGGACAGATACAGACGTTTCTCGTTTCAGAGGACACTTTTGCATTTAAGGCGCTGGCAGAAAAGGAGGGAGACTTTTATTTCATCCAGATGATTTTGCACTAGCTGCATTGCACACCAACAACCACCAGTTGACACATGTGAGCAGTCCAGACTAAAGTGAACACATCAGGACCTTGAGCTTCTCTCTCCTCCCTCTGGAACCAGACACACTGTTTTGAGATGTAGCAGTTTTTTTTTCATCAATTAGTTACTGTAATGACAAATAAAGAAATTGACAATACTATACGGCAACAATTACATTATTGTATCAAAATCACAGTGTCCCAAAGAATTATTAATTCTATATATTGTCAGAAAAGTTGAGATCCATTTACTCCTGCCAAACACAAATACATGTAATGGACATTATACATAGTCCTGAAATGATTCTGAAATATATCAAATCTCTGCCTACTGCACATGCAAACATGTGATGATTCTGTCATGATGACAATTTAAATCTAAGTATTAACTTTGCAGTGATTGCAGTAAAGAATGTGTAACGTTTAGCCGTGATTGAAATGGATGTATTAAAAGTTTAGAAAGCTTGATGAAGAAAATGTTATATCAATGGAGAAGCTGTGCCGAGCTGAGGCCAAGAGGAAGTGACAAAACACTGTTCGGTAGAAAAGAAGAAGTGTCACACCCAGGCTGTGTCAGAGGGTGATGATTCTGTCATGATTACAATAGAAATATAAGAATAAACTTTGCCGTGATTACAGTAAAAGAATGTGTAATGTTTAGCCGTGATTGAAATGGATTTATTGAAGTTTAGAAACTTCATGAAGGAAATGTTAAATCAGTAGAGAAGCGCATTGCGTTCTGTGGATAAAAAAAAATTCGACACCTTATCTCGTAATTATGAGAAAAGATCTCATAGTTACGAGAAAAGATCTCGTAATTACGAGATCAGGATCTCGAGATCTTACGAGATCTTTTCTCGTAATTACGAGATCCTGATCTCGTAATTATGAGATAAGGTGTCTATTTTTTTTTATCCAGTGAATGCAATGCGCTTCCGTACGGATGAGCTGAGACCAAGAGGAAAGTGTTGCAAGACTGTTTGGTTGACAAGAGAATAAGAGGAAGTGTCACACCAAGGGATTGTTAGCCACCGCAGGAGAGTAAATAAACTGAGAAGCAGATATTGGAGTACACTCTGCTGGCATGAAGTTTGGACGTTGGGGAAATTGAGAGACCTCGGGCAGGGTTGTGATTTGCCTCAAGGACTCGGACTTTCAGCAGGAAGGGAAAGGCAAGACATGGAAAGACCTGACCGTCTCAATCTTACCTTAATTTAAATATTTTTAACCAGGCCATTTAGATTAATTTGTTATTCACAGTATTGTGATTTTATCAGTAAGGATTTTTGATGATGATTGATTGAAATGAAATAAATTTTGAGCTGCATGCTTTGCCCTTCAATCAATCAATCAATCAAATTTTATTTGTATAGCCCTTTACAATAGCCGGACGGTACCCAAAGTGCTTTACATCAAAGCATTAAAATAATACATAAAAACAATACATAAAAATATAAGAAAGTGCTACAGTGCTGCAAGAAAACACAAGAAAGTGCTACGAGTGCTGCAAGAAAACACAAGAAAGTGCTACGAGTGCTGCAGGGTGTTTAAGGCCCTCTAAAAGTGCATAAAGTAAAAAACAGGCAGAATAAGTACACCTAAGAGCAGGACTTCCCTAGTCAGAGTTAAAAGCCAATCTAAAAAAGTGTGTCTTCAGCTTCGATTTAAAAAGGCTGAGGTCGGTAATGGTGCGAAGATCAGGGGGCAGTCTGTTCCACAGCCTGGGAGCTGTGACAGCAAAAGAACGATCACCCCACTGTTTAAGTCTTGACCTCGGGACCTCTAACAGGAGCTGGCCGGAAGAACGGAGGGCCCTGCCATGATCACGGACAGTTAAAATCTCTGACAGGTAGGAGGGAGCCAGGCTGTTAAGGGCATAAAAAACAAACAATAACAGTTTAAAATCAATTCTAAAACGAACTGGAAGCCAGTGGAGTGACGACAGCACAGGAGTGATGTGTTCACGCCTGGATGTGTCTGTTAAAAATCTGGCAGCAGCGTTCTGAACAAGTTGGAGACGCGAGATTAAAGACTGGCTGAGGCCGACATAAAGTGCATTACAATAGTCCAGTCTTGAACTGATGAAAGCATGGATCGCCTTCTCGAGGTCCTGCCGACTCAAGAAAGGCTTCACTTTGGCCAGGAGGCGCAGCTGAAAAAAGCTTGTGCTAACAACAGACCTAATCTGTTTGTCGAATCTGAGCCCACTGTCAAATGTTACCCCAAGATTTTTTACATGTGGTTTAAAAAAGGGCGCCAGAGTCCCAGAGTTTGTGATTAAAACATTTGACATAGAAGGTGTACCGAACAAAATACATTCGGTTTTGCTGTCGTTCAAGTGCAAAAAGTTCAGAGCCAGCCACTGTTTTACATCAGTGATACAGTCCAGTAACTGAGTAAGTGCAGTGTTTTCATTTGGTCTCATGGGCAAATATAACTGTAAATCATCAGCATAAAAATGAAAAGACAGATTGTGTTTTTTTATAATTGATCCCAGCGGTAGCATATACAATGAAAACAGAATAGGTCCAAGAATAGAGCCCTGTGGCACCCCACAAGAGAGGGATGCCTGTGAGGAGCAGAGGTCACCAATCATCACAGAAAAACTCCTATTTGCCAGGTACGACCTAAACCATTGGAGGGCGGTGCCACGGATGCCTGCATACTGCTCTAGGCGAGATACAATGATTTCATGGTCAACTGTATCAAAAGCCGCTGTGAGATCCAGTAGTACCAGCACAGCAGGGTTCCCAGCATCCACGGACAAGGCAATATCATTATGCACCTTTAACAGTGCTGACTCTGTGCTGTGTCGGGATCTAAAACCAGACTGAAATTTGTCAAGAACAGAGTTAATCTCTAAAAATGTTTTAAATTGAATAAAAACAACTTTTTCCAATACCTTCGAAAGAAAGGGCAAGTGGGAGACAGGCCTAAAATTGGACAGCACAGAGGGGTCAAGATGTGGTTTTTTGAGGAGGGGCCTAACCACAGCGTGTTTGAAGGCAGCTGGGACAGACCCTGAGCTAAGACAGGTGTTAATAAAAACCAGCAAACTTGGTCCAACAGAACTAAAAACCTCCTTCAGAAACTTGGCTGGAATAGTGTCTAAGGGACAGTTAGTGGGTTTTAAGCCACTAACCACCTTAGTAAGAGATGACAGAGTAATGATCTCGAATTGCTCAAAAACAGCAGATTGTGCAGGAGGAGCACACACATCGTCAGGGGGCATAGGCATATTACTGATCTTCTGCCTGACTGATGCCACTTTGTCTATAAAGAAAGAGACAAACTCTTCACAGGTTGTGGTGGAGGCATCGGACAGAACAGTAGGGCACGGATTAATAACAGAGTCAATAGTTTTAAAAAGCACTCTCGGATGATTCGAGCTGTTGGCTATAACAGAGGACAAATATTTGGACTTGGCCTCCTTCACAGCTCTCTGATAAGCAGCCAAAGTGTCCCTTAACCAGCCCAGTGATACATGCAGTTTGTCCTTTTTCCATCGCCGCTCAGCCTGTCTGCATTGTTGTCTGAGCAGACGGGTGTGGTCGTTCAACCAGGGATCGGCCTTGGTTTTGGTGTTTTTTTGCCGAAAAGGGGCAACAGAATCCAGGATTGCAGAGCATGTAGAGTGGAAAGTGGAGAGTAAGGTGTCAGGACAAAGGGGAGGAACCAGTGCACTGTCAGCTTGCAGCTGAGAGTCCCCAAAGGCAACAGCAAACTCTCTGGCCGTTGATGGAGTAAAAATACGGCGTCTGCGGGCTGGGGAAACGGGCTTATTGGCAGGTGGGGGGGCAGCAAAATCAAAGACAATAGGGAGGTGATCTGAGATAGCAGTGTCTACTATTTCTCTAAGGGAAACTGAAAGCCCATGAGAAATGACAAGATCAAGAGTGTGCCCATGTTCGTGTGTTGGTGCATTAACAGACTGAGTGAGGCCAAACGAATCCAAAAGGCCTTTAAACTCATTTGCCAGTTGATTTGCTGCACAACAAACATGAATATTAAAGTCCCCGCAAATCAATAGTTTATCAAACTTTGGAATTAAATCAGACAAGAACTCAGAGAACTCTTGGAGGAAGTTCTTGTTAAAACTGGGTGGGCGATAAACTGTGGCACACAGCACAGGACAAGGGAGGTCGATCACAAACAACTGCAGCTCAAAGCTGGAATAATCATTAGCAGTTATTATTTTGCATCTGAAACTCTCCTTAAATATAGCAGCCAGACCGCCGCCACGACCGGCAGCTCGGGGGGTGCTGAAGAAGGAACAGCTGGGTGGGAGGAGCTCCGAGAAGGCGCTGATCTCACCTGGTTTCAACCAGGTCTCTGTCAACAGGAGGAAATCCAGATCACGTGTTGTGAAAAAGTCATTCAAGATAAATGTCTTGCTAAAGTCCATGCAATAAATCCAACATAATATACTTAAAGTAAAAGTATAGTTCAAGTAAAAGTTAGGTGTTAAGTGTGCAAAATATCTTACAGGTTCTTTAAGGTTACTCTGGCCTACCAAAGTGAAACAGTCCCTTAGAGTTTACCAAAAGTCCCTAAAATCCAACCTAGCACCATACCAAGTGCACAAATCATTTAGAGGAGAGTTGCCATAACAGCTGTGGCTGGTGGCCATATCTGACTCAGGGGCTATATATGCCAGGTGCCAAACCAGAGGAAGCAAGGTAGACGTTCGGACTCAGGCAGTTAGAAGCTAGGCTAGCCTCCTCACTACCAGTTTAGGGAACTAATCCTTTATAACAGAGCGCTGGTCCAGTGCCTCATGGACAGGGGTTTACACGGAATCTGACAATATCCAAAGGTATTCTTTTCTATAGGTGCACAATGTGCTGCAGGGACAGGGGACAAGGAATCGTATCTGTATTTACAATGTAGCCTGAATCTGCACTCTACAGTATTCACATTCCATCAGCCCATAATGCTACGTGATGTTTACCATTACTATGGCAACAAGTGGCAACTACCGCACATAATAGCTAGTTGTGCCCCATCGTCTGAAGAACAATAACCCATAACATTACAATTTGGTGTATTTGAATAAAATCAACAAGAGCTACCAACAGCCAAAGTCCATACAAGCTTAACTAATGTGTTGTTGCGGGTTAGAGAACTAGAAAAATAACAGCTTAAATCCCTGAGGAGCTACATTAGTGTTAGTAACAGTTGCGTCCACAAGTATGCAGTTATGTATAGTTCCCTCAAGCAATGTAACGAAGATGCGTACCAGAGCGGATTTAGGAATGGGTATACGCAATGCTGGACGAAAAATATATGGTTATATGTTGTATAACTGCAACGCTGTTTAAAGTTATATCACAAGTTAATTCGGGTGTACTGCACTCTGCCACAGGTAATTCCCAGTGATCTCCACACTGCCTTTGAGCTGGGTGTTATCATATACTTCAGACTGTATGTTTCACTTAAAGGCTGATGCCAATTCAAACAGTAGCTTAATGACTTACGTTTTTTATTTTATTGTTATTTATTTTTTTATTTTTTTATTTATTTATTCATTCTGCTGCGCCACCTTGGTAACTACCGTATGATAACTCTCCCGGCCCGGGGAGAGAGATATGCATCGGCTCGGCCCACAGTGCTCAGCTGCAGACACAGCAGAGAGGTGACGAGATGCAACTCATCATGACTGACAGGCATCAAGGCCACTCAGCGTTACCTTACCGACCCGCCCCCATCTATTTCATTCACAAAACAGGGGTCTGTGGCAATTCTGGACAGCTGTTTTTTTTTTCTTCCTTCATGGGCCCCTGACAGCGTCTGGGCCTCGGTGCAAGCTGCACTGGTTGCACCGCCGATACTTACGCCACTGATTAGACTACATTAATCCGCTTCTTGTGGAGTTGACCAGCTGAAATACAGATAGCGGCACTGTGCCATTGCTGAGCACATTGTGGTAAAATAATAAATAATAATAATAAAATAAATAATAATAATAATAATAATAATAATAATAATAATAAGAATAATAATAATAATAATAATAGTAATAATATATTTTAAAAGAATTGTGTGCTGGTGTGCTAAGTGGTTCAAACAAGAAGGTGCCCTGGTCACCATATGGTTTCACTGTGTTCTGTTGAGTGATATCGGCCTTAATAGCTACTGCTAGTTGAGCTGAATCCAGACACAAACACTACATGCACAAGACTGAGCCAACCCTGTGTTTACAGTGATCTTCTATGTGGAAGATTAAACTATTGCAACATAAGCCATGAAGCCAACTACTGATGAGCACTGCCATGTCCAACCATCAGCTAAGACGATGAAACAACAAGAAATGCATTAGTCATCACTTTCCTTCAGTTTCCACCAGTGTTGGCATTAGCATTTAACTTGAGCACCTCTGTGCAGCCTCACAAAGTACCTAGCATGGCTGTGGACTCTTAGGCTTGTAATTCCTTCATTAATGTACTTGTTTATTAAATAAAGTATTCTTAATCTTCGGATGCACAGTAGGTATAATTCCAATTTGTTACTTGGGAATTATTTTAGTTGCTTAAGTTGTTTTTGAAATCTTAGTAGTAATCAGGAAATATCCTTTAATCTGGTTTCCAGATGCGATACCCCTGCCTCTTTTTTCTTAATGTTCATATTTAAAACCATATCCAATGTTAATTTGATGGCTTTTGAACACTATTTTAATCATTTTTGAAAGAAGTGCTCTTACTTATGGACTACACAACTCAAAATAATACTTCTTTAAAAAAGTAAATCACAACTATTCAGACTGGATTCCAGTGCAGTGTTGCCATCCTAACGTTCCATTTCGTATTTCCCTTGTGTTTCAGAGCTCAGGCATACGGTACTTCAGAGACACATTGAGATGCAACTTATCTCTCTCTTTAGATGATCTTGTTCCTTTACTTCAGAGGCAGCTGTGATCTCAGACAGAGAGCTTTGAAGGATCTGGGTCAAAGCTGAACCTCAGAGGTGACACAAATCAGTGAGGTGACAGCACACACACCCACACACACACACACACACACACACACACAAAGCAAACAGTAATTGAAAAAAGCATCTGCATGTCTGCTAACTTCACTACATTTAGCATTTATCAGACGCATTTGTCTAAAGCCACTTACATAAATTCATACATACATTCATACACTAATGGCAGTGGCTGCCATGCAAGGCGCTGACCAGCACATCAGGAGCAGTTTGGGTTCTGTATCTTGCAGAACCGCTGACCTTCCAATAACAAGATGCTGACTCTATCCCTGAGCCACAGCCACCCTTACTACTACATAGCCCAGACTGTCCCTGAGCAGGTATAAATCTTGACACAACAAGATGAGCTGTTATTTAATTATGAATGATTTACTCATTCTGGAGAATGTTTTGAAGTTGCTCTGCATCAGGGTGTAAAAAATGCTTGGTTGGCATCCAAAGAGAGGCCGAAACAGAAAGAAAAGCAGTAGCGCCGAGATCCAAAAGTGCCTGAAGGTATGTTGCTTGCTACTCAGCGGTATATACCGATCCCCAGACTGGCATATGGATTCTCAGAGTTGTGTGCTGCTATTATGCCGCTGTTATTCCACCGACACATGACATGTGCTGCTTGAGAGACTGTTGGATGGGTAACGCAACCTGATGAATATGCAAATGTAATGCCACTGGGCTGATTTGATGAACTGTACTGCCGTAAATGTATAAAAATGTTTGTCTTTATTGACAATGCTAACTTAACATATTACCGTAAGTAAAGGAACATATGTATGTTATGTTGTTGGGATGTAAGCATATAGACAGTAATTACACGTGGAACTCTTGCGATATGATAGTAGAGTAATATGTCTAAATTTCTGCCTATAAACTACTTAAAGCTATGTAAGAGCTAACCTTAGCTAACATGGCTAATGTTAGCCCAGCCACCGTAACCAGTCTGACTAATCAATAGCAGAAACTTTCAGCCAACCAACAAAACAATACTTTGTGACAGGTTGTCATTATTAGGAGAACAAAGTAATACATTACTTCATATAAAATCTACTTTGCAGGACATTGACCATTGTGGCATATTATGTATCATGTTCACTAGTGAATATGATACATAATATACCATAATTGGTTGGCTCAAAGTTGCTGCTATCGATTAGTCAGACTGGCTACGGTGGCTGGGCTAACATTAGTCATGTTAGCTAAGGCTAGCTCTTTCATTAGCTTTAAGTAGTTTATAGGCAGAAATTTAGACATAATGTTTAAGTTAGCATTGTCAGTAAAGACAAAAAAAAGACAAGACAAAAAAAATGTATACATTTACGGCAGTACTTGTTGCCAAACCAGCCCAGTGGCATTATGTTTGCATATTCATCAGGGGGTGGTACCCATCCAACAGTCTCTCAGTGCCATAACAATCTCAAGCAGCACATACCGTCATGTGTCAGTGGAATAACAGCGGCATAATAGCAGCATACCACTCCGAGAATCTGTATGCCAGTCTGCGGATCGGTATATACCACTCCGAGAATCTGTATGCCAGTCTGGGGTTCGGTATATGCCGCTGAGCAGCAATCGACATACCTTCAGCCACTTTTGGATTTGGTGTCACTCGAGAAAAGGCTGTGTTATTAAATCTAGATGGCTTAATGTGGCTGTGATTGTAGACAAATGCAGTCTGCAGTCTGTCTATTCATCGGTGAATACACTGAGAACGTTTTATTGATAGTAACCTATGTTAATTATAAATCAAGTTGAGACAAACTGAGGAAAACAAGTTTAAAGAATCCCATGTATGTACATATGTACTGTTTTGATAAGTTTGGAAGTCAGCTGTGATGCATAGGATGACTTATCTCTGATAATACAACATCTACTTCTGCATGTATAATGGCACTGAGCTCTGCAGCTAAAGGTTTATAGTCATACGTTTCTTGCTACCTTCAGGTGACTGTAGGGATTTAATGAATTGAAGGACAGACCTGTCATTCAGCACTGAGCAGCTGTGGACAACAGAGTTATTAGAGTCCCTCGTGAATACACAAATGCAGACTGATACACTGACATTCCTGCTTTGATCAATGTCAAAGAAAAAAAATCTGTTGTATTGAGCTTGCTGAGGATGATAGACACATCAGATTGGCAGCAGGTTGACATTGTGAAGGAAAGGCGACTATTCTCAGTGCAACTCACCTACAACAGTCCAGACCCAGCATTAACATGCGTCTCAAGTGGCCCACTTGTGATTGGATCTCACGGCCCCACTCTCAAGTTTCTCCTAACTCAAAAACTTACAAAATGTCTAGGGATTTTCTCCAGAGGTAGCAAAGAAGTAGAACTGTATTGGTAATACATGGTTTTTAATGTATTTGTAAAATTTGAAATGTTTATTGTCACTTCATTTGTTGTCTTCTTTCATAAATTTAGTGTAATTGCTCAAATTGAATGAAACTGTTTTAGACAGCTCCTAAAAGTTGGAATCTGAGTTGCATTTTCAGACATAGAGGCAGACAGGATGGTACAGCCATGCCACTACAAACCATCTCAGTGTTTCTAAGAAGGATAAAAAAGTCAATGTGTTGAATTTGATGATGAATTTACAAGGCACCAATAATTTAGAATTTGCCATAGCCGTGTTGGACATCTGGTTAAGTGTATCCTCAATCAGTAACTCTAAAAAACGCACAATTTGTTAAAGTGAAACTCTTGCCAAAAAGCTGGGCTTTATTTGTGATTGAATATGAGTCAAACCTTCGTGTAAAAGCATAATTACGACGAAAGAGGCACTTTTAAGATTTACTGTAGTTTCGTTTTCTGGCAAGCTAATTTTCAATGGAGTGCTACGGGCACTCTTACACTAGCATCAAAATTGCTATTTTTAAAACACTAAGAAGACTCGACACAACATGAAACTTTGCTCGTAGTATCACCAGGGTCTCTAAAGATGAACACGAGCATTAAGAACATTGTTTGTGTACACAGAGTTTACTAAAAAGAAGGTTTTTGGACGACTCACGTTGCTGCATCTCCGGCGCACCACCGTCATGGCAGACAAAAAGTGTTGAAAACCCGAGTGCAACCTAACAGGAAGGAGAGTAATGGTGGACCTCTTTCGTCGTAATTATGCGTTTACATGAAGGTTTGACTCATAAACATTCACAAATAAAGCCTAGGTTGCTTTTTTGCGAGAGTTTCACTTTAAGGGAGTCTGGTACGGTGGCCGGGAGGTGCAAACCAAAATTACAAAATGTGAAACACTTTTACAAAGCATGACAAATTTACATTTTGGAAAACATTTTTACATTTTGGAAAACATTTTTACATTTCATAAAACAAATGTACATTTCATAAAACAAATTTACATTACAGAAAACAAATTTACATTTCAGAAAACAAATTTACATTACAGAAAACAAATTTACATTTCAGAAAACAAATTTACATTTCAGAAAACAAATTTACATTACAGAAAACAAATTTACAAACACCGAGACAAATTTACAAGTGCTGAAACACTTTTACAAGTCCCAAAACAAATTTACAAATAACATCAACCGGAAAGGGAATGTACCAACTCCGGGGTTGAACCGGAAGTGATAACCGGCAGCGGCCAATTCGAGTTGTTGTTGTTGTTGATGGAGTTCATGGTGAGTTCAACATGGACAGCCATCGAGTGAGGTTTTGCCCGTTTTGTGGACAACATATGAGCCGTTTAACGCGGTTTGTTCTTCGTGTGGTCGGTCTTAAGAGTTTTTAAGGGGCATGGACCAGATCGACGGACCAGATATGCTGCAGCAGTGCATAAAATATTTTAATGAGGGACACTCGTACGCTGTAATCGTGGACATGATGTCATGTTTACACGGTGTTCACATCAGATGGGTGTTTTGCGAAGGGGGCTCAACATAGCCAGGCTTTGTGCTCATGATGCAGCTCAACAAAGCCCCAAGTCCCCAAACAGAGTTAAACGGTTCTGCGACGGTGGTTATCAACTTAATTTGTTAAGTCCGGCTCTCTGCTTTGTGCTCTGCGCGCGTTCACATAAAAGGGGGCGTTTGACGTCATATTATTCTAATTCCGTGCGAAAATGGATCGATCCCGGGCCACATATTTTATTGAAGATGAGCAGATTGTTATTATGCAAAGCTATGAAGAATTCAAAGAAACCATCACGGCAAAAAGTAACACTGTCGCCGCCAATAGAGCGAGGGAGGGCTGCTGGCAGGAAACTGCTCAAGTTAACAATGATTAATATTATGATCAATATTATATTAAGCCCTTAGTGTTTTAATTTCTGAAAGCTCAGCATTGTGCAACTTTTACATATTAACCCTCATCCATTTAAGAAATAAATAAACTGAAGCAACAACTATCTTTTTTCATTTTTGAATGATGTCTATATTGTTTTCACATTTTACTGATCTCAGTTATAGAATGCCGTGTGTGCTTTATTGAAAGCGAGGCTGAGTGTGCGCAGGCTATAAATGTTCAGTGTTTTTTTTTTTTTTTGTATAACTGTGTCGGGATGAACAAGCAAATGTAGCTACTGTCCCTGTACAATAACAATAAAGACCTTTTCGACAGTGAAAATAGCTCAAGCCTGTAAGATTTGTGTTTGGGCTACACTGCCCTACAGCGGGTGAAACATTGATAAGTTCATCAGTTTTTTCATGGCCACATCAAAGAAATAATTAACTTTACTCATTATCTGTGACAAATAAATACTAGGTTGGCCTAATTAATATTTCATATTGCATGTTATTAAGATGTGGAAGCAGCAGTCGGACATGGCAGCAGGTGTGTGGATAATATACTGTATCCCATTTTATTTTAATATCACTATCTTAACATTGCAGATTCTCTGTAAGAGCAAGAACCACTTTGCGGATGGCGCAACACGCAGTGTCCTTGCTCAGATTTTCTGCATCACCAACTGAATGTAAGTAGTTTGCCCGACAGTGAGCGCACAGCTTCTTCAGTGGCATCCTGACACTCGGCTCAATAAGTGAGCAGATGTACCGTATTCCCTCAGCTGAAAATCTATATCGCTCATAGAGGATTTCATCAGGAAATGCCAGCGGATCAGCGCAATCTCGAAGAAGCCGCTCACGTCGTAGTTCTGCCTGAATTATTCTTGCTCCCAGGTCCACCGGGTTCTCAATGAATGATGACGCCATCTCCGAATGAGTTACACAGTGAACCAGCCGTGCTGTTAAGCTGAGACTCTGAACATAACCTGGGCGGGACCAGGTTCTGAGCTAAGCATAAGTTACCATGGTGATCTAGCCGAGTTAAAAGAGAGCCACCTTCGTAGTACAGGGAAGCCTGGCTTTAGACTCAACATACCTCGCTAACCCACTAAACTGGCTTCGCAAAACACCCATCTGATGTGAACACCGTGTAAACATGACATCATGTCCACGATTACAGCGTACGAGTGTCCCTCATTAAAATATTTTATGCACTGCTGCAGCATATCTGGTCCGTCGATCTGGTCCATGCCCCTTAAAAACTCTTAAGACCGACCACACGAAGAACAAACCGCGTTAAACGGCTCATATGTTGTCCACAAAACGGGCAAAACCTCACTCGATGGGTGTCCATGTTGAACTCACCATGAACTCCATCAACAACAACAATAACTCGAATTGGCCGCTGCCGGTTATCACTTCCGGTTCAACCCCGGAGTTGGTACATTCCCTTTCCGGTTGATGTTATTTGTAAATTTGTTTTGGGACTTGTAAAAGTGTTTCAGCACTTGTAAATTTGTCTCGGTGTTTGTAAATTTGTTTTCTGAAATGTAAATTTGTTTTTTGAAATGTAAATTTGTTTTCTGTAATGTAAATTTGTTTTCTGAAATGTAAATTTTTTTTCTGTAATGTAAATTTGTTTTCTGAAATGTAAATTTGTTTTCTGTAATGTAAATTTGTTTTCTGAAATGTAAATTTGTTTTCTGAAATGTAAATTTGTTTTCTGAAATGTAAAAATGTTTTCCAAAATGTAAAAATGTTTTCCAAAATGTAAATTTGTCTCACGCTTCGTAAAAGTGTTTCACATTTTGTAATTTTGGTTTGCACATCCCGGCCACCGTAGTCTGGTGATATTTTGGTTACTAGTTCAATGGTTGGATCAGTTAAAATGAAAAGTGTGCTCACATATATCTGGTGAACACTGGTAGATTAAGAGAGCCCAAACACGTAATTTGCATTACAGTGAACAACATGAAAATCAGATGTGTACTGTGTACTTCGCAGACAGCGAAAGTGTAGTAGGCAATGTGCTGTCCACGCATTAATGCCAGGTGTAAACAGGGCTAGACACAGTGCTGCTTTAGGCTAAATGCTATGCATGCTAATGCTAGCTGGTATGATTTTTTTTGTTTACCATCTAAGTGTAGTATTTGCTCACTTAAATTTGCCAAATTGCACAGATAGTACAGATAGATAGCACACATAGTGCAACTGAATTTCTGAAGACTAAAGTTATTACAGTTCATCCTGAGGGGACAATGACAGTCTATAACAAATTACCGACAATGTATCCAAAAGTTGTGCAGATATTTCAGTCTGGACTAGAGTGGTGGCTCAACTTACCGGATGATCATTCAATGCAATTCATGTTTCATGTTAAAGTTATATCCCAAGATACTTAAACTCCTCTTCTTGAGGCAGGAGCTCTTGCCCAACCCGAAAGAATAAGATCCCGGATACAAGCAGCTGAAATGAGTTTCCTCCGCAGGGTGGCGGGGCGCTCCCTTAGAGATAGGGTGAGGAGCTCTGTCACCCGGGAGGAGCTCGGAGTAGAGCCGCTGCTCCTCCACATCGAGAGGAGCCAGCTGAGGTGACTCGGGCATCTGTACCGGATGCCCCCGGGACGCCTTCCTCGGGAGGTGTTCCTGGCATGCCCCACCGGGAGGAGACCCTGAGGAAGACCTAGGACACGCTGGAGCGACTATGTTGCTCAGCTGGCCTGGGAACGCCTTGGGATCCTTCCAGAGGAGCTGGAGGAAGTGTCTGGGGAGAGGGAAGTCTGGGTGTCCCTGCTCAGACAGCTGCCCCGGCGACCCGGCCCCGGATAAGCGGAAGAAGATGGATGGATGGATGGATGGATGTTAAAGTTTTATGTAAAATGTGTTTTTATATGTTTTTACACATTGCTACAGAAAACACGTGTAGAAAGAAAGAAAGAAACTATCTTTTATTTCAGAATGTTGGAAGTGATGTTGATGGGCATTTTTTTGGCAGATCCTCATCTGCATTAAACTGAAACAATCAAACATATTTGTGTACACTTAATGTGTTGAAGATTTGTCTCTTTCAGATGGTTTTCTCTCCACCTGTCCTCTCTTTCTCCATCTGACGTCCCCGCTGTGCAGCAGTGACATATTTCCAGCAGCACAGGTACAACACAGGTACAAGACAGCGCCTCTCAGAAATCCTCCGGGGCCTGGCATTGCTGCAAAACCTGCATGACTATGGCTGCTACAGTGGTATCTGTTCAAAGAGTAATATTCCTTTATGCTGTATGCTCCTATAGCGTTACCTCTCTTCTTCAGGGAGACGCTGACTTTCAAAGCTTCTTTACTCCTCCTCACCATAGTTTCTATTCACCTACATACTCTCCGTTTTGTCTTTTCCTTGATTTGTAAAGTCATTTTTATTAAGTCGGGCTCAGTGCAATGTTGCACCATCATCGGCTTACTCTGTGTGTTTTTTTTATGTGTGTGTATGAGAGAGATGGAGAGTGTGTATGTTGTGGCAGTGACAAATGCAGTTCTAAAATTAGCTCTCTGACCTGTTGCTGGGAGAGCAGGGCCAGGAAATTTAGGTTGTTTAAGTGACAGCTCCTCTGTCAGGATGCACACACACACACACACACACACACACACACACACACACACAAAGCCTTGGCTGATTTCAGTCGTTATGACAGGTGTCTTGGAGAAAGACAGATGCAGAAAATTGTTTGCAGTATGGGTTAGAGAAGAGTTTTGTAACTGACACCATTCACACAAAAGAGAGAATGATGAAGACTAAATTCACACAGATAGGCGAAGAGACAAGAACAACATTCACAGAAAAAAGAAGAGACTCTGTTCAGGCAGGAAGGACATGGGGACGCGGTGAGGCTGAATACGTTCAAACAGAGCTAGGCTAGGTGTTTCCACGTTCCAGTCTTTATGCTAAGCTAAGCTAACCTGGCGGTAGCACAATCTTCTCATCAAACGTTCTCCAAGAAACAAATACGCATGTCCCTAATTCCTTTAAGTTCGTCTTTCATAAAACAAGGATTGTGGGTGCAGAAAATGTAGGAGTTCTAAGCTTAGTACTTTGAATTTGAAATAATTCATCATTTGATGTCTGAATTACTATGGTGGATGTACAACTTTAAAGTACTTATACTATATAAATAAGTAAATAAATAAATAAAACTACCTAGCAGCATGCAGATAACCATGAAAAAGTTTATATTAATGAAATTGGTACCTCCTATTTTGGTCTTTGTCTTATTCTATAAGGCATACTGGTATTAAAAGTAGACTGTATGATCTTTAGCAGCTTCTCTGCAGTATTGTACAGGTAGCTGTATATGCAGGACAATATCAGCAGCTTCAGTTTTGCTCTTCTGACCCTTCTGTTTTGAAGTGTTGTGTTAAAAAAAAATGTTCTGTGGTGTTTTATCATTCTTCACTATGACAACTGTTTCACTGCAGAGTTGTCACACTGCTCTCGTGCCTCTGTCAGATAGAATAAGTGCCTGTTTCCGAGACAACTCATTAAAGATTTAAGATGTATTCTATTGTCATTATTCAGTACAAAAATTGATAATTTAATGTTTTTCTAATTCCCATAGCTACAATACACAAAACAAAAAGTATATAGACCCAATAATAATCAGGTCAGGAAAAATAATCTTGGTGATTATGGAGTGTTGATGAGTTCAGGAGTCTGAAGCTGCTCTGCAGTCTGGCGGTACAGCAGCAAATACTTCTGTATCTGTTGGCAGGTGGCAGCAGGGTGAACAGACCGTGGCTGGGGTGAGTGTTGTCTTTTCCCATGTGCACTCTCAGAGAACACATTTTATCTTTTATTGTGGGCAATAAAAGATATAATTTGTTCTCGGAGGGTGCCAGAGTTTTGTTCATTGTTGATTCCTGCCACTTCACTGCACCTATCATATATATTTTTCAAGCTTTGGCGAAGTTCTGGCTGCTACTTTTTAATTTTGTTGTCTCTTAATAAACATACACGGTTTCACAGTCAAACTCTTTTCTTTGCATCAGTTCACTTTTTTGATCCTCGAATTTCACTTCAGACAAGCTTACTGATTGCATAGTGTCTGAAAGAGTAAATTGCATCCAGAGTCCATTTATTAGGTACATAGAGTAGGTGATTGCTTCAGGGGTCACAGTAGAAAAACAGAGCTGTTGTCCTAAATATATACTCTCAGAAGTGATCAGAGGGATAGAAAAACACTGCAGACACAATTATTCCTCTTAAAGTTGTGTTCTTGCACTGGATACTGCACCCAGTGCTTTACATCAAGTTGATAAGAGTTGATCACAGCCACTTTCAGTTGCAATCTCGTCCTCAGAGGACCAGCCTATGAGGGGAAGTCATTATAGAGTCCTGCATTCGAGTCAATGCAGCAACTTGTAAATTCAAATGCTACAAACAAACAGTGCAGCTCTGCTTGATATTCTGGTATGGAAACTTCACAGCTGGTGAATGATTTGTTCCAATTACCATGACAATGGAGACGGTAAGACGTGCACTTGTAAACAGCAACACGCAGTCAGGAAAGCAGTCCTGCGTGGATGCACATGCAAACATACACATGTATACACAAAGAGGAAAAAAGCAAACTAGTATGCTGGTGACATGGGGATTATTAATTGGGCCACTTGCTCATCTGAAGAAAAATAAACTGAAACTCTTAAACTGAAAAATGTCCCTCCCTCTCCATTTCCAGCCTGCAACACTTCCAATCTACTACAACCCTCTGCACAATCAATAAGAGAGCAGAATTACAGATTGTTAGATCTCTGTATGGACTGTAAAGCTCATTGAGGCAATGTGATTGTGATTTTGGGCTATATAAATACAATTTATTGTGATTTGTATTAATCATTATGGAGACATCATATATTGGAGCCTCGCATTTGATGGGAGGTGTAGTACAGGCATGAAAATCACTCACCTTTTGGCGAAATTCGCTGTTTTGAAACCAAAATAGGTGACCTACGTGAATCGTGTAGATCCGACACGGAGGTGTACCAGAGATTATCAGTGAACTGCGAACATGTGCGCGCCTTGAATTAGATAAAAACCACTTTTCTCAAATCCCTTCAACTCAATTTCAAGATGTGTCGATGATGCTGAGGTGAGGCGACTGACTGGAGGCTGAAGGTAAAGTACGTTGCATTCTCTGTCAGAAAGACAACGAATTTGTCTTCAAAATAAGAGCTTTACATTGCACCCCATTAGAGTTTAGAACTGGGTTCTTAGCGGGGGGCTTTTAATTTGAAAGTAGCGACCGTTCTTAGCTTGCCGCTACAACAACAAGCGGACACAATCAAACCGCCCCAGTATAAAAACGGCTATTAACTATGCAAACAAGGGCAGCCATGCACTGCAGACACACTGTCAAACAGAAGTGCACAAGAAGAAGGTGCAGGTCATAGCATCAGCACAGTGTAGCCAGCACCCTCCTTCCAAGCAGAGAGACAGCAACTTCTTCAAAACCCATATTCATCTTGTCAAAACACACTCTTTAAGGACTTCTTTTTTTTCATTCTGCGGCAGATTTCGCTATTAAAGTTGTGCTGTTGCGCATGTCATGAGAGAAGTTGTCAGTCTCATTTCTTATATAGCATAATGTGACCATGTATAGATAGATACTATTATACATTCATACTGTCTCGTAATTCTTGTAAATTTTTCTCTCAAAATGCATCAGATTGATGTTTTTTAATATGAAATATTCAACAATATCTTCCGGGGGAGCTAGCCCCCGGACCCCCCGGGAGGGATCATATCCTTCTCATCTTTTTCACCCCTGACCCGTTTTCATGCCTGGTAATATGGCAGTAAACACTAGTGAGTCCTAGTTGTATGCTCAAAGATATTGGTAATGATTTCATGATTAAATAATAATTATCTGTACAGGTTGTACCAGCCATCTCAGCCTCTGATATTATGAACCACGTCACAGTTTGACAGAACTTTCCTGAGAGTCCTCTCAAAGAAATCAAATTTACCTGAAGCTTTCAAAACAAAAATCATCATCCCAAAGTCAGTTCAGGGAGAGAACAGGAGGTCAGGCTGAGGGGCAGTGGCTGATCAAGAGGCCAGCGGTGAAGGTTGGGGCACCATGACACAGATAATAGAAACACAACCAGGCTGCCACAGCAGCACTGTGACAAGATGATACAGATAAATTCAAGTTTTGATGAATATTTTGCTGAATTAAACTCCAATACTAGTTTTGCATGTGATTGTCCTGTCAGCATGCATAAACCACCTTATAGGTCCTCAGAGGTCAGACTCTTGCTGCCGCTGGTATTTTTATATTTATTTTCAGCAAACTGAGTACTAAAACGGCATTGACCTAGTCGGGCTGACAGAAAAATGTGTGTCCTGGTCCTACCTGGGACAGGGAGAGATGCTTTGAATATGTGTGTGTGTGTGTGTGTGTGTGTGTGTGTGTGTGAGTGTGGGTGTGTGTGTGTGTGTGTGTGCGTGCGTGCGTGCGTGCGTGCGTGCGTGTGTGCGTGTGTGCGCATGTATGTGCGTGTCATCTTTTGCCCTCTGCTTATAAATAGCATTCAGATGGAGGCTGCTTGTCTGTTCAAAATAAATTAAATCAGCAGTGTCCTTACACGCTGTCACTGCTTCCTGGGCCTAATTCTCTCTTTCTTTGTCTTTGTCTCCTTCTGTTCTGCAAACACAGCAGGAAAGCTGCTCGTCTCACTATGAAGTGCTCTTGCCCCTCTGACGCAAAAAGTGGAAGTGTATCCCTCATCCCTCCTCTGTTACCTCTTTGGCAGATTTTGTACTATTTGTTTACCTGACAGTGAAATTAGCCCTGCCTTTATGCATATGTGTCATGTGTTGTATTTAATCATGCAACAACAAGATGTTTTCAAAGAGGCACAGTGATAATTAGGCTTTAAGTGCTAAGTGGCTTCTCTGTGGGGGTTTCAGCTTGGCAGAACATGCCTGCGCTTCCATCCAACTGGATAAAACACCATTTGCATTTCCTCAAAATGGCTCTCTGAAGTATATTCAACTTTGGAAATGCTTTGTCCACTAGGCTTTTGCTTTTTTGGAAGGTATCAGACTACAGCACTGTTTATCAATTTTTACAATTGTGTTCAGTTTTTAAACTGATCAAAGAGTGACACATGTAAGCTTCTACCTATGTAGTTCTCGAAAAAACACGTTTTCTTAACTTGGAAAATGGCTACTATGTCTTCTGATATATACAGAAGACATGCAGTCTGTGCTCAGACCTGGTCGAGTCCGTGACTGGAATGAGATCTCCCATGATAACGTAGTGAACACAGGGCCGAATCGTAATGCCCCTAAGCGCCATGTGTGGAAACCAGTTGCAATGATATATCTATCCACCAGGAGGAGCAGTGATGATGGAAGATGAGATATTACTTCAGCTGAAATTAGCTGTTCATACTGTATCATGGGAATACAGTATTTGACGTGTGTGAAAGTGTCAGACAGTATTCAATGATTATTAGGCCACCATATCATGAGCTCATCAATATTATGTTTCAACTGTTTGTTTTTCAACAGCGCTGCATGGAAGTGAAAGTGAGGGAGGAATTAATGATTGAACAGGAAGAAAAAATTGCATGAGCAGCACTTGTCTGAGCAGCTGACTTTATCTTCAGCGCTACTGCGACAAACTACAATAGTTTGTTATTTCAATTATATAAATGTAATTTCTCATGCTGTTGTATTACTGTTAGACCATGCTGTCAGATGCGTATGGAAATCCGAAAGCAAACTTGTTTTTTGCCACGGTGAAAATGTTATTTTTGAAAACATTTTCTTTCCAAATGCTGAAGGCACATTAGAGCAATTTTTGGTGAAACGATGATATCTAGTCCCGGGTGAGCTCCAGACTGTGGGATTTCCCAAACTGAAAAAAACAACACGTATAAACTCAAGCTCAAGGTTGCTGTAAGTAACATACCTACTAAAAAAAAAGAAAAAAATCCACGGACATATCTGCATGATATACGCATAGTATACACTCAAATTCTAACTATTGATGCATTAATGTGGTCATATCCTTAGGGCTGAAGCAGGTAAAAAATGAACTAATTTTAACAATTGTACATACTGCTTGGTGGCTTAACCTATAATAATCTAACCTGCTACAACTTTAGATTATTGATATGAAATACAAATAAACTAACGAAACTAACTAAAACCTTAAAATAAATGTTGTCAAATAAAAGTGTATTCATCCTATATATGTTTTTTGTGAGGGATGCTCCATCTTATGGTGACACCATAATTAATTAATGGGCATGTTTAAAGTAGAATCTAGCCACAGGGGGAGGACTACCAGTGGCTATCAATCGACTGGGAACCAGCTGGCAGCCTTTAGTTTGGAATTGGAAAATCATGGCAGCTGCATCTGTAGAGTAAAACTCCTGAGCAGTGCTGGGGAAGCTACTTTGCAAGCGTAGCTTGTAAAACTAAATGTAGTTCAGCCTGGCAGTAGTTTGGACAAACTACATTTCTACCCCTGGAGAAATGTAGTTTGTAAAACTACTGCTAAAACTCAGCGTTAAAAAAATCAACAGGTGGATATGAAACAAAATATAATAGCCTACAAAAAAATCACATGCCAACAGAAATATGCCTCTCAACTCAAGTTTTATTTGTTAAAGGTCCCATATTATACTGTTTTCATCAATTTCACACAGCTGTCAGAGGTCCATCATCCTTTATGCGATATGCATTGCCCCAAACCCATGGTCCTGAATTTCAGCTGTCTAAAAATCCCTCTACTGAGCTCTACTGAGAGCAGGCTGTTTCTGTGCCTGCACCTTTAATCAATCAATCAATCTTTATTTGTATGGCCCTTTAATACAAAAAAGTAGCATAAAGTGCCTTTCAGAGATTAAAAACAACATCAGAAGAAAAAGAAACAGCAAATAAAATCAAGAGAAGAAAATCAAAAGAACCCAACCCTCCCACCCCCACAGACATGCACAGAGACATACACAAATACATATACACTCACACATACACACGCAGACACATAAACCCACACACTCACACCCACAAATACACTAGCTGTCACTAAAGAGACATGGCTGGGCAGCGAGACCTGAGGCGTGGAGGAAGCTACCTTTGGTGGGCCAGCCACACTGAAAGAGATATCTCGGTCCAAGGCCGCAGGGAGCGCCGCCACAAAGAGCACCCCAACCCGGGCAGACAGGAGGCCCCACACCAAGGTGCAGAGCCCTCTAGCCACCCGGGCCTAGACTAAAACATAAAAGCATAGAGGCTAAAAACACGAGGGATTAAAACATAAAAGCATAGAGGCTAAAAACACAAGAGACTAAAACATAAAAGCATAGAGGCTAAAAACACGAGAGACTAAAACATAAAAGCATAGAGGCTAAAAACACAAGGGACTAAAACCTAAAAGCATAACGGCTAAAAACGCAAGAGACTAAAACATAAAAGCATAGAGGCTAAAAACGTGAGAGATTAAAACAGTAAAAAAGGATAAAGGATACAAGTGCTCTGATTAGCACAGCATGAACGGAATTAAAAATAATTAAAAAATCACTTAAAAGCCTGGTTAAAAAGGTGGGTCTTGAGCCTCTTTCTGATAACCTCGACAGTCTCCGCCACCCTGAGGTTTTCCGGCAGGCTGTTCCACAGTCGGGGGCCATAATAACTCATAGCCGCCTCCCCGTGCTTTTTTGAACGAACCTGTGGTATGGTTAAAAGGCCGGTGCCAGAGGACCTCAGGGTCCGCGGGGGCTAATAGAGTAAGAGCAGGTCAGATAAGTAAGAAGGCCCAAGACCGTTAAGACACTTAAAACTAGTAAAAGAACCTTAAAATCAATCCTGAACCACACGGGGAGCCAATGCAGCGACTTTAATACCGGTGTAATGTGCTTCCGCCCTCTGGTCCTTGTCAGCACTCGTGCAGCTGAGTTTTGTTATAATTGTAAATTTGAGATGCTCTTTTTGGGAAGGCCAGAGAGCAGGGCATTACAATAGTCTAAACGACAAGAGATAAAAGCATGCATCAGCACCTCCGTGCTGGCCTGAGAGAGAAACAGGCGGACTTAAAATCCTTTAGCTTTGGTAAAAGTTTCTCTTTCTGGCCTTCAGGACCAATGAGTAGAACCTCTGTTTTGTCCTGGTTGAGCTGTAGGAAATTTGCTGCCATCGATGTCTTGATATCTAAAATGCAGTTAAAAAGGACATCAATAGGCCCTGTGTCATCAGGAGACACGGCAATGTACAGTTGCGTATCATCAGCATAGCTATGAAAGCTGATGCCGTGCCTCGTGATGACGTCCCCAAAGGGAAGCGTGTACAGATTAAAAAGAGTTGGACCTAAAATCTACCCTTGGGGAACCCCACACTTTATTTTGTGGGTTTCTGAGGAACATGTATCAATACATACAAAGCCGGTAATTATTAAAGATGTTGGGATCTAAGTTGCTCTTCTTCAGAAGGGACTTCACCACCGCTGTTTTAAAGGAGGCGGGGAAGACACCCGTCTGAAGAGAGCAATTCACCATGTATAACGGCTGATCCTCAAAGAATCCACAAAGTGTTTTAAAAAACGGTGTGGGAATTGGGTCTAATAGGCAGGTTGTGGGCTTTACTTGGGAGAAGACTCGACCAAGTGTCCTCGCATCAACCAGGGCAAAACTCTCAAGTGTTTCCTTGGGTAAAATCAATGATCCAGGTGTGTCGACATTTACAATCTGTTGAGGTTAAAGACTCCATCTGTAGATTTTACATAGGTAGATTTTACTTCTGAAGTAAAATCTACCTATGTAAAATCTACATAGGTCTTTTTTTTTTTTTTATAAAAAATACACTTCATGTTATTGGCCAAAATTGTAGTTTGTAAATTGAGTAGTTAAACTACAAAATATTACCCAAGAAGTAGTTGAAATACTTGACGCAGCATAAAATATGAATGTAGTTTAACTACCAGCAAGTTACAGCAAATTGTAGTTGAGCTATGTAGTTCAACTACATGTAGTTTAAGTCTCCCCAGCGCTGCTCCCGAGGTGTCACTTTCTGTTAGGCATCCTGAAGTGACAACATTCAAGCAAATGTGTATTTGGGGGAATTGGCCACCCCAGTCATAATTGTCTTTTGGGGCATTTTTCTTAGGCAGAATAATGTTTTTTTTTAAGTTGTGGAACCATTTCTGTACAGCTGCAACACACCTGGGATACATATAAGATGCACTCACACATCTACGGTGCAGACCTGTAACCCTAAAGGCAGGAACACACCGGCCCAAACATTGGATGTCTGAAGCGTTTTGAGAGACTCGGACGAGGTCGGGAACATTTCTGTTCGGTGTGTTCAGCTGCGTTGGAAGATTTCGGAGCCGTTCGGATGTTGTCTGCTCCTACTCAGCATGCGAAGTCTGAGGAGGTTGGCTGTCGGATGTCTGAGCCACTGGATTCTCTGATTGGTGGTGTGCTAGCGAATCAGCGCGGTGTGTGTAAGGGGCAGAATAGATAGATAAGCTTTATTTTCAGACTCAAGGTCCATACAAAAAATAAAATTAAGACACACAGTACAAAAGGATTAAGTAACACACAATAAAAAAATAATCTAATGACTCATTTTTAAAAGACACTTATACCAGTGCCCCCAAAACTGAGACGTGCAGCGTGTGTCACTATACATAATGTTCACCATTGCCACAACATTTTGATTCTCAGAATCATTTAACCAGCAGATGAACCTGTGCATTACATTTCTCAGAACCGCTTGCAGAGTGTTCACTCCAGCACTCACAAACAGCTCACTCGCACTAGTCCATCTGAGCCTTTTTAAAAGTATCCTCAAAGCGTCATTGTATGCCACTTGCAGTCTGTGAAGGCTGGCTTTTTTATATTTCAACCACAGATGTGCAATGTACATAGGTGGACAATACGCTTTGAACACAGTCAGCTTCACACCAACAGTGCACCAACCGAATTTATGTGCCAATACATTTGCTCGCACATACAACATATGACACTGACGAAAAATGTCCTCATCATCTGTCAGTTGGTCTGTGATCACATGACCAAGATATTTCACTTCACTGCAGATATGTAGAACTCTACCTGAGAGTTTAAAGTCAGGAAAAGTCATATGTCTATCTTCCATGGTTCTGCAAATCATTATCATCATCATTATCTTTTTGACACGTTGTACTTTATATCTTGTTGTTCCCCATACACAGAACACACATTAAAGAGCTGCTGTATACCAGCTGAGCTAGGACTAAAAATCACACAATCATCAGCGTACATAAGATGGTTCATCACTGCACTGCCGACCATACAGCCAGTTTTACA